>CM019715.1:15736973-16259183 GCA_009760885.1 Achatina immaculata
ATTTCTTGCTCAAGGGCGTATTCACCCAAGAATTTATTTATTATTTCTCCTGGAGGTGAAACTAAAAATGTTTATAATCAAGTTTTGAGTTAAATTAATATTATAGTGAATTTGTAAAAGACTTTACTGAATAATTTCTATACTGTACGTATACTTTTAAATACCTGTAAATAAAATTACTTCAATATTACACTGTACATAGAATTCTTTTCTTTTCCTGTCTAATAGACAACTGGGATAAATAAATATTCGGGGAACGCCTAGTAATCAGCGAGTACAATATAAAACATACATCTACTTAATATCACATACGGGGAGCACAGGTGGAGATCATCGCATCGACAGTTACAAAAATACATCATATATATATATATATATATATATAGACTTCCCAATAATCCAAGACAGTACATTACAACGCTCCATCCACTGGCCATACCTCGAATAACAATGCCGGGTCAACTCAGTCACATACTATCGAAAACCAAAACAACCTATTACTTGAGTGTATCAGTATCTATATGGACCGTACGCTTCCAGAGGGTAACGCTCTACACTCCTTCCTGTCCGTTCTTCGGGCGCCTTGAATTGATGTCGTGGCTGCCAACCTGCCCGCTTTCTCATTGCCTTTGACTCCCGCATGACCCTGGGCAGTATGTCCACGTCAAACTGGATAACAGAGAACCCTCTAGAAGCTGAATCCACTCCCTGTGGAAGAAATGTCTCTCCATTCTCCGTAACATGCTTTGAGAGTCTGTTACAATGACCCCATGGAAGTCATCCTGCTCCACCAACCAGGAAGTTGCTTCTGATGCTGCCTCCACCTCTATTCTCATGTATAGTAGTTGTATAGGCTCCTGATTTACTCGCAACCTTTTTGGCGTTACGGTAGACTGCATAGGCCCATCCACTTTTTATGTCTCGTGCCACTGACCATCATCTGTGAAGGTCACAGGGTCACGTGGTTTGAAGTGATGCTGAATCTGTTCCAGTACCTGGTCTTCTGCCTTACCCTGAGCCCAGTCTCAGCATCCACGGCCAGGCTGGGTCACGACCTTCACTAGATTCTGCGTATTTGGCACTTTAGTCAATTCCAGTTCTATGGGAATCTGCTCTGGGTCGCAGACTGTCGATAGTGTCTCTTCTTGGTCGCAGACTGCTGACAGTGTCTCTTCTTGGTCGCAGACTGCCGACAGTGTCTCTTCTGGGTCCGCCACCCACCATCTCTCTCGCCTGACCCACTTGCTCTTTGCTGAGAAAGCTGAGTATAGTTCGACGAGAACCCACGCTAAGTGGCGTAGATTCAGCTGTCCACATTTCTGAGGAGTTTGCTCCACTGAAAATACCAAGGCACTACCAGAGGAGCACATATTCTTAAAGCATTGCTCAAATGCACTGCGGACATGAAGCCCGACCTCTTTAAACTAGTATTGCGTGACAACAGGTGAATCTCCGGTAATGTGACTCTTGTTTCAAAGACTTTTGGAAGAGCTCAGAATTAGAAAGAGTCATTTTAAAAAATGCACCGTGTAATTCACGTAGAAGTTCTGTGTTTTATTTTCATTGTTATTCTTATGTACACACACATACACGCACGCACATACACACACACGCACGCACATACACACTCACACACACACATGATGAAACATGCAGATTCCTGTTAAATACATTTCAGGGACGAGTTGCCGGACTTTGTTACATGAGACACCAGCTCTTCTCACCAAGTAGGCCACGCTAATAACACTCGTACGGCTTGAAAAGTACACAGAACTAAACATATTGTAAATTACTGGATGTGTACATATTATAAATTACTTGATGTGTACATATTATACATTTCTGGATGTGTACATATGATAAATTACTGGATGTGTATAGATTATAAATTACTGTGTGTGTACATACTATACATTACTAGATGTGTGTAGATTATACATTACTGGATGTGTACATATTATAAATTACTAAATATGTACATATTATAAATTACTGGATGTGTACATATTATAAATTACTGAATGTGTACATATTATAAATTACTGAATGTGTGCAGATTATAAATTACTAGATGTGTGCAGATAATAAATTACTGCGTGTGTACAGATTTTAAATTACTGAATTTGTACGTATTATAAACTACTGGATGTGTACAAACGGTGAACTGCTAGATGTGTATTTTCATATTAAGTCGGAAACTGTCTAACATTTTCAACAAGATGATAGACTGAACAAAGAGAAAATAATTCCATAACGCGCTCTTAACCACGGTGGCACACCAGCGGACCTTTCTCGACACAGCGGTGTCCTGGGGCACGCTGATCAGCGATCGCTGTATTGACGTGTTCTTGTCTTTGATCAAATATTTCTTCATTAAAATACTTCCTGGCTTCCAGTCTGGCCTGAAGGTCTTCTTGATATTCGTTTTATGTTCATGTTATTGTCACTACACACTCGCGTTCTTGCCAGCCTGCGCCGTGACGATGTTATTGATGATGATGATGAAGCAACGTTTCAAATGTGGCGTGAATTAAGTGACTTATCTAAAGGTTGGTTAGACGCTGGATCTGCTGATCTGTTGGTACCGAGTTTAAGTTCCAGCAGTGAGGATATTTTTTTTTCTGGTACCGCCACATCAAAGACTCCCCCGAGGTCACCCAACCTCTAAAAACGGGTACCAGAGAAATATGGGAAGGTTAATGCGGTCAGGCGTGACACCGGCCATATCAGACTCTCATGTGCCGATGGCCCTTGAAATAGGGGCCTACCTAGCACACTTATCCCCAGTATGTCTTAAAGGCGTGGAGACGGGGATTTTACCTTCATCTGTAGACCTGGAATGCTCCAAAGATAGGAGCTTCTTGTCAGAATAAGGACCACGGAGAAATCTGCCGGGTTAGCCAGAAGGAAGGAGTACATCAACCTCTTACTGGAAACAGTATGAAAGGTTCGTGTTCGTGGGTCCTGACCAGACGTGGTTCGCTAGCAACAGCAACCTCAATGTCGCCTTTGTTCCGAGCTTCTTTAACACCGTCTATTTACTTCAGAATGTTTAGGCTAGTTGCATGCCGGGAAAAACTATTTATAAGAGTTCTAAATTCATTTAGAATAGTAAATATCTTCAGTCAGTCAGTCATTTGCGTGTCCCTTGCGGAACTTTGCCTCCCTAACAGCTCTCCTGTAGGCCTCTCGGTTGTGAGCAAGATGGCCTGCTGCTGATGCATCCATTTGTAGATTATCAACGATGTCTTGCAGCCATCTTCACCTTGGTCTTTTTCTTTTTCCTATTGTATACCCTTCCAAGATGGTCTTCTCTAAATTATCATGTAAATATCTAACAATAACCAAAAACACAAACATGACGGAGAAGTAATGCAAAAAGGAAAAAAAAAAAACTTACGTGAAACTGACGTCGTAGGAAAATAGGAGTAAAGGCAGGCCAAAGGAAACATGAAGAAGAAGAAGAACAGAGAGGATTCTGAGTAACAGAGGGTTCACCTGGGCAAGAGCGGAAAAAAGGACAGGCGTTTGTGGAAAGCTCTTGCGGAAGCCCCATGTGCCTTGGGCACTTAAAGGTCCAGAGAGAGAGAGAGAGGAGGAAGAGAGAGAGAGGAGGAAGAGAGAGAGAGGAGGAAGAGAGAGAGGAGGAAGAGAGAGAGAGGAGGAGGAAGAGAGAGAGAGGAGGAAGAGAGAGAGATAACTTTTATATTTATAAGTTTTTTTGTGCTTCATTAGAACGTCCTATAGACTCATGTGGGGGGGGGGGAGAGTAGGGAGAGGGGGTGAAGACGCTTATCCGATGAAGCAATCAGCGACCCACAGCTGATATGCTAGCTTCAGGGTTAGCGAGCCATAGCTGACCACCTCTCCGTGGTACCCCCAGTAACAGGCCTAGCCTGGCTAACGGGGTAGGGATCGCCATAGTTCCCATGGTGGTGGAGCCTGCTAAAGAAGCATTACACACCTCCTACCTTTTAGCTGTACTCCGGGACTGAAAAAGTAGCCGCCATAACCCCCTCCCGCGCCGATACGATGCTGTGCCTCAACATCTCTACAGCATCGGCTGCAAAGAACAACAGCTCGCAGTTACAGGGAGATTGCAAACAAACAGACTCATGTAAGACGGCCGTCTAAGGGCACTCGATTCACAATCCCAAAGTCCAGCAACAGACGCTCCCGCCACAAGGCTGTAGAAATGGGGTACCTGACTTTTTTCTAGACTTGGTGAAGGAAATCAAAGATTTTGACTGTATGATCCCCCTGGTGTGCCGCCAGGCCAAGGAGAATATGGGCATTAACACCAGAACTCCCATGTTTCTTTTGGCATGACCTTCGCCTTTCTCTTGTCTGAAAACTCTTACACGTTGCTTGTATATACTTTTTGAATCAATTTAATTTATTTTATTTGCGACTGAGATATATATCAATGAGGAGAAACTGGGAGTGATTGAGAGTTCTGAATATCTTGGATCACTACTAACAAATAATGGAGATACAATGAGGGAAATTAAAAGGAGGACATGTATCGATCATCAGAAGCTGACACAACTAAAGAAGCTGTGCAGACGGATAGACAGAACTACAGAAATTAGGCTTTTGTGGGCTGGCATTTTTCCCCATTTCTTCATATGCCTATAAGACCTGGTCACTCAACTAAACTGTTTAAACACATAAATAAACACACCGAAAGATATAAGAGGAAGGAGACAAGACAAGACAAGCTAATAACAGCTTCCCGTGTCCCCGCTGTTTAGTACTAAGAGGACTCTCTTTCCACCGTTTTCTGCGGCGTTTTTTTTTTTTTTTTGCAGACCCTTCGGTACAGGCATGTGCCCACCTGCTGCTTGGGAACTTTTCTTGAGTGTACTCGATAGGCAAACATTTCCTTTGTGCATCTGTCTCTCTGTTCTTGCTTGTTGTCTCTGTCATGTTCTCTGCTAGCTCTGGGAGTTTATGTTTCACCCATACTTGGCATGTCCTAGAGAAGTTGAATGGTCTGGGGATAGCTTTAGCACACGGTGGGTGTTCAGACCTTAGTTATCTAATGTTGGGTGTTCTCTCTCTATCTTAGTTTTCTAATGTTTGGTGTTCTCTCTCTGTCTTAGTTATCTAATGGTGGATGTTCTCTCTCTGTCTTAGTTATCTAATGGTGGGTGTTATCTTTCTGTCTTAGTTATCTAATGTTCGGTGTTCTCTCTCTATCTTAGTTTTCTTATGTTTGGTGTTCTCTCTCTGTCTTAGTTATCTAATGGTGGATGTTCTCTCTCTGTCTTAGTTATCTAATGGTGGGTGTTCTCTTTCTGTCTTAGTTATCTAATGGTGGGTGTTCTCTTTCTGTCTTAGTTATCTAATGTTCGGTGTTCTCTCTCTGTCTTAGTTATCTAATGGTGGATGTTCTCTCTCTGTCTTAGTTATCTAATGGTGGATGTTCTCTCTCTGTCTTAGTTATCTAATGGTGGGTGTTCTCTTTCTGTCTTAGTTATCTAATGGTGGATGTTCTCTCTCTGTCTTAGTTATCTAATGGTGGATGTTCTCTCTCTGTCTTAGTTATCTAATGGTGGATGTTCTCTCTCTGTCTTAGTTATCTAATGGTGGATGTTCTCTCTCTGTCTTAGTTATCTAATGGTGGGTGTTCTCTTTCTGTCTTAGTTATCTAATGGTGGGTGTTCTCTCTTAGTTTTCTAATGTTGGGTGTTCTCTCTCTGTCTTAGTTATCTAATGGTGGGTGTTCTCTTTCTGTCTTAGTTATCTAATGTTCGGTGTTCTCTCTTAGTTTTCTAATGTTTGGTGTTCTCTCTCTGTCTTAGTTATCTAATGTCGGTTTCTCTCTCTCTCTGTCTGTCTTAGTTATCTAATGTCGGTTTTCTCTCTCTCTCTCTGTCTGTCTTAGTTATCTAATGTCGGTTTCTCTCTCTCTCTCTCTGTCTTAGTTATCTAATGTTCGATGTTCTCTCTCTGTCTTAGTTATCTAATGTTCGGTGTTCTCTCTCTCATTGTCTTAGTTATCTAATGTTCGGTGTTCTCTCTCTCATTGTCTTAGTTATCTAATGTTCGGTGTTCTCTCTCTCATTGTCTTAGTTATCTAATGTTTGGTGTTCTCTATCTTAGTTTTCTAATGTTGGGTGTTCTCTCATTGTCTTAGAGTTATCTAATGTTGGTTGTTCTCTCATTGTCTTAGTGTAAGGAGTGGGAGAAAAGCAAGCAGTGACCCGGTTTTGATTGGAAATCCCACTGGCCAGAGACTGCCCCGTTTTGAATGGAAATGCCCAGTCCTTCGAGTCCGTCGCGGATCAGGTATATAAGACAAAAGAGAGAAGTTTAAAGGAGATGCCATAAGCTGAGCACGTTGGAGTCCAGCGATCGTGTCATTGTGGACGAGAGTGGTCATTCGATAGATGGAGGCTGACGTGTATAGTTTAGTTGTGTGCATTTGTAATCAGGGTTGAACTCATATTATTCAAGGAAATGTTTTTTTTTATGAATCAATAGTGCGTGTGGAAATAATATAAATATATGGACTTCATGCGCATAGGATTCGTTTGATTCGTATTGCCTTGTGGACCAGAATTTTGTAAATACAAGGATCGTGATTTTAAGAAAAAAGGATTGTTGTTTCGTGTTCCCGTTATTTACATGTAAGGTGTGAATGTTGATGTAGTCACTCTTCCACCACTCAGTACGACTGCGGCAAGACGGAAATAAAAGATTGAACAATAATTCACGTCAGTAAAGTAAATATAAAATACTACACCAATAAATAAAAATACTACATTAGTTATCTAATGTTCGGTGTTCTCTCTCTATCTTAGTTTTCTAATGTTGGGTGTTCTCTCATTGTCTTCGTTATCTGTGTTGGGTGTTCTCTCATTGCTTTAGTTATCTAATGTTGGGTATTCTCTCATTGTCTTCGTTATCTGTGTTGGGTGTTCTCTCATTGCTTTAGTTATCTAATGTTCGGTGTTCTCTCTCTATCTTAGTTTTCTAATGTTGGGTGTTCTCTCATTGTCTTCATTATCTGTGTTGGGTGTTCTCTCATTGCTTTAGTTATCTAATGTTGGGTGTTCTCTCATTGTCTTAGTTATCTAATGTTTGGTGTTCTCTATCTTAGTTTTCTAATGTTGGGTGTTCTCTCATTGTCTTAGAGTTATCTAATGTTGGTTGTTCTCTCATTGTCTTAGTGTAAGGAGTGGGAGAAAAGCAAGCAGTGACCCGGTTTTGATTGGAAATCCCACTGGCCAGAGACTGCCCCGTTTTGAATGGAAATGCCCAGTCCTTCGAGTCCGTCGCGGATCAGGTATATAAGACAAAAGAGAGAAGTTTAAAGGAGATGCCATAAGCTGAGCACGTTGGAGTCCAGCGATCGTGTCATTGTGGACGAGAGTGGTCATTCGATAGATGGAGGCTGACGTGTATAGTTTAGTTGTGTGCATTTGTAATCAGGGTTGAACTCATATTATTCAAGGAAATGTTTTTTTTTATGAATCAATAGTGCGTGTGGAAATAATATAAATATATGGACTTCATGCGCATAGGATTCGTTTGATTCGTATTGCCTTGTGGACCAGAATTTTGTAAATACAAGGATCGTGATTTTAAGAAAAAAGGATTGTTGTTTCGTGTTCCCGTTATTTACATGTAAGGTGTGAACGTTGGTGTAGTCACTCTTCCACCACTCAGTACGACTGCGGCAAGACGGAAATAAAAGATTGAACAATAATTCACGTCAGTAAAGTAAATATAAAATACTACACCAATAAATAAAAATACTACATTAGTTATCTAATGTTCGGTGTTCTCTCTCTATCTTAGTTTTCTAATGTTGGGTGTTCTCTCATTGTCTTCGTTATCTGTGTTGGGTGTTCTCTCATTGCTTTAGTTATCTAATGTTGGGTATTCTCTCATTGTCTTCGTTATCTGTGTTGGGTGTTCTCTCATTGCTTTAGTTATCTAATGTTCGGTGTTCTCTCTCTATCTTAGTTTTCTAATGTTGGGTGTTCTCTCATTGTCTTCATTATCTGTGTTGGGTGTTCTCTCATTGCTTTAGTTATCTAATGTTGGGTGTTCTCTCATTGTCTTATTTATCTAATGTTGGGTGTATAGTATACTGTGTAGACTCATTGTCTTAGTTATCTAATATTCGGTGTTCTATCTCTGTCTTAGTTATCTAATGTTGGGTGTATAATATACTGTATAGACTCACTGTCTTGGTTATCTAATGCAGAATCGATCTCATAGTACAAATAATATTTAAAATGAATTTGAAATAAATGTTAACTATAATACAAAACACATCAGACTAGCAAGTAATGGAATGTCGGCTTCCTAATTATCAACCAGGCAAAAGAGAAAGACAGAGAATCTTTCAGAAGTCAATAACAGTTTTGAAAATGTTCCAAGAAACTGTGATGAGAGCTTGGAGATCATTTTGTTCGGATCGGCAAAATGTCAGAATTGTGGCTAGTAACTAACAAAGAAGACAGTGAGATCCAGTTAGCCACGAACAGAAGACGTAGAGAAAAGGGATTTCAAAGACAGCCGAAGTGAGGTCTGAAGAAACTGATATCTACTGCAAAAAGCAAACCTAAACGATAGGATGTACACTGGGTGAGAATAAAGCAAATGTCACATAGAAAGAGGCCATACAATTTGATCTCATATTGAAATCGATATATGTGGCTAGTGACATGAAACAAAATGAACTTCAGCAGATGGTCTTTGAAAGTAAGGAAAGAGTATGTCGGAACACGAAGCCAGGTTAGCTTTGATTCTTCTTTGTAGATTCAGTCTTTCGACGTTATACAGCATATTCTTTGTACAGAGTGTTCTACTTCACACTAGAAGGTAGGCAGAGATGAAGGGTTCAGTTTTAAAAAAAAGAGTGAGTAAAGTGGGCAGAAATAGATACAGCAGAAAGTGAGGTTAGCACATACAGTGAAGAGAATACAACAATCCAATATTTCAACAGAAAGCCTTTTTTTTCGTGGACCAAATTTAAAAAAAAAACACACACACACAACAGATAAAAACACGAAAAAATAGATGAAAACTTAAAACACTTTTGGCGTCCTCCTTGTAAGAAAAACTGGCAGATAATCTTTACAAATGTACACTTGACACTTTCCGGAAGCCAGTGTAGGAAGACAAATACAGCTTCCTGGAGAAAACGGGCGCTATTTTGAGGAGAAATTCTTAAAGTTTTCGGACAAAGCTTACCAGAACTCAATGTGAGATTTAAACACAATTTAGGTACAGAAAATGTGTTGCCATTATTTAATACAAAAGTTCTCAAATTTGAATTATCGCTCCTACCAGGAAAGGAGGATCCTGAGAACTCTAAGTGTGCCGAGCGGCGTAGACGATCATTTCTCTCCACAATTCCCTGTCTTTAGACTTGATTATGAGATCTGCCGGTGACTTTCTTCCTAGCCACACTGACAGCCCATACAGTAACTTTTCTCTCTCTCTCTCTGTTTTCCTCTGTCTCTTCTTCCTTCAATTTTTTTCAATATGCCACAGTGTGTTCTAATGTTCCTCTTCTCAAGAAATGTCCTATAAATCTCGCTTGTCTGCCTCTGATCTTTGCTATAATTTGCTTTTTAACTCCAGCCTCTATTAAGACTTTTTCATTTGTTTTCTTGGCTGTCCATGGTACCTTCAACATCCTTCTTATAAACCACATTTCCATGGCCTTCATTTCTCCCTGTACTCTCTTATTCATGGACCATGCTTCACATCCATAAAACAAAATTGGCTTGATGTAACATTTAAGTACTCAGAATCTTGTTTCCATTGATATGGATCTGTTGCACAAGATGTTTCTCATTTTCTGGGATGCTGTCTTGGCCTGAGCATGTCTGCTTTTTATTTCGTTGTGACATTTCCCATAAGTTGTTATAATCGTTCATAAGCACTTGAATCTATCAACTTGTTTCAGATTTGTGCCATCGATGGTAATGCTACATTTTGGTGGTTATCTTTTCTTTGAGATGACAATCACTTCAGTCTTCTTTTTGTTCAGGCTGAGACCTTTACTTTTACTTTCACGAACCACGATGTCCAGAAGAGCCTGTAGCTACCCTTCACTTTTAGCAATCAGAACTGTGTCGTCTGCATATCTTAAATTGTTACGGTTGTACCCGCCAATTGATATTCCTGGTATGTTCTCTAGATTTCTCATTATGTTTTCGCTGTACAAGGAGAAGAGGTCAGGAGATAGAACACATCCTTGTCTCACTTCCAATTTTATATCTTGGAATGCTCCCATTTGGTTCTCGATCCCCATTGCTGCTGATTGCTGCCAACATATGTTTTTGACCAGTCTCAGATCTTTCCTATCTACGAGTATGTTAATCCTGGGAAGCTGTGGAATGGAAGAGGTGGACCAAGAGAGAAGATCTTAGATGTCTTGACAGAACGCCATGGGAGAAGCATAGCAACAGAACTGATGGATAACATGAAAGACTGGAAACTGTGGAGAGACACGGTCGTTGACGTCTCCATGCATGGCACGTGATGATGATGATGATGGTCCATTAAACTTTATATCCATGGAACGTCATTCTTGTTTGATCACGTGCCAGGTGTCTGGCAGCCCCAGGTGACTGTGTGACTGTTGTACTGATATGAGTTGATATGAGGCATCAGAATGTCCGGTCATAACTATAAACAGTCAAGGATTTAACGCCATATTTGGGTCCTAAACAACTGCCGACTGACAGCTGCAGGCACCAGCACCAAAAGTGATCCTTGCAGCCACCATAACCCACCACACGGAGGAGGGAAGGGGGAGCAACAAAATAACAAAATCAAATGAGCCGAATAATTAGATTTTTTCTTGGAAAGGGGGGGGGGGGGAGGAGCAAGGAGAATTCAGAATTAGTAAAATGCAAAAGAAAAATTATATATATATATATATGAAAACAGTGATTTAGCACGTGTCATCATCATCATCGTGTTGTGTGTCATCACCAGGACGTAGTCTCTTTCTCGATCTCTCTGTCTCTCTCTCTCACACACACAATGACTCCCTGAAGACAATGCGGTCTTGATCAACTTTGAAGGTCTTTACAAGCCAGTTCTGAAGACGAACGTTAACTGACGTGGAATGTCTTCATAGATAGGATTTCTTACAAAGAAGTAGTGGAGATATTCTGTGCTTTTTATGTTATACTTGTTGTTGTTGTGTAAAAGATTATGTTCAACTGCTTTTACCACTTGGGCAAGCCTGTCACTTTAGTATTCCCTGAGTGACACAACAACAATATCCAGACTCGCTACTACTACAACAATACCCACACTAGCTACTACTACAACAATACCCATACTAGCTACTATTACAACAATACTCAGACTAACTACTACTACAACAATATCCAGACTAGCTACTACTACGACAATACCCACACTAGCTACTGCTGCAACAATACCCAGACTAGCTACTATTACAACAATACCCACACTAGCTACTACTACAACAATACCCAGACTAGCTACTACTACAACAATACCCACACTAGCTACTACTGCAACAATACCCATACTAGCTACTACTACAACAATACCCACACTAGCTACTACTACAACAATACCCAGACTAGCTACTACTGCAACAATACCCACACTAGCTACTACTACAACAATACCAACACAAGCTACTACTACAACAATACCCACACTAGCTACTACTACAACAATATCCAGACTCGCTACTACTACAACAATACACAGACTCGCTACTACTACAACAATAATACACAGACTGGCTAGTACTATTACAACAATACACAGACTCGCTACTACAACAGCAACAATACCCAGACTCGCTATTACTACAACAAAAGCACCAGTGTCACAAACGAAAACATCAACTGGACTTCCAGTCACACAACAGAACTAACAGCAGAAAAACTCCATTAAGTCAGTAAGACTTCAATTAATAAATACACACAGAGTACATTTATTAATAAGGAAAATGAGTTTGAACTGGTGGAATATGAGATGAAGCCACACGGCTTGTCAAGATTATGAACAGAGGATTCCCAGCGTTATTATGCCATATGGGAAGAAACCATAAAAAAAAAATAATAATAAAATATTTACACGATTACAGAAAAAATATCTCACAATACAACGAATTCCAAGAAAACACCACAGTCTCATTCCTAACTCTAACAATAACAAATGTCTGTCATAAACAGGACAATACTGTAGGCGTAGGCTGCATTTCCACTTTTTCTGCTACAGATTAGCTACAAATTCAAGAAAAACATCTCTAGTCTAAGTCTACACATGCTGAATGAAAAATCAAAACTACATTTCTCTGACAGAGGTACATCATCTCTGACAGAACTGAACTGAAGCTAAACTTCTGAACTACATTTACACTGACTTTCTACACTGATACTCTAGCACTCTGCATCTCTATCATTTCTCATAATTTAGTCCTCATTTCTTACCCTTAAATATTCTCTACAAAATCGTTCTAAACTTCACGAATGTTCCACCATGAAAAAACCTACATGTTTTTCTAAGATTTAGTTTCTTAAACAAATAATTTCCAAAAAAAAAACCCCACACAAAACAACTAAGTCTCTATTACTAAATTTAGTAAACACTTAGTCGACACTTTAAAACTTTCCCTAACCTAAGCTCACATATCCCGTGCAACTACATTAGTCAAGGTTAACTGAGCTGACTAACTTTTTTTTTCCTTCACGCGAAACATGAGATGACTCATTCTATAAATCAATGCTATAAAATGTTGTCTGGGTGTAAGTGCTTTGTCCTAAACCAGGGGCGTCTTCACTGCATAGTGGACAGGACGGCTGAGAAGACCACATCTCGTGGGTTATTTCGGCGGTCCAGTCAGTGGTGCTTTGGGTGTTGTGCTTGCCTTGCTGGGTTCTCGAGTGGGCTGGTGAATGGTCATAAGTGGTGCGTTTGTCCGTTTGGTTGTGTTGCTGGCTACGCCACTGGCTCTGAGTGGTAAGCCGGTGACCAAGTCTCGTTTGTCCGTTTGATTGTGTCGCTGGGTGTTCCATGTGCTCTTGGGTGGTACTTGTTTGGTTGTGTTGCTGGGTATGTCATGTACTCTTGTGGTGGTACTTGTTTGGTTGTGTTATGTACTCTTGTGGTGGTACTTGTTTGGTTGTGTTGCTGGGTATGTCATGTACTCTTGTGGTGGTACTTGTTTGGTTGTGTTATGTACTCTTGTGGAGGTACTTGTTTCGTTGAGTTGCTGGGTATGTCATGTACTCTTGTGGTGGTACTTGTTTGGTTGTGTTGCTGGGTATATCATGTACTCTTGTGGTGGTACTTGCTTGGTTGTGTAGATGGGTATGTCATGTACTCTTGTGATGGTACTTGTTTGGTTGTGTAGCTTGGTATGCCATGTACTGTTGTGGTGGTACTTGTTTGGTTGTGTCGCTGGATGTTTCATGTACTCTTGTAGTGGTACTTGTTTGGTTGTGTCGCTGAATGTTTCATGTACTCTTGTGGTGGTACTAATTTGGTTGTGTCGCTGAATGTTTCATGTACTCTTGTGGTGGTACTAATTTGGTTGTGTCGCTGGGTGTTTCATGTACTCTTGTGGTGGTACTAATTTGGTTGTGTCGCTGGATGTTTCATGTACTCTTGTGGTGGTACTTGTTTGGTTGTGTCGCTGGATGTTCATGTACTCTTGTGGTGGTACTAATTTGTTTGTGTCGCTGAGTGTGCCATGTACTCTTGTGGTGGTACTAATTTGGTTGTGTCGCTGGATGTTTCATGTACTCTTGTGGTGGTACTTGTTTGGTTGTGTCGCTGGATGTTTCATGTACTCTTGTGGTGGTACTAATTTGGTTGTGTCGCTGGGTGTTTCATGTACTCTTGTGGTGGTACTAATTTGGTTGTGTCGCTGGATGTTTCATGTACTCTTGTGGTGGTACTTGTTTGGTTGTGTCGCTGGATGTTTCATGTACTCTTGTGGTGGTACTAATTTGGTTGTGTCGCTGGGTGTTTCATGTACTCTTGTGGTGGTACGAATTTGGTTGTGTCGCTGGATGTTTCATGTACTCTTGTGGTGGTACTTGTTTGGTTGTGTCGCTGGATGTTTCATGTACTCTTGTGGTGGTACTAATTTGGTTGTGTCGCTGGGTGCTTCATGTACTCTTGTGGTGGTACGAATTTGGTTGTGTCGCTGGGTGTTTCATGTCCTCTTGTGGTGGTACTTGTTTGCTTGTGTCGCTGGATGTTTCATGTACTCTTGTGGTGGTACTAATGTGGTTGTGTCGCTGGATGTGTCATATGCTTTTGTGCTCAAGAACCCACTGTTGTCTCTCCGGTCCCAGTACATGTGCTGGTGCTGTAATACGAAAAAATATTTTGTGTATATATTCTTATATCTGTATTTGTTTGTACTGATTGATACAGGTGACGTTGATTGAAACGTATGATGACTGATTTAAATATGAATGCACTTGAATGATACTAATGTCATTATCGTTCTTCTCTACCTCACTTGTGCTACTCTACTTCGGTAGAAGGTGTTATATATATATATGGCATTGAAAAAGCTTTCAGAAAAAAGCAGAAAAGGCATCATGCTGGCTGTGGAGTACGCGAAACAAGCACCGAGAACTTAAATAATTTCGTTTGTCACAACCAATACCAGTCCTCCGTAGCTAAATCGCCAAAGACGCATTTCAAAGTGCAGTGCCAGCTGGAAGATCAAGGGTTCAATCCCTGACGGGAAAAAAGCAACAACTCACGTGACCTCTGGGAGTCATGACCCAGAGGGGCCTATCCACCTTAGAGTGTCAGGAAACACTTGTCTGAGGGGGGGGGGGGTAACTCCCTCTGATGATCTGAAGAAGCTGTGTTGTTGTTCTTCTTTCTACAGTAGAGAGTTTCCTGCATGCATATATATATATATATATATATATATATATATATATATATATATATATGTATACATTCAATCTTCACTACTAATGGTATTTCTGACTTGTGGGCCTTTCTTACATAGCTCTTTCTGCTGATGCTCAACTGTCAACCTAGGAATTCACTCAACAGTAACGCTGATTCTATCAACTAAGTGCATCCAATGCCGATCATATAAACATTTAATTAACGACACGTGATGATGATGCTGCGCGGTGAAGTACATCATGCCGTTCATATCTCAAACTGATCAGCAAAACAAGAACAAGAAATCCAGACGGCGTGCATCTCAGTATAAGTTAGCCACCACGTGACACTAAATGAAAGATGGCACTATCCCTACACAAGAAAACGCTTAATCACAAACATTCTACCCGACGCTGACAACCACTAGTTCTACAGTTACATTACTAACTAAAACAATCACTAGTTCTACAATTACATTACTAACTAAAACAATCACTAGTTCTACAATTACATTACAAACTAAAACAATCACTAGTTCTACAGTTACGTTACTAACTAAAACAATCACTAGTTCTACAGTTACATTACTAACTAAAACAATCACTAGTTCTACAGTTACATTACTAACTAAAACAATCACTAGTTCTACAGTTACATTACTAACTAAAACAATCACTAGTTCTACAGTTACGTTACTAACTAAAACAATCACTAGTTCTACAGTTACATTACTAACTAAAACAATCACTAGTTCTACAGTTACATTACAAACTAAAACAATCACTAGTTCTACAGTTACATTACAAACTAAAACAATCACTAGTTCTACAGTTACATTACAAACTAAAACAATACGTCTTAACATGACGAAACCCAACTCTAAACTGATGAAAAATTTTATGTGCTGTCTAACGTTCTCACAGACTGGATCTGCTAGAAAAAACATGAGATGCACGCATGGTCTATGCAGAATTTTCTTCACTATATAATCATTAGTATTGGGGGCGGGGGGGGGGGGGGGTGGTTAAAATAATTTCATTTCACTCAGAATGTTTACGTTGTTTCGATGCCGTAAAGCCATTCATAGCTGCTTCCGGTCTGCGAGTTTTTACCGTGCATCCATTCGTGTTTGGATGTTTTGTTTCGTTGAAAACTCCATGTAAATTTTTATTTAACCAGTCAGAGCTATTTTCAATCGAAAGTATAACTTCCTGTCACGCTTGCCATGAGTGGGTATTAAAAATTTAAGTGTTGTTTTTTTTTAAACCTGTAGGCAAAACTGACACACCCACCAACATGACAAATCTTACAGTATGTGTTTCTGGCAGTGCTAGACCCGTTAGACGGACTGCAGATGCAGCAAGGATATTTTTTCGGATATTTTATCTGACAAATTCAGAACCAATTTCGAACTGGAGAGCAGCACAGATACATGAAGAGATAAGAACTCCTACCAGCGATTCTGATGGCAAAGGGTATTCAAATAAATCCCCAAATATTGTAGGAAAATATGCTGTTATGTTATCTTATATTTCTGTGCAACTATTTGACTCCTGGATTTTTTGGATGTCAAACAAATCCCCAAGTATTGTTGGAAAATATGCTGTTATGTTATCTTATATTTCTGTGCAACTATTTGACTCCTGGATTTTTTGGATGTCAAACAAATCCCCAAGTATTGTTGCAGTCACTGATTCTTTTGGGTTTTATATTTCACATATGATTCATGACGCAGTGATGCTAAGTAGAACATCATTTTATTTCTCGGCCGAAATTAAAATTTGTAGTGCTAAAAAATGTTGGGTTTTTTAAAATGACAAATAACTTAATTTATGGAATCGTCATTTATTTCCGCTTATTTTGATATATGATACACACATGTTGAACACAGAATTAGTTTGTTACAACGACTTTTAGAAAGTGACCACAAAAATATCACAACATTCGCTCGAAAACGTCCACGTCGGTGCGAAAGTAAGGTCCGCGTTTTTCTTTCCCCTGGATCCAATGAGTTAACCGTCAGCAATATTTCTTACTTAACCTACCTACTTACCTGTCTGCCTACCTACCTACCTACCTGCCTACATTCCTACCTACCTACCTTCCTACCTACCTACCTTCCTACCTACCTACCTTCCTACCTACCTACCTTCCTACCTACCTACCTTCCTACCTACCTACCTACCTACCTACCCTCCTACCTACCTACCTACCTACCTACCTACCTACCTACCTTCCTACCTACCTACCTACCTTCCTACCTACCTACCTACCTACCCTCCTACCTACCTTCCTACCTACATTCCTACCTACCTACCTTCCTACCTACCTACCTTCCTACCTACCTACCTTCCTACCTACCTACCTTCCTACCTACCTACCTTCCTACCTACCTACCTACCTACCTACCTACCTACCTACCTACCTACCTACCTTCCTACCTACCTTCCTAACTACCCACCTACCTTCCTACCTACCTACCTTCCTACCTACCTACCTACCTACCTACCCACCTACCTTCCTACCTACCCACCTACCTTCCTACCTACCTACCTTCCTACCTACCTACCTTCCTACCTACCTACCTTCCTACCTACCTACCTTCCTACCTACCTACCTTCCTACCTACCTACCTACCTACCTACCTACCTACCTACCTACCTTCCTACCTACCTACCTACCTACCTACCTACCTACCCTACCTACCTACCTACCTTCCTACCTACCTACCTACCTACCCTCCTACCTACCTTCCTACCTACATTCCTACCTACCTACCTTCCTACCTACCTACCTTCCTACCTACCTACCTTCCTACCTACCTACCTTCCTACCTACCTACCTTCCTACCTACCTACCTACCTTCCCACCTACCTACCTACCTACCTACCTACCTTCCTACCTACCTTCCTAACTACCCACCTACCTTCCTACCTACCTACCTTCCTACCTACCTACCTACCTACCTACCCACCTACCTTCCTACCTACCCACCTACCTTCCTACCTACCTACCTACCTACCTACCTACCTTCCTACCTACCCACCCACCTACCTACCTACCTACCCACCTACCTTCCTACCTACCTACCCACCTACCTACCTACCTACCTACCCACCTACCTACCTACCTACCTACCTTCCCACCTACCTACCTACCTACCTACCTACCCACCTACCTACCTACCTACCTACCTACCTACCTACCTACCTACCCACCTACCCACCTACCTACCTACCCACCTACCTACCTACCTACCCACTCATTCAACCACCTCTTTCTCTAGCTCGCCATGTGTCTACCTATTAATCTACCTACCTCTTTCTGTCTCTCTCTCGCTCACTACGTATCTACCTACTTACATAGCTACCAACCCACCTACCTACTTAGCTCTCTCTCTCTCTCTCTCGCTCAGTACATATCTATCTACTTACCTACCAACCCACCTACCTACTTAACTCTATCTCTCTCTCTTTCTCGCTCGCTCTCTCTCTCTCTCTATCACTGAATTTTCCTCATAGCTCGTAACTCAATGTATGCTATATAAAAGATCAATAAAGCTACTAAAGAACTGCAGTTGGTTAGACCACAAATAATAAATAACTACAGTTGGTTAGACTGTAATTATTAAAGAACTAGTTACTTAGACTGTAACTACTGAAGATTTGCAGTTGGTTAGGCCGAAACTAATAAAGAACTACAGTTGCTTAGACCGTAATGAGTTTGGGAGAATCTTTGAAAAACTTGTTTCATATATTCATTAAATAATTTTTTTTTTTTTTGCTTGTCTGTTTAAGAGCTGAGCGTGAAAGATTTGTTTCTGAACGTTGGAGAAGACCGGAAGATAAATGCTTCGTTATTTGAATTATTATTCGCGCTTGCTACGAAGACAATACGCTGTTGCTGTTTGGTAAGGAATGTCTGTGACGACGTGCAAGGCATTCTGGCGTTGTTAGCAACGAAAAGGCAGATTAACTTCCGGCAAGGGCTAACCCACTAGGAAACGTCCAACTGTAGAAACAAGACAAATATCAATCTTTCAAGCGGCAGATCCAACAATCATTGCGAAAAAAAAAAAACTTTCTCAAAAGCACATGCCACGCCCGTCTCAGTGACTCACGTGTAATGAGAGGAAGCCCAAATCCCATTTGCGCGCTAGAATACGAGCAGTTCAGTTCGGTATGACAGTGGAACCTCTCTTAACCGGTACCAAAGGGATTTCACTTATTCCGGATTCCAGATACGAGATTTTGCCGGCAAAGAAACATTTAAAAAGATACAATAGGGGTAGAGAGTTTAATAGGTCAACATCGCATCAGGCGCACCAAGTTTAAACTTACATTTTCCCTTTAAAAAATTGGTTTTAATTGAATTATTTCTTTGATTTTTTTTCTCGGTTGCTTCAGTTCCGGTAAACAGAGATTTTATTGCATTTTCATTATCTAGACGCGAGCAAAATTACTTAGATCTAGGTTTAAATGTCTAGATTGGCAACCCTGATGTGACATGAAGAGACAACATCAGAAGTGATACCACCGGTGCAAGTACTGGGGTCACATCAATACTACGCTTCGTTACAGAAATATAAGAGAACTTATGGAAGTCCACCGAACAGACAGCTGGGAACGTTGATACATTACAGACGTGAACATTCGACCAATATCTTCAGCCTCATGAAGCAACAACTCAACAGACCTCTGGGAGTCATGACTGAGAGTCTCCCCCAACCCCTCAGAGAGCGTCAGAAGGTTAAAGGGCGAAAACGCTTGCCTGAGGAATGTGGTGGTGGTTGGGGGGGGGTACTTCTGAGGATCTGAGTGGTGTTGTTGTTTGCTCTCTACAAGAGAGATTTTCCGGTATGACTCGAGGAGCAGGTCAGACGGTTTGGCCACGTCACTCAACCACCACCAGACAGAAAAGATTAGGGCTAAGAATTGTAGGGGGAAATGGAGAAGCCACCCACACAAAAGGTGAAAGGAGGAATAGAAACTCTAAATATTACAGTATATTAAGCAAAGAGAGGTGGGAACCTTATTTTTATTGTTAAAAGCAGAAATTTGTCACTGCTCTTTGATGTCAAGTGGGATTCATTTCAGAGACAAAGTGTTTCAAGGGAAGCAATCAAGCCAGGTTACACTTGTTCTTCGAAGTTCCTCCCTATTTTTTTTTTTTGGCGGGGGGGGGGGGGGGGGGGGTCAGGAAACACCACGTACACACACTTGTGAGCATTAGCCTCACACACGCACACACACATACAGAGAGAGGGAGGGGGAGAGAGTATAAATTTACAGCCACTAACTAGAAATCATTCAAGTTGTGGGAAACAGGAAGTTTTAAAAAAATGGAAGGCTAAAAATTACTTGGGAAAAAAAAAACGGTCAAGTTTTACTTTGGTGTGGTAATAACTTAAGTTGTGCATGTTTAGTCCTAGATTTTTCTCACATCTCATTTGGCAAGGAGAACTGAAAATTATGATGTACTGTAATCCTGTAAGAAACAAAGTTTTGACGGTAGCGAGCGTAAGAGAGAGAGAGAGAGTGAATGAATGAATGATCTTTATTTTTAAAGGGTAAAGAATTGGGCATGCAGGCCAGTCTTACATTCTGCTTTCATCACTCCATCTTTCATTCTTCACACACACTCGATTTAATACAAGTATACAAATTACATGAGGGAAAAAACATATCAAAAGAGTGCAGAATTAAACTATTACATTCACAGTATAAGAGAAGAGGTAATTAACCTGCAGAATTAAACTACTACATTCACCAGTATAAGAGAAGAGGTAATTAACCTGCAGAATTAAACTGTTACATTCACAGTATAAGAGAAGAGGTAATTAACCTGCAGAATTAAACTATTACATTCACCAGTATAAGAGAAGAGGTAATTAACCTGCAGAATTAAACTATTACATTCACAGTATAAGAGAAGAGGTAATTAACCTGCAGAATTAAACTATTACATTCACAGTATAAGAGAAGAGGTAATTAACCTGCAGAATTAAACTATTACATTCACAGTATAAGAGAAGAGGTAATTAACCTGCAGAATTAAACTATTACATTCACAGTATAAGAGAAGAGGCAATTAACCTGCAGAATTAAACTATTACATTCACAGTATAAGAGAAGAGGTAATTAACCTGCAGAATTAAACTATTACATTCACAGTATAAGAGAAGAGGCAATTAACCTGCAGAATTAAACTATTACATTCACAGTATAAGAGAAGAGGTAATTAACCTAACAAAATAGCGCTCACACACTTGCAGGCTTATACATAAACAAAAATACATTTTCAGTTCAGTTCTTCTAATATATATTCTTTAACAATCATTACAATAATTTCTAACAAGATTTAACAAGTTACTTTTAGAACTATGTCCTTTTAGAACTTGATGACTGGCGAGCCATGGGTTGAGAGGCAAATAAATAATGAAAAAGGTTTGAGTTAAAGGATGAAGTATTACTAGTGGATTTTAAATGATAGGGGAAGCTATTCCAGAGCTGTACTGCAGAGTATGAAAAGCTTTTCTTGTACAGATGAAGCCTGGGTTTAGGAATAAAACAGTCTTTAAAACGCTGTCTATGTTTAGTGTTATACGTAAACAGTGACCACAAGTAAGGCGGAGCATTGTGCGACAGAATTCTGTGAACAAATTTAACTTTGTTAAAAATGACTCTGTATTTGAGGGATAGAATTTCTTTGTGCTGATCTACAGTCTGTACAGGGTGTTTGTCACAAATCAGATTTACTGCTCGTTTGTGAAGTGAGTGGAGCCTTTTATGTTTGAGACTGAGCAGCCATCTCAGATTGTGGAACAGTAATCTAAGTGTGATTGTATATGTGATATGTATATAGTACATCTTTCTTGTGTCCTGGTCGATAAAGTGTTTAAATTTGGCTAGTTGGTAAACTTTCTGTGCTGTCAAGTTTGTTAGGTTATGTAGGTGAGAATTCCAAGTTAAATGTTGATCAATGATGAGTCATGAACGTTTTCTATTGCCGGATTCACAGTATAAGAAGAGGTAATTAACCTGCAGAATTAAACTACTACATTCACCAGTATAAGAGAAGAGGTAATTAACCTGCAGAATTAAACTGTTACATTCACAGTATAAGAGAAGAGGTAATTAACCTGCAGAATTAAACTATTACATTCACCAGTATAAGAGAAGAGGTAATTAACCTGCAGAATTAAACTATTACATTCACAGTATAAGAGAAGAGGTAATTAACCTGCAGAATTAAACTATTACATTCACAGTATAAGAGAAGAGGTAATTAACCTGCAGAATTAAACTATTACATTCACAGTATAAGAGAAGAGGTAATTAACCTGCAGAATTAAACTATTACATTCACAGTATAAGAGAAGAGGCAATTAACCTGCAGAATTAAACTATTACATTCACAGTATAAGAGAAGAGGTAATTAACCTGCAGAATTAAACTATTACATTCACAGTATAAGAGAAGAGGCAATTAACCTGCAGAATTAAACTATTACATTCACAGTATAAGAGAAGAGGTAATTAACCTAACAAAATAGCGCTCACACACACTTGCAGGCTTATACATAAACAAAAATACATTTTCAGTTCAGTTCTTCTAATATATATTCTTTAACAATCATTACAATAATTTCTAACAAGATTTAACAAGTTACTTTTAGAACTATGTCCTTTTAGAACTTGATGACTGGCGAGCCATGGGTTGAGAGGCAAATAAATAATGAAAAAGGTTTGAGTTAAAGGATGAAGTATTACTAGTGGATTTTAAATGATAGGGGAAGCTATTCCAGAGCTGTACTGCAGAGTATGAAAAGCTTTTCTTGTACAGATGAAGCCTGGGTTTAGGAATAAAACAGTCTTTAAAACGCTGTCTATGTTTAGTGTTATACGTAAACAGTGACCACAAGTAAGGCGGAGCATTGTGCGACAGAATTCTGTGAACAAATTTAACTTTGTTAAAAATGACTCTGTATTTGAGGGATAGAATTTCTTTGTGCTGATCTACAGTCTGTACAGGGTGTTTGTCACAAATCAGATTTACTGCTCGTTTGTGAAGTGAGTGGAGCCTTTTTATGTTTGAGACTGAGCAGCCATCTCAGATTGTGGAACAGTAATCTAAGTGTGATTGTATATGTGATATGTATATAGTACATCTTTCTTGTGTCCTGGTCGATAAAGTGTTTAAATTTGGCTAGTTGGTAAACTTTCTGTGCTGTCAAGTTTGTTAGGTTATGTAGGTGAGAATTCCAAGTTAAATGTTGATCAATGATGAGTCATGAACGTTTTCTATTGCCGGAGTCCCAGTACAAATCTGTAGGTTATTGATATCATAGTCACTATTGTAAACATTACAGTTATCCCAGTACAACACTGTAGGTTATTGATATCATAGTCACTATTGTAAACAATACAGTTATCAGCAAAAAGATCAAATGAAGAGTGTTTTAAATGTAGTAGTAAATGGTTAATATATATAGCAAAGAGAAGTGGACCAAGAATGGAACCTAGAGGAATACCAGTATCAACTATAGAAGAGTCAGATATTTTATTTCTGAATTAAACTACTTGTTTTCTACCTGAGAGAAAAGATGTAATAAGTATTATCAGGTCAGGTTGTAATCTATAACCTTCCAGCTTTTTTGCAAGAGTTTCATGATTAATCATATAGAAGGGTTTCTTGAAATGAAATAAACAAAGACAGCACCACACAATTTATATCAGATAGCCAGTTTTCAGTCAGTTTAGTTAGCGCTGTGTGGCAGGAGTGATTAGGTCTAAAACCTGACTGACTGTCTATTAGTTGATTGTTTTCCTGTTGGTCTAAATCCTGACTGACTGTCTATTAGTTGATTGTTTTCCTGCATGTGGAGCAGTGTTAAGTTTTGTATGTTTTTTCAAGAGGTTTAGATAAAGATGACAGAATGGACACACGAGGGGTGAGTGATAAGTTCTCGGCCTAAGGTACAAATACTTGAAACACACAGTTGATATTTGTAGATCAGGTTAATGTAAGATTAAACACCAAGTTTCAAGAAATTAATTTCAACAAATTTTTTATACATGTTACTGAAGTGGTAAGGGGCGGCAGAAATTGAGAAAATGGATAAAATTTCTCATCGAGCTACCTCTGCATCAAGGGCTTATCACCGAAGGAGATCCATGAGGATATGGTAGAGACTCTAGGGAAGAGTGCCCCTCTTACAGCACAGTGAAGAAATGGGCAGCTCAATTCAAACATGGAAGGGAGAGTCTGGAAGATGATCTCCGTCCAGGAAGACCAAGAACGGTAATCACCAATGAAACCACCGGCAGAATCCATTACATGATAATGGAGGATCGACGACTAAGTGAGCGGTACATTGATACTGAGTTGGGCATCTCCCAGGAACGTCTTCATGCCATTATTCACAATGATCTTCAAATGACAAAGGTCTCTGCTCGATGGGTTCCGAAACTTCGTGGAGCTGATCACAAACGATAGCGTCTCAACATGTCAAGAGACAATCATGGCCATTTTTCTGCAGATCCTGAAAAGTTTCTTCAGCAATTTGTGACTATGGATGAGACTTGGGTTCATCATTTTCAACCAGAAACCAAAGAACAGTCAAAACAGTGGAAACATCATGGATGCCAACTTCCAAAGAAAGCAAGGGTGGTTCTGTCTGCAGGCAAAGTGATCGCATCCATCTTTTGGGATTCAGAAGGTGTGCTATTGGTAGACTATCTTCAAAATGGCAGAACTCTCACCGGAGCCTATTACGCTAATCTTGTGAAGCAACTGCGGGTCAAATTGAAGGAAAAGCGTCGAGGGAAATTGACGAGAGGAGTCATCTTTCATCAAGACAATGCTCCAGTTCACAAGTCGGCGGTGGCAAAGGTTGCCATTCATGAATGCGCCTTCCAGCTTCTTGAACATCCTCCTTATTCCCCAGATTTGGCCCCTTCAGACTATTACCTGTTTACCAAACTAAAAAAGGAGCTCAGTGGTCGCAAATTTGCTTCAGATGATGATGTCATTCATGCTGTAGACCACTTTCTACAGGCACAAGATGCTGACTTTTACAAAGAAGGGAAACGTATGCTCCGGGATCGCTGGACTAAGTGTATAAACTTGTTGGGAACTATGTTGAGAAATAACCCCAAAAAGTTGTCCACAAATAATCCGTTGTACTTTATGCCGAGAACTTATCAATCACCCCTCGTAGGTCTATAGTTTGAGAGGTTACTAATCTGTCTAGATTTAAAAAGAGAAAACACTCTGACGAGTTTAAAAGCGTCAGGGAAATAGTGTTTGTCAATGCACAAATTGTATATTATGTTAGTGTCTGTGATAACCCGTGCAGCGTAGGGTAGTATCTTGTTACTAATGTCATCACATCCTGCTGAGTTAGTGTTCTTTAAAGACTAGATGTAGTTATAAACTTCACCTACTGTGAGGAACAGAATACTTAGTTGTTTTAGCTTTACACATTTACTCTCGCTGTAAGTTTTCGACACACTCAGGTCGGAAGTAAGGGTCGGTAATGAAGATTTTAGAATACTAATTTCTTTCCTAAAATCTTTGCTGAAGTTAGTGCAAGTATGTTCTTGATTATTTGTTTGTAGGTCATATTGTTTTCTTTTATTTACTACAGTATTTACCGCTTTCCAAACTGATTTACTATCAGTTTTGTCTTTCACTAAATTTCTAAAATAATTTTTCTTCTCCTGCCTTGTTAAATCTTATATCTTATATCCTTCCCGTGCCGTTAGACGTCACATAGGGCTCGCAAAGTAGTCCGCCAATTTTTCCTGTCTTCGGCGAGTCTTTCAACCTCAACAAAGGATTTTATGCCTGTTAACTTGGCCTCCCTTAATAATGTCCTCTTCAGAGTTTCACGCGGTCTGCCCCTTTTTCTTCTGCCTGTTGTGTTCCACTTGATAGCTTGTTTTGGGATTCTCTGCTCATTTCTTGTTAAATACTGCACCTTATTCATAAGTGAACGATAGCTACTGAAATCTCTGTTTTTATGAGCTTCATTTCGTTTTCTCATGAATTGCAAGATATCAGGAGTTATCCACGGGGATTTTGTTACGTGTTTTACTCTCATTTCTTTGATGGGGACATGCTTGTCAAAAATATTTCTAAAGATTCTAATCCAGTATTTGATAGCCTCATCTGGATTGGATAACTGGTAAACGTACGTAAGAGGCGAAGCTGTTAGATCAGTTAAAAATAATTCCAAGTTAAAGTTTTTTAGTTCCTATATTTGATGCTGGTATGTTTGTGTTTAGGCATTTTATACCCCTTAAGCGACCACGTACAGCAGATCGGGTAGTGATCACTCAGCGACACATGAGGGACAGTGCATTCAGTAATGTTTCCTGGGTGAGCTACATATATGTGATCTAATAGATAGATAGATAGATAGATAGATAGATAGATAGATAGATAGATAGATAGATAGATAGATAGATAGATAGATAGAGTTATAAAACGTCTTTTATGAATGAACCTTGGACCTTGTGTGGTAATAATCAGAATGCAACTTTCCAGACTATACTTGGACGTGACAACTTTCTAGACTCTACTTGGACGTGACAACTTTCTAGACTCTACTTGGACGTGACAACTTTCTAGACTCTACTTGGACGTGACAACTTTCTAGAATCTACTTGGACGTGACAACTTTCTAGACTCTACTTGGACATGACAACTTTCTAGAATCTACTTGGACGTGACAAGACTCTACTTGAACGTGACATGAAGATGTAGAAAAGCGACCTGAACTGGAAATTTTTAATGAATGAACTTCTAAGACTTCAGTGTTCTGGTAAGGTGACATATACTTCAATGATGTCATTGTTCTGTGTGCTATCGGGTGTGTCTAATTCGAATCCACGATCTAGTTAGTTTACTCGGTGTGTGACGAGACAATGTGTAATAATTCGCTTGCTATAGAGAGGAAATTACAGCTAAACCCCGAGACGACGACAAGGATTTAAATCACTAGTCACTGGCAGGTTGCTGTCGCCCGCGTATTATCATGTCCGGATTTTGTGAACAACTTTTCTTAATATAGAACATCCGCGTGCTTCTTTTCAGTATTTACCATATCGGAGCTATAAGTGTGAGGTCCACTGTCTACAAGTTATCAGTTACTTGATCTTTATACCCATACTACAATAAACTGTATAAAGGTGAGTTGTCTATCTTTTACTTTTATTCTATGCTATTTTGTTTTGTTTGAGAACTCATTGTCCTCATTTTTTTAATCAGAGATATTTCATTCTTTTAAGCTCATTTCATTCTTACTTTTTTCCGTATGATACTCAAACTTAAATGAGTGTTCATTCACTCATTCATTCATTCATTCATTCATTCATTCAGTAGCATGTCCCTTGGGAACTTTGCCTCCCTAACAACTCTCTTGAAAGCATCTTGGTTGTACGCAGGCAAAACGCATTGCTGCTGAATCCTTCATTCATAAATCATCAACAATGTCTTGTTGCTATCTCCGCCTTGGTCTTCCTCTCTTTTCCCCATTATGTAACCTTCCAAAGACTATCTTCTCCAAACTCTCTTTCGTTGCACACTTTAATTGGTTACATACACCACCACTTGCACCATTTGTTTTATACACCACCATTTGTTTTATACACCACTATTTTCACCACTTGTTTTATACACCACCATTTGTTTTATACATCACCACTTACATCATTTGTTTTATACACAACCATTTATTTTATACACCACCATTTGTTTTATACACCACCATTTGTTTTATACACCACCATTTGTTTTATACACAACCATTTGTTTTATACACAACCGTTTGTTTTATACACAACCATTTGTTTTATACACCACCACTTGTTTTATACACAACCATTTGTTTTATACATCACCATTTGTTTTATACACAACCATTTGTTTTATACACCACCACTTGTTTTATACACAACCACTTGTTTTATACACAACCATTTGTTTTATACACCACCACTTGTTTTATACACAACCATTTGTTTTATACACCACCATCTGTTTTATACACAACCATTTGTTTTATACACCACCACTTGCACCACCTGTTTTATACACCACCATTTGTTTTATACACCACCACTTACATCATTTGTTTTACACACCACAACTTGCACCATGTGTTTTATATTTTATACACCACCACTTGCACCATTAGTTTTATACACCACAACTTGCACCATTTCTTTTATACACCACCACTTGTTTTATTTACCACCACTTGCACCATTTGTTTTGTACACCACCAATTCTTTTATACACTACCACTTGTTTTATACAACACCACCTGCACCATTTGTTTTATATACTGCCATTTATTTTATACATCACTAGTACCATTTGTTTTATACACCACCGCTTGCACCATTGGTTTATACACCACCACTTGTTTTATACATCACCACTTGCACCTTTAGTTTTATACACCACAACTTGCACCTCTAGTTTTATACACCACAACATGCACCATTTGTTTTATACACCACCACTTGCACCACTTGTTTTATACACCACAACATGCACCACATCACCATTTGCACCACTTGTTTTATACTGCAGCACTTGACAAAAGTTTCTATACCTGACACAATGTATGTATAAACAACCTTTCTAAATAAATGTTCAGTTTATGAGTTTATTATTTATTAGAGTTTATAAATGTGAATGAAAAACTACAACATATTTTAACAGATGTAATACAAAAGAATGAGAAGTGTATCAAAAATGGAAACATGTATATTGTTATATTATGTATATTAAAGAGAGATGTAGCCCTCGCCAAACTTGACCGACTTTATCTCAGCATCTCCAGAAGGAGCCAGACTCCTATTTCTACTGCTGGGGTGACAGGGAAACTTCCTGGGAAGTCTTTAACCATCGACTTCTCCATCAATAAAACTAGTCAGACTTGAACCATTGACTTCTCTATCAATAAAACTGGGCAGACTTGAACCATTGAATTCTCCATCAATAAAACTGGGCAGACTTGAACTACTGACTTCTCCATGAATAAAACTAGCCAGACTTGAACCATTGACTTCTCCATGAATAAAACTAGTCAGACTTGAACCATTGAGTTCTCCATGAATAAAACTGTGCAGACTTGAAATATTGACTTCATCATGAATAAAACTAGCCAAACTTGAACCATTGACTTTTCCATGAATAAAACTAGCGAGACTTGAACCATGACTTCTCCATGAATAAAACTAGCCAGTCTTAAACCATTGACTTCTCCATAAATAAAACTGTGCAGACTTGAACCATTGACTTCTCCATGAATAAAACTGGGCAGACTTGAACCATTGACTTCTCCATGAATAAAACTAGGCAGACTTGAACCATTGACTTCTCCATGAATAAAACTGGGCAGACTTGAACCACTGACTTCTCCATGAATAAAACTAGCCAGACTTGAACCATTGACTTCTCCATGAATAAAACTAGTCAGACTTGAACCATTGAGTTCTCCATGAATAAAACTGTGCAGACTTGAAATATTGACTTCATCATGAATAAAACTAGCCAAACTTGAACCATTGACTTTTCCATGAATAAAACTAGCGAGACTTGAACCATGACTTCTCCATGAATAAAACTAGCCAGTCTTAAACCATTGACTTCTTAATCAATACAACTGGTTAGACTTTAACTACTAACGTCTCCATAAATAAAACTGTGCAGACTTGAACCATTGACTTCTCCATGAATAAAACTGGGCAGACTTGAACCATTGACTTCTCCATGAATAAAACTAGCTAGATTTGAACCATTGACTTCTTCATGAATAAAACTAGTCAGACTTGAACCATTGACTTCTCCATGAATAAAATTGGGCAGACTTGAACCATTGACTTCTCCATGAATAAAACTAGTCAGACTTGAACCATTGACTTCTCCTTGAATAAAACTGTGCAGACTTGAAATATTGACTTCATCATGAATAAAACTAGCCAGACTTGAACCATTGACTTTTCCATGAATAAAACTAGTCAGACTTGAACCATGACTTCTCCATGAATAAAACTAGCCAGTCTTAAACCATTGACTTCTTAATCAATACAACTAGTTAGACTTTAACCACTAATGTCTCCATGAATAAAACTGGGCAGACTTGAACCATTGACTTCTCCATGAATAAAACTAGTCAGACTTGAACCATTGACTTCTCCATGAATAAAACTAGTCAGACTTGAACCATTGACTTCTTCATGAATAAAATGAGCACAAATACTACTACACCACTCAAATGCGACATGAAATTTTCCATATTTGATAGAAGATCAGTTTTGGATGCTAAAGAAACATTAAAGCTGAACTTGAAAAGAAGCAGTTGAAGTGAACAACATAAGAATAGATTCCCCAGACTGTTGATGTGCTAAATAGTGAATGTCCAATAGCTTCCTTAGAATATGCCTGGCAAAGATAGCGTTTCAGGAAATGAAACCTATTTTGTGCAGTTCATCTTTGTCAGTAGATACTTGGAAAGGAGTCTTGAACTTCTATATCGAGCCTGTATTACTATGTGGAAGTGAAACATGGCCGTTAACAAAAACAATAATGAGAGCATTAGAGGCAACTGAAATATGGTTCCATCAAAGAACATTAAGAACAGCATGTACAACTAAAATAATAAATGAAGAATGTCTAAGAAAAACCAATGAAAAACGAACCTTAATAAACACACTACGGGGGAGACAGTTCATTGGCCATATAAAGAGAAGAAGAGGAGCTGAAAATTTCGTGACAACAGGGAAAATTGTAGGCAGGAAAGGGAGGCGTAGATCAAGAGAGAAGATCTTAGATGGATTGACAGAATGGCATGGGAGAAACACAACAACAGAACTGATGGATAACATGAAATAATCAGAAATTGTGAAGAGACATTGTCGCAGACGCCTTCAGGCGCGACACATGATGATGATATTTTCCTTGACCATCTGGTACATCAGAGGATAATCAGGTCAGTGTAACACATACAGTTTTCTTCATAATGCTCAGAGTCACTTAAGAGTCTATGTTTGTTATTGTACAGAGTCAGTATGGAGATGCAGTGGCTGACAGTGACCCTCGCAGTTCACACGCTGGTTATTGTTCCTGCTATCTGTGAACAAGCTCTTACTGTAACAACACCTTTTGTGAAAGCTAACATTCTGAGAGAACAACTGGATAAGTAAGTGAAAGACCTGTTTGTTATGTCTATTTGTACACTTTTTCTTTACTCTGTTACATGCACAATTTGATTTAATACAGTTGTGTTATTGTAATAAGATGAAATTATTTCCCAGCAAAGGAAAATATCACTGCAGGGTCTTCTTCATGTGACATGTCCTTTCCAGAAAGTTGTCCCTCTCACTGCTTCTCTGAATGCAATGTGATCTTGGCCAAGTTGACCAGCGGCTCATATATTCAGACTTTCCATGATGTCTTTAGTCCACCTTCTGTGAAGTCATCCCTTTTCTGTCTTTAGTCCACCTTCTGTGAATTCATCCCTTTTCTGTCTTTAGTCCACCTTCTGTGAATTCATCCCTTTTCTCTTTTGCCAGGCACTGTGCCTTCTGCTGTCAGCCTATCCAAGCTATTATGCCTTTTGATGTAGTCAAAGTATCTCAGCTTTCTAATTTTGATGGTTTTTATGAGCCAGTTTTCTGCTACATCTAATCCCATCAGTTTCTCTTTATTTGATTGTCGTTCTATCCATGATGTTCTGGGTGCCCTTCTATGACATTGCATTTCAGACCTTGCTATTCTCTTTTCTGTGATTTGTTAAGTTTCCACTTTTCACAGCTGAACGTTGCCACTGGGAATATGTAAGCTCTTAGTAAACAGAAGTAAGGGTAGACCAAAAGAGACATGGAGAAGAACAACAGAAAGGATGTTGAGCAATAGAGGGCTCACCTGGGAAAGAGCAGAAAAAAAGGCGAAGGACAGGCATTTGTGGAAAACCCTTGTGGAAGCCCCATGTGCCCTGGGCACTTAAGGTTCAGAGAGAGAGTAAACTTAACTTTGTTTTTTTGTTGGTACCTTGCTACATACTCTCCATTTGCACTAGTTTCTGTGATGCAATTGCTAGTCTTCTTTTGATTTCCACTGTTCATTCTTAATTAGTGGTAATAATTGAACCTAGATATTCAAATTCATTTATGATTTCCAGCTCTGTATGGTCCAACGTAATTTGGTCTTGTTTTTCATTTTGTCAGTTGTCATTACTTTGATCTTGTTGGTGTTTACAAAGAGTTTCTGAGCTTTGTTGTATCGTTTGGTTCATAGAATCTGCAGCATATATGAAACAAATTATGTGAGCTACTTTTAATACATTATTTTGTTCTTGTTCTTGTCCTGTTACCATAAATTATTCTGGTTTTTTTTCCTATTCTTGTTCTATTAGCCAATAAATTGTTCTTTCTTGTCATCCAATAAATTGTTCTGTTATAATAAATTCATTTTCTTGTTTTTCTTTGAACTCATTGGAGCTCCAACTCCCATACTTTGCAGCTGATGCCATGGTGGTTCTGAATAGAGAAGCTGTATGGTTTGCGATGTTTTATACTGCAGATATGGTGCTTGAAATCCCAGAGTGGACCCAAGTTATGGAGGGTCCCAGCATACTCCATCATCTTACTTTATTACCATGCTCCATTACATTACTGTATTACCCTGATCCATCACCACTTCTCATTACCCTGCTCCATCACCACTTCTCATTACCCTGCTCCATCACCACTTCTCATTATCCTGCTCCATCACCACTTCTCATTACCCTGCTCTATCATCACTTCTCATTACCCTGCTCCATCACCACTTCTCATTATCCTGCTCCATCACCACTTCTCATTACCCTGCTCTATCATCACTTTTCATTATCCTGCTCCATCACCACTTCTCATTACCCTGCTCCATCACCACTTCTCATTATCCTGCTCCATCACCACTTCTCATTATCCTGCTCCATCACCACTTCTCATTACCCTGCTCCATCACCACTTCTCATTACCCTGCTCCATCACCACTTCTCATTACCCTGCTCCATCACCACTTCTCATTACTTTGCTCCATCACCACTTCTCATTATCCTGCTCTATCATCACTTCTCATTACCCTGCTCCATCACCACTTCTCATTACTTTGCTCCATCACCACTTCTCATTACCCTGCTCTATCATCACTTTTCATTACCCTGCTCCATCACCACTTCTTAGTACCCTGCTCCTTCATTATACTTCATCACTGTACTCCATCACCCTGCTTCATCATCATTGTCTTTCACCATAATCCATCACCCTGTCCATCACCATAGTTTATCACTACATTCCAGTACATTACACCATCATCATACTTCATCACCACACAAAATCATCACAATCCATCACCATATTCTGTCATCATGCTGCTTCATCTAAGTCACCCCAACTTCTCAGACTGAAGAACCACATCGACCCTTTGCTGGTAGCACCATGGATAGGCTGGATAATGTCTTGTCCTGCCCAGGGTTGCTGGCTTCTCAGTAACTTTTCCATTATTCCACAACCATAACTCTAGCCACCACCACAGCCATAACTCTAGCCACCACCCCAGCCATAACTCTAGCCACCACCACAGCCATAACTCTAGCCACCACACCAGCCATAACTCTAGCCACCACCACAGCCATAACTCTAGCCACCACCACAGCCATAACTCTAGCCACCACCACAGCCATAACTCTAGCCACCACCACAGCCATAACTCTAGCCACCATCACAGCCATAACTCTAGCCACCACCACAGCCAACTCTAGCCACCACCACAGCCATAACTCTAGCCACCACCACAGCCAACTCTAGCCACCACCACAGCCATACTCTAGCCACCACCACAGCCATAACTCTAGCCACCACCCAGCCATAACTCTAGCCACCACCACAGCCATAACTCTAGCCACCACCACAGCCATAACTCTAGCCACCACCACAGCCATAACTCTAGCCACCACCATAGCCATAACTCTAGCCACCACCACAACCATAAGTCTAGCTGCCAACACAGCCATAACTCTAGCCACCACCACAACCATAACTCTAGCCACCACCATAGCCATAACTCTAGCCACCACCACAACCATAAGTCTAGCTGCCAACACAGCCATAACTCTAGCCACCACCACAGCCATAACTCTAACCACCACCACAACCATAAGTCTAGCTGCCAACACAGCCATAACTCTAGCCGCCACCACAGCCATAACTCTAGCCGCCACCATAGCCATAACTCTAGCTGCCACCACAGCCATAACTCTAGCCACCACCACAGCCATAACTCTAGCCACCACCATAGCCATAACTCTAGCCACCACTACAGCCATAACTCTAGCCACCACCACAGCCATAACTCTAGCCACCACCCCCTCCACAATCCATATCACAAATTGTTCACTGAAACAGTCTTGATGACTTTATATATTATGATTATATTTCTCTTTTGTTCACAGATTTCATGAATGCATGTGTAATGATAGCAACGCTGGCTGCATATATGACACTCTAGCTAAGACTACTATGTCAAGTGTACTTTTCGACGATGATAACATATATGCAAACTATTATAATTGCAGTTCTACTGTGAAAACTTTAAGTTGTGAAAGGCTGAAGCTTTCAAGTTTGGCAGGTGATGAACATCCATATCCTGATAAAGAATGTCCATCTCTGAGTCTGACTAACAGAACATCTTGTGATTTGGAATGTGTAAGTATGGTCTGGAATCCTTCAGAGAAAATAACCATCACACTACAGGATAGCAGCATAGCTAAGAGTGGACTGTGCGATCTAGCAAAGACCTCACGCTCGCCGCCCTCCTCAACAGAAACAGCCCTCATCATTGGAATCGTTGTTGGTGGTAGTGTTCTTATTGTTGGAGTATTTGTTGTAATCTGTGTCTGTCATAAACGAAAAGCCAAGTTTAAAAGTTCTATCTCAGGTACTGATCCTTCTGAAAACTCACAGAAAGATGCCCAAAAAGAACTGTTGTATTTTGAAATTGACCCAAAAGATCCAGAGCAAATGGAAATGCAGAATAAAATGAGTAATGCAGAGCCAGCAGTTAAAAATGTCTATGATACACTACATGAGGTCAGAAGAGGTGGCACCAGTAATTATAACACAGGATTAATGCTAAAGTAGATTTTGTGTTTTATATATTTATATATTATTACTTGCTGTTACTGTAGCTGGCTGCGCTGATCTAATGTTAGTAGAGTTAGACATGATGGAAGCTGCTTAGCAAGACAATGCTTGGCAGAATCTGCAGAGTTGCTATCTCACTGCTTCAGAACCATTTCCTTTAGATGAGAAGTGCATCTTCCCAGCAGAAATAATACAGGTGCAGATTATGGATACTGACCCAATCAAAATGTGAAGATTTCATCTTTCAGGTTTAAAGAATGCAAGTTGTACTCAGAACATCTTGGAAGAATAAGAAGAGCAACAAAACCCTCTTAGAAGAACTGAATGTGGATGGAAGCTTATTTCAATTCTGCATCAAAGAAAAGGAAGTTACCCTTCTTTGGTAACGTTAAACTATACAAAAGTCTTAAAGAGAAAACGAAAGTGGAGAGTACGGTTCACGAGAACCGAGAAAGTGGTGGCCAAGGGTCTAAGATAAAAAGTTTGTATCGGTGCACCATAGGAAGATAAAATAAGGTCATGGCCACCATTTGATAACTGGATTTGATTTCTGCAACAAAATAAACAAAATCTGGCTACTGTAATCAGAACTAAATGTGATAAGATGTAGTGTCTGTCTCTTTTTTGCAGTTTATGGAAACTTGAGGTCAGATTTATTTGAAAGAACCAAGTATTATTCTTGAGGGAATCTGCAGCTACAGATAAAACTGAAATAGAGACAGATGGGTTACTTTGTTTTCATTTTCATATTTTAATTGTTTTTATATTGCGTTTAGTTTTTGTCATGATTTTATTGTTTTTGTATTTTAATTTATTTTATATATTATTTCACATATTTTAAAAAAGTTTTTAAATTCATGTTTTTTAATGTTCTTTGTTTCATTTTTTTCAATCGTTATGTTTATGTTTTCATGTGTTTTTTCCAGCTTTGTTTTTCACATCTTTATTTTTCACATTTCAAATGTAAATCATTAATGGACATCTCTTGAAGAAATTAAAAACAAAAGAAAACACTACACCTGTAGGTCAGGTAACCATATGTAAGTTATAAAATTATTTCTCCACAGAAATTGAATTACATAATTTTATTTATGTACGTTTTTGTTTTCAATGTTTAGCATACACAAATTTCATTATAACTGTACGGAAACTATATATTTCATATGTGCTTCACAAAAATCACACTTAAAAAATCGTTCATCTCACAGAAATCTCTCTCTCTCTCTTTCTTTTTAATTTAATCTTGTGTATTATTTAGATCTTATCGTTATTTCATCTCTACTTGGCTGCTCAACTTTTATTATACAACTGATCATGGAATGTACAATGTTTTATTTATTTGTATGTTAATACTTTTACATAGATCTTACTCGGTGGCACCAGCTACCATACACAACGTATGTTCATATAGTCGACAGTTGTTAATTTTGAGGAAATTATAAATTACTAGCTGATTACCCGGCGTTGCTCGGGAATTTATTAATTATTAATACTGCAGAGTAGATTTGAGATCGCCATGTTTCTCCTACGGACAACCTTATGTTGCTTGCTCAAAGGTGGGTTCACACAAGAAATTATTTATTCTTGCTCCTGGAGGTGAAACTAAATATGTCGTATATAATCAAGTTTTGAGTTAATGCTATAGTAAATTTGTAAAAGACTTTACTCTATAATGTGTAGACTGCCCCTGTGACCTGTTGATCGTGATCGGGAACGCAAGTCTCACTGGAAATTGTAATGTCTTAAAACTAAAAGGGAGATCCGTTGGAATGAATGGTATCCGTTGGATAAAAACTGCTTCATCCTCTCTCTGCCCTGATGAGATAATCCCTTCAACTACATTGCCCAGCATCCTCTTTACACACAGCCTTGTGCCGTTGCAAAGTTTTGAGGATCGAGCTTCCGTCGTAAAATAATTCGAGATCCCACCCTAATTTTCACCCCTCTCTCGCCCCAAAACCACTGGGGGCTAAATTTGGAATTAACGGCATCGTGACTGTCACTATTCATCTCAGCGATCCAGAAAACTATGGATTCAACACTAATATCGGTCATTTTCGATTATTTGTACATGTCACCCCTATCCCGATGCTCCCCGAGACATGGTGGTTTCAGATTCACTCCACACTACTTAATAGACTGCCTCTGTGACTTGTTGATCGTGCTCGAGAACGCAAGTCTCACAGGAAACTGCGATCTGTTAAAGTTAAAAGGGATAACCGTCGTAATGAGTGGTATCTGTGGGATAAAAACTGTTTCACCCTCTCCCTTTACTGTTAAGATAGTCGTTTCATCTGTCGTTTTCGATTATTTTTACATGTTACACCCACCCCCAGGCCCCGCTAAGGGTGCTAGGGGTGTCTTACTCCACAGCATATTTTTAACAGAGTGTAAGTCATATGTGTACCAAGTCTGTTTGAAAGTGCTCCAGGGCTTCTAGAGCTATGCCGGAACACGCACACGAGCACGCGCACACACACACATACATATGTATATATATAGATCATGTGAACAAAATGTAATAAGGGGGAAGCAAATTCTATTATAAAGGGGAAGTAAATTCTATTATAAAGGGGAAGCAAATTCTATTATAAAGGGGAAGTAAATTCTATTATAAAGGGGAAGTAAATTAGAACAGGCGTAATTATGAATATTGCGAGAGAAAAGTATGTAGGATTAGCAGTAGAAAATTTTAGACAGATTGGTTAGACAGGACAGAAAGAAAACTAGGGAGTGAGTGAAGTTGATGTATCAATACATGAGGGTGCATTACTGTTTGTTTTACTGTGTTCTGTAACTTGTTTGACATATTCCTGTAAGTTGCTTTATATCATCTAGTAACTTGTTTTACATGATCCTATAAGTTGTTTTACACTGTCCTGTAATTCCAAAACTCCAGACATATCACATAGATATAAGAGAAAGAAAATTTGTAAAGGAATGATTGGGAAAACATATCTGTTGGCGAGATTTTTCAGTTGCCGTGCGTGGAGCGGTGCTCCTCTCGGCCAATGAAGAAAGGTGCAAATGAGGTTGCCGCGCAGCATCACTGCGAAAAAGGTGGTAGAAAGGATAAAGCGAACCAAACAGTCAGATCACGGCACCTCTGGTCTGGAGGTCGGCCACGTCCTGAGTGCAGTCATATCGGGTGAAATGCATGAACCGGCTTGTCCCCGAGGTTAAGACACTGCTGGCGAGACTCTTCAAATACCGCGCGTGGAGTGAAGCTCCTCTCAGTCAAGGAAGAAATGCGGAAAAGAAATAAAGGTTGCTGTGCAGTGCCGATGGGAAAGGTGGTAGAAAGGATAAAGGGAAGTTTAATCGGTATGTCCAGTAGTATCGCTACGAGAGCTATACATACCACGGCACCTCTGCTCTAGAGGCCGGCCACATTCGAAATACACCTACACTGGTGAAATATGCCTAAACCGGCACACACCAGGGGTGGAACTTGATGGCTAGACATGTCATGCCACCTCCGCTCTAGAGGTTGGTCACGCCTGAAGTCTCACCCATACTGGTGAATTTTGCCTAAACCGGCTCATACCAGGGGTGAATCTTGAAGGCTATGCATGTCACAGTACCTCTGCTCTAGAGGTCGATCACGTCCCAAATACGCCCATACTGGGATAATGCCTAAACCGGCTCAACCCAGGGGTGGAAGTCACTAGTGGCGAGGATTCGTCCTCCTGGACAAAAGCTCCATCCTGGTCACAACTAGGAAGGGTAGCGGCCACGACCGCAAAATGCTGAAGTCGGAGACACTGGACCAGGGCAGTCTAGATAGGCAACCACCTCTCACCCGGCGGGGATGTTTGCGTATCCTAATCACGCTGAGGTTTTCCTGTGAGAAAGTCCAACTCTGGGCTGGATGGGCAACCACCTCTCATCCGGCGGTGATACACAGGTATCACAAAACACGTCGAGGTTTTCCGGTGAGAAAGTCCAACTCTGGCCTGGGTGGGCTACCGCCTCTCACCCAGCGGGGATGCACTGATATCCTAAACACGTTGAGATCTTCCGGTGAGAAAGTCCAACCCTAGACTAAACTGGTGCAATGAAAACCACGGTGTCACGCAATCCCGCTTCTGAGACCCACCAAGAATACAGGCTAAAGCCCTTTGATACTCTGAGCCACTTGTGGCCCTCTCGTGGATCTCGTGTGGTCCTTTCGGGGACCACACAGGAGACCACGGGACCTAACGAGGACCACAGGCGTAAATTCAGTAGGATCACAGTGCTGTTTTGGTAGTAGAAGCGAACGAAGAAGAAGAAGAAGAAGAAGATTGGGAAAACACACTTTGTAATGTACTTACCTCCACTGTTTCAAGCCATACATTTCTAAATTGTTCATTCTGCAAGAGTAATACAATGTCATAAATATAAAAATTTTATAGTATAAATATAGTATAATATACTATACATAATATATGATATATAATAAACTATATCATATACTATATCATATAGTATAAATATTCATCTTGCCATATAATAATATATTCATACTTCCGTATAATATATTCAGTATGCCCTACAGTATGAATAGTCATCTTGCCATGCACTATGAATATTCAGCCTACCACATAGTATGAATACTCATAAATGCTTGCCACAGGGTATGAATATTCAGATAGCATAAAACAGCTTTCAGTCATTCATTGTTTTCTTGTTTTTATTCCCTTGTTCAGTGTACAGTCATTGAGTTCTTGACTCAAAATATATGATTATTTATAATTTTTATTTCTCTAGACATTTTTTGTATGTTTATATTACATGATTATGAATATTTCTATTTAGATTCACTTGTGCTGTACTTGCCCACTACAATTCTGTAAATAGCTCTTCAGTCAGAAAGTGGTTGCTTCCCAAAATATTAAAAAGCTTCACTGTTTAAAATGAAAAGTAGGAGCAGATTTATTCATTAAAGAGTTGTTTAATATTTCAGCTTACATCTTATTTGTGCAAAAAAAAAAAACAAAACAAACATTCAAGACAAAGTAGTAGGAGAAGAAGAGAAAGTCTATTTTACTTGCATGATATATAACAAATAGTCTGAGAAAGAGCAGGACAAGAGCCTGTGAACCTAAAAATCATGTCTAGAAAATGGAAGTGGATGGGCCACACACTGGAGAAACCAGACTCTAGCGTAACAAAGTAGCCAATGACATGAAATCCCTCCCAGGGAAAAAGAAATCAGAGAAGGCTCAGAACTACCCAGAGAAGGCTCAGAACTACCCAGAGAAGGCTCAGAACTACCCAGAGAAGGCTCAGAACTACCCAGAGAAGGCTCAGAACTACCCAGAGAAGGCTCAGAACTACCCAGAGAAGGCTCAGAACTACCCAGAGAAGTCTCAGAACTACCCAGAGAAGGCTCAGAACTACCCAGAGAAGTCTCAGAACTACCCAGAGAAGGCTCAGAATTACCCAGAGAAGTCTCAGAACTACCCAGGGAAGTCTCAGAACTACCCAGAGAAGTCTCAGAACTACCCAGAGAAGTCTCAGAACTACCCAGAGAAGTCTCAGAATTACCCAGAGAAGGCTCAGAATTACCCAGAGAAGTCTCAGAACTACCCAGAGAAGTCTCAGAACTACCCAGAGAAGTCTCAGAATTACCCAGAGAAGTCTCAGAACTACCCAGAGAAGTCTCAGAATTACCCAGAGAAGTCTCAGAACTACCCAGAGAAGTCTCAGAATTACCCAGAGAAGTCTCAGAATTACCCAGAGAAGTCTCAGAACTACCCAGAGAAGGCTCAGAATTACCCAGAGAAGTCTCAGAACTACCCAGAGAAGGCTCAGAATTACCCAGAGAAGGGAAATTATGAAAGTGTTCAGGGACAAGGGACATACATAGAGGGAACAAATCCAAGGATGACTGGAGAGACTTTATCCATGGCCTAAACTCCCAGAGGATGATGGGCAATGATAAAACAAATAAGAATGGAAAATGGGAGCACCTAGCTGTTACTTGTATGAAGCTGTGTCTGAGAGTGCATGGTGTGAAATTTTGTGTGTGTTTAAATGAAGACTTGTGGGGTGTGGTAGCAGTCCGATTGGTTGGTGGTAAAGAAGGGGCGGAGAAAGGGGGATCAAATGGTTGTCAAGCCGAGAAAAATGTGGGTGGACTAGATAGGGTAGATGGGCTAGAGCATTTTAGCATAATGCAGTGTCTGAATATTAATGAGTAAAAGTATTCCTAATTCTGTTTTAAACTAAATAGTGCGATATTTTGTTATCACAGGTTTACTGCAATGGCTTTATGTATATTTATATCTAAGTTCCCTAGCATGTACATGCTATAAAGGAGTGAAATGGTTCCTTCACAGATCTAGGTCACTGCAGCATTTGATGTATGGATGCAGCACCTGTTCTTGCTGCTTTTGTTTTCCTAGGGAGACCCCAGGTACCTAATTTTTTTAGGCTGGATTGAACTCAGTGCCAGTCAGTCCAAAAAACATATATTAGTACATAGATTCATCATATATTAGTACATAGATTCATCATATATTAGTACGTAGATTCATCATATAATTAGTACATAGATTCATCATATATTAGTACGTAGATTCATCATATATTAGTACGTAGATTCATCATATATTAGTACGTAGATTCATCATATAATTAGTACGTAGATTCATCATATATTAGTACGTAGATTCATCATATATTAGTACATAGATTCATCATATAATTAGTACATAGATTCATCATATATTAGTACATAGATTCATCATATATTAGTACATAGATTCATCATATATTAGTACGTAGATTCATCATATATTAGTACATAGATTCATCATATACATACAGAGTACAGGAAGCAAAATGGAAAAACTGAGCCACAGGCAAACTAAACATAAACAAAATGACTGCAGACTGCACAATACAAAAGAAAATGTTGAATGCAAAAAGCACACATGGTTTGTTTCCCTGCCTATAGAGATGTAAGCAAGCTGTGCTGTTTTTATTAAAAACTGTTTACTATAGACTGCCAAGTCATCTTTGCTGGTTTAGAATGTCTTGCACATTTGAGCACAGATAACTGATCATTGTGTCCAATGTATACAGTACTTTTTAGTCAGACTATTGCATATAGTCTAAATATAAGACAATAGAGTAGAGCTGTATGGTGCAGTTTTACAAGAAAGAATAAAAAGAAGTAAAGGTGAGAAGAAATGGTACAAGAGAGTGTGAGATGTTTAACTACAAGTGTAAAACTTGATATTTCAGCAAAATGCCTTTATGAAGAATGACGAAAATAACAAAACAACAAATAAACACAGAAATACCACGTCTGTCTATCTGTCTAATGTAATATATGTCTGTCTGTCTATCTGATCTAATCTATATCTGTCTGTCTATCTAATCTAATATGTGTCTGTCTGTCTATCTAATCTATGTCTGTCTGTCTATCTAATCTATGTCTGTCTGTCCACGACCCTCCACCCCAATCCAGTTTATTTTAATATCGTCTTGACCTTTTTTGGGTCCTTCTTTCATAAATATGCAGCAAAAGGCTTTGATATCATGTATATCACTACATTTGCAAGTTTAAGCATAATTAGTTTGTCGCGGGGATGATCGAAATGAAAACTTTCATTTCTTTCTCCGTAATTTGTTTACTCAAGAGTGTCATAAAATGCATTACTTTTTCTACATACACTTTCTCATTATGTTCCAAGCAAATCTTCCAGTGCTTACAAAGTCTTGTGGTAGAGTGCGCAGCCATTCATGCATCGTCTCTCATTGAACCTGTTCTTCCGGCCTGAAAGTCTCTCCACTCATCGCTTTTTCTGAGTGGTCCAAAGATGTGATAATCACTGTGGACGAGGTCTGGTGAGTATGGCGGATGTTGAAGACACTTGTAGCGTGGGTCCGTAATAGAGTCTAATATGACGGATGTTGAAGACACTTTTAACGTGCCTCTGTAATAGAGTCTAATATGACGAATGTTGAAGACACTTGCAGCGTGGGTCTGTAATAGAGTCTAATGCCACTATTGTGTGCTCCTGACCCGGTCGAGGAAAGGCAGATTCAGAAATTCCTACACTACTCTTAAACTTCCTGCAGTGAGAGACATGTCATCACTGTCCTGAATCTTTATTCCTCGATGAATTTATTTAGGCTTCCACCTTCACTGCTTAAAAAAAAAGGAAAAATATTCCATTTTCATGTTGCTTAGACTGTAATGAATGCGGGAGAATCTTTGAAAGAATTCTATCTCACGTACTTCATTAAATCATATAAAAAATTCTATTTCACGTACTTAATTAAATCACATAAAAATGTTTCACGTACTTCATTAAATTATATATATATATATATATATATATATATATATATATATATATATATATATATATATATATATATATATATATATATATATTATATTTCACGTACTTCATTAAATTATGTATATAAAAAAAATTATGTTTCACGTACTTTATTAAATCACCACATCTTTTTTGCTTGTCTGTTTAAGAGCTGAGCGTGAAAGATTTGTTCCTGAACGTTGGATAAGACCGGAAGATAAATTATTTGAATTATTATTCGTGCTTGCTATGAAGACAATACGCTGTTGCTATTTGGTAAGGAATGTCTGTGACGAGATGCGGGGCATTCTGGCAAACAAGACAAATATCAATCTTCCAAGCGGCAGATCCAACAGTCATTGCGAAAAAAAAAAAACTTCCTCAAAAGCACATGCCACGCCCGTCTCAGTGACTCACGTGTAATGAGAGGAAGCCCAAATCCCATTTGCGCGCTAGAATACGAGCATTTCAGTTTTGTATGACAGTGGAACCTCTCTTAACCGGCAACAAAGGGACTTCACCTATTCTGGATTACTGTTCCCTCTAAGCTGCGCGGCCGCGCACAGGAAAAAAAGAATCAAACCTTGTAAAAAATTGTTGGACCTGCGCAAAAAGAAAAACTGCTACTTTTATTTTCAACTTCCAGATGTTACTCCGAGCTATAATTGCGATCAAGAAAAATACAAAGATGGCACATGTTTTTACTTTACTGTTTCTTTCTTGCTGAGATATGACTTTCGAATCGGATGTTTCAGCTGGTCTTTTATCTCGTAGTTTCGGTGGTACTGTAGGAGAATCAAAGAAATGATCATTGCAATTAACTAAATACCAGTAACTGTAAAGTACAGCAGGTTTATCTTGTTCTTAAATCTACAGGCCTTTACAGTGTGTGTGCGTGTGTGTGTTTTTTAAAAAAAATATACACATTTGCACACACAATATTTTTTTCACATGAGCAGAACATTTTGCACACAGACCGCAAACCTTTAGAGGGAACATTGTTCCGGATACGAGATTTTGGCGCCAAAGAAACAGTTAAAATGATACAATAGGGGTAGGGAATTTAATAGGTCAATATCGCATCAGGCGCACCAAGTTTAAACTTACATTTTCACTTTAAAAAATTGGTTTTAATTGAATTATTATTTCTTTTTTTTTTTTGCCGGTTACTTGAGATTTTACTGCATTTTCATTATCTAGACGCGAGCAAAATTACTTAGATCTAGGTTTAAATGTCTAGATTGGCAACCCTGATGTGACACGAAGAGACAAAATCAGAAGTGATACCACCGGTGCAAGTGTTGGGGTCACATCAATACTACGCTTCGTTACAGAAATATAAGAGAGCTTATGGAAGTCCACCGAACAGACAGCTGGGAACGTTGATACATTACAGACGTGAACATTCGACCAATATCTTCAGCCTCATGAAGAACAACTCAAAAGACCTCTGGGAGTCATGATTGAGAGCCCCCCCCCCCCCCCAAGCACCTCAGAAGGTTAAAGGGCGAAAACGCTTGCCTGAGGAATGTGGTGGTGATTGGGGGGGGGGGGGGTACTTCTGAGGATCTGAGTTGTGTTGTTGTTTGCTCTCTACAAGAGAGATTTTCCGGTATGACTCGAGGAGCAGGTCAGACGGTTTGGCCACGTCACACAACCACCACCAGACAGAAAAGATTCGCGCTAAGAATTCTAGGGAATGAATGAATGAATGAGTAATCTTTATTTTTAAAGGGTAAAGAACTGGGCACGCAGGCCCGTCTTACATTCTGCCCTTCATCACTCCAGCTTTCATTCTTCCCACACACTTGATTGCAATATACACATTAAATTAGGAAAAAAAACATATCAAAAGAGTGTAAGATTTAACTATTACATTCAAAGTAAAAGAGAAGAAGTAATTAACCTAATAAAATGGCTCTCACGCACACATACATACACAGACATATTCATTTGTTCATTCATTCATTCATTCATTTGTATGTCCCTTGCGGAACTTTGCCTCCCAAACAACATTCCTGTAGGCCTCTCGGTTGTAAGCAAGATGGCCTGCTGCTGCTGTATCCATTTGCAGATCGTCAACGATGTCTTGTAGCCATCTTCGTTTTTGGTCTTCCTCTTTTTCTTTTTCCCATTATGTATCCTTCCAATACAGTCTTCTCTAAATTATCATGACGTTTAATGTGTCCAAAATATTTAAACGTCATGATAATTTAGAGAAGACATATACATAAACAAAAATACATTGCAAATACAGATCTTCTAACATATGTTTTTAAAACATTCATTACAATAATTTCTAACAAGATTTAACAATTTACTTTTAGAACTATGTCATTTTAGAACTTGATGACTGGCGAGCCATGGATTGAGAGACCGCTGGTTATTCTATGGAGGCATATAGTTACAAGCAAGTAAATAATGAAAAAGGATTAAGTATTACTAGTGGATTTTAAATAGTAGGGGAAGCTATTCCAGAGCTGTACTGCAGAGTATGCAAGGCTTTTCTTGTACAGATGAAGTCTGGATTTAGTAAGAAGACAGTTTTTAAAATGTTGGTTATGTTTAGTGTTATACGTAAACAATGACCACAAGTAAGGCGGAGCATTGTGCTACAGAATTCTGTGAACAAACTTAACTTTGCTAAAAATGACTCTGTATTGGAGGGGTAGAATTTGGAGTTCTTTGTGCTGATCTTCAGTCCGTACTGGGTGTTTGTCACAAATCAGATTTACTGCTCGTTTATGAAGTGAGTGGAGCCTTTTTTGTGTTTGAGACTGAGCAGCCATCCCAGATTGTTGAACAGTAATCTAAGTGTGTTTGTATTTGTGATATGTAGTATATCTTTCTCGTGTCCTAATCGATAAAGTGTTTAATTGTGGCTAGATGATAAACTTTCTGTGTTATCAAGTTTGTTAGGTTATGTACGTGAAAATTCCAAGTTAAATGTTAATCAATAATGTGTCCTAGAGTTTTATGTTCATGAAAGTTTTTTAATGCATAGTCCCGGTACAAAACTGTGGTGTAGTTTTTGTAGCATTTCTGTAGTTTCTGTTTTGTAGTGATGAGCAACGATTTTGTTTTGTTGGTGTTTATCAACAGATCATTATTATTACTCCATTTAATAAAACTGTTTACATCATTTTGGAACGTTGTCTGTAGTGATTGGTATCATAGTCACTATTGCAAACAGTACAGTCATCAGCAAAATTACTACATGAAGAGTCCTTTAAATGTAGTGGTAGATCGTTAATATACTAGGGGCGTTCGGAAAGTAATGCACCACATCGTTTTTCTCAGGAGCTGTTTATTAAAAAACCGTGAAATTTATACACAATATATATGGATATGTCATGTAAACATCGGTGTTATTCAACATAATCCCCATCAACTTGTACGACTTTACATCAGTGCGAAACAAGTGCATGTATTCTTAGCCCGTACCAGATTTTCTGTTATGTAGCCCTTTCTTCGCTGCACGAATCACTCCTTCGTCATCTTCAAATCTTACCTCTCGTAGTGCATCTTTAAATGGACCAAACAAATGGAAATCAGATGGTGCCAAATCGGATTATAGGGTGGATGGTGTAGTCGATTGCTTCCCGTGTTGCCAGACTTGTGTTAGGGCGCGCATTGTCGTGAAGGAAAAGCAGATCTGCTGGATTCTGATACAGCCGAACTCTGAGAAAACGTTGATTTAGCTTTTTTCAGAGTCTTAATGTAAGCTTGCAAATTGATTGTCTCGCTTCTTGGCATAACATCCACAAGAATCACACCTTCAGTGTCCCAAAAGACAGTGCTCATGACCTTTCCAGCTGAAGGAGTTGTCTTGAATTTCTTTCTTCATTGCGGATGATGCCACTCCATTGACTGTCTTTTTGTCGCAGGTTAAAAATGATGTGGCCAGGTGTGAGTTTTTCTTAACCAAAAAATTTTTCTCTCTCAGCATTGAAACGTTCCAGCAATTGTGAAGAAATTGCTTTCCTTTGCAACCGATGGCCATTTGTGAAACTTCGAGGAACCCATCTTGCGCAAACTTTAGAAAATCCGAGAGCTTTTATAACTGCATTTGCACTATCATTGGTGACTGACAGCGTTAAGGCCAGTTTCTAACACGCTCCACTTCAACGGTTAGGGCAGCCATATTCTTAGGCTGGTGGCTGTGAAAGTTGGTTCACACAATCAACACATGCCATATTTAAAGTGTGCAAAATTTCACGCTTCTATCTTCATTATTAGCTGACAAAAAAAATGTGGTGCATTACTTTCTGAACGCCCCTCGTATATAACAAAGAGAAGAGGACCAAGAATGGAGCCTTGAGGAACACCAGTATCAATTATCTAGAGGGCTACTTACTAGAGTCTACCTGGACGTGACTACTTTCTAGGGCCTGGTTGGACGTGACTACTTTCTAGAGTCTGATTGGACGTGACTACTTTCTAGAGTCTACCTGGACGTGACTACTTTCTAGGGCCTGGTTGGACGTGACTACTTTCTAGAGTCTGATTGGACGTGACTACTTTCTAGAGTCTACCTGGACGTGACTACTTTCTAGGGCCTGGTTGGACGTGACTACTTTCTAGAGTCTGCCTGGACGTGACTACTTTCTAGAGTCTGCCTGGACCTGACTACTTTCTATAGTCTACCTGGACGTGACTACTTTCTAGGGCCTGGTTGGACGTGACTACTTTCTAGAGTCTGCCTGAACGTGACTACTTTCTAGAGTCTACACGGACGTGACTACTTTCTAGAGTCTGCATGGACTTGACAACTTTCCAGACCTTGTATGGTAATAATCAGAGTGCAACATCAGTGCAAGTTTGTAGACTCTACTTGGACGTGACTAGTTTCTAAATTCCACATGGACGTGACTAATTTCTAGACTCTACTTGAACGTGAGTAATTTCTAGACTCTACTTCGACGTGAATAGTTTCTAGACCCTACTTGTGCGTGACTACTTTCTAAACTCTACTACAACGTGACTACTTTATAGACTCTACTTTGACGTGAATACTTTCTAAATTCTACCTGGACGTGACTACTTTCTAGACTCTAATTGGACGTGGCTTGATAAAATAGAAAATCAACCCGAACAGGACATTTTAATGAATGAACTCGAAGACTTCAGTCGTTCTGGTAAGGCGACACATACATCAATGATGTCATTGTTCTGTGTGCTATCGGGTGTGTCTAATTCGAATCCACGATCTAGTTACTTTACTCGGTGTATGACTAGACACTGTGTAATAATTAGCTTGCTATAGAGAGTGAATTATAGCTTAACCCCAAGACGACGACAAGGATCTAAATCACTAGGCCCTGGCATATTACTGTCGCCTGTGTATTATCACATCCTGAATTTGTGAAAAACTTGTCTAAATACAGAAGAGGCTTACGCATGCTTCTTTTCAGCATTTACCATATCGGAGCTATTAGTGTGAGGTTCACTGTCTACCAGTTATCAGTTACTTGATCTTTATACCCGTACTACAGTAAACTGTATAAAGGTGAGTTGCCTGTCTTTGATTTTTATTCTATGCTATTTTGTTTTGTTTGAGGACTTATTGTCCCCATTTTTTTAATCAGAGATCATTCAGTTTTTTAAGCTCATTTCATAGTCACTTTCTCCATATGATTATTATTTGATACTCAGACTTAAATGAGCTTCCATTCTCTTATTCTTCATTCATTCATTAGCATATCCTTTGCGGAACTTTGCTTCCCTAACAGCTCTCTTGAAAGCATCTTGGTTGCAGACAAAACGCCTTGCTGCTGAAGCCTCCATTTGTAAATCATCAACAATATCTTGTTGCCATCTTCACCTTGGTCTTCCTTTCTTTTCCTCATTATGTACCCTTCCAAAGACTATCTTCTCCAAACTCTCTTTTGTTGCACACTATAATTGGTTACAATGATAACGGTACATGTTAACATTTCCGCTTATAATGAACTACTATGTTTCTCCAGAAGTTTGCCTTCTTACCTCAGATCTGTAATTAAGCACTTCTAGTTTTATAGAAAAGCATTAATATCAGAAAACACATGGAAGTACATACATGAAAGACGAGCAGCCAAATTAGACATGTTGAATGTAAAGACAGATCTTGGAAAAGATCTGGCGAAAGCAACATACAAAGAAATAGACAAGAAAGTAAAAAATTCAGCTAGAAGGGATACAAGAGAATGCATAGACAATATGGCGAAAGAGGCAGAGAAAGCAGCAAAAACAGGAGACAGCAAAACTTTATATAACGTACAAAAGAGGTTAACAGGTACTGTTACATCTAAAGAAAGACCAATCTTTAGCAACACTGGAACCCTATTAACATCAAGTAAAGACCAAAAGCAAAGATGGGCTGAACACTTTCAAGAAATACTTAATCAACTACACCCAAAAGAATTTATAAACCTTGAAACCAACTTACCAATCCCACAGCTAAATGTCAACCTAGATGAAATTACATTGCATGAAATTGAAACAGCAGTGAATTTAACGGCTAACAACACAGCTGCAGGTGAAGATGAAATAACACCCGAAATGTTAAAAGCTAACAATAGTGACAACATGAGACATCTACAGAGAATTTTTAATAAAATTTGGAAAGAAGAAAAGGTCCTTTCTAAACGGAAGAAAGGGATCATTGGTAAAATACCGAAAAAGGCAACCTTAGTGACCGTAACAATTGGAGAGGAGTAACCTTAATATCAGTTGTGTCAAAAGTATTTTGCAAGGTCATTTTGAATAGACTTAAAGATATAGTGGATACTGTATTGAGAGAAGACCGGGCAGGATTTCGAAAGGGGAGAAGTTGTCTCGACCAGATCTTAACTCTAAGAATAATATTTGAAGAGCATATTGAAAAGCAGAAACCATTAATACTGAACTTCATAGACTTTAAAAAGATATTTGATAGCATACACAGAGAATCACTGTGGAGAATTTTAAGTCTGTTTGGAATGCCATCTGAAATTGTCAACATCATTAAGGACCTCTATAATGGATATGTTTGTGCAGTCAAAACAGAAGAAGGGATGAGTGAATGGTTCCAGATTGAGGCGGGAGTGAAACGGGGATGTATACTGTCTCCTTTGTTTTTTGGAATTGCGATAGACTTTATAATGAAACAAATGCTGCACGGGTAACACAGATATTGATTAGGTACATGGGACCCAGCTAGAGGATCTTGATTTTGCTGATGACATAACTCTTATCAGTGACAATGTGAATTCCATGCAGGAAAAAGCGGATATATTGTCTTCACTGGCTAATGAAATAAGACTTGAGATTAACAATGACAAAACAAAAATTATGAAACTTCCCATGAATCAAAATGGAAAAATACACATAGAAGGGACAGATGTTGAAGAAGTCAATCAATTTGCATACCTTGGCAGCTACATAGACCAGGATATACCAGAGAGGAGGTTGGAATTGTAACTCAAGGGACAGCATCGATCTTCAAGAATCTTGAAAACATATGGCATTCAAAAGTTGTGGCGCAAAGGCCAAGTTAAGACTATTCAATTCAAATGTAGTGTCCACCCTTATTTGTGCATGCAAAAGTTGGAAAACAACCGGGGAGATGGACAAGAAATTGGATTCTTTTAGGGACGAATGCCCAGGGAAGATACTCGGCATCAAATGGAATGAGTTCGGGAACAATGCGGAGATAAGATAGATGAGCGAACAACAACCAGTCTCGTTGGTGGTCAGGAAAGGGAGATGGACATGTGCTGGTCACGTGATGAGAAAAAACGATCAGATAATCCCATGGCAAGCTGTCGAGAGGAACACAACAGGCCAGGGAAAAAGAGGCAGACCACTGAAACTATAAAGAGGACATTGTTAAGAGAGGGCAAATTAATAGACATAAAATCTCTTGATGAGGTTGAAAAGCTCGCCGAAAACAGGGAGAATTGATGAACTACCTTGCGAGCCCTATGTGACGTTTAACGGCGCCGGAAGGATATAAACCATCCTGTGCGCGAATACATAAAGAACTTATTATTAGCCTTTGTTGTCCACTCCTCGGGGTCAGTATTTCTTATAGGTTTTAATACTGTGTACGAGGGTCAAACCGAAAGACGTGAGCAAACATTTTTTAAAAATCAGAATTTATAGATTGAGAAAATATAAATGTATCGTCTTAACTGCATCCTTTGCACTTCATGTAGAGGTCACATGACGTCACCACCATGTGTCACGTGACCACTTGTAGCGTAAATAAAACGGTGAGTGCTGAAGTTTCGTTTCGTCAACGTGCTGTTATTGAGTTCCTCGTTAAAGAGGAAATCCCCGCTGCTGAAATTTACCAAAGACTTGAACTTTATTATAGAGATGTGTGTATGGGTGCTAGCAGTGTTAGGAGGTGGGTGAAGTTGCACAGAGCATAGCAATGTAACGAAGTGAGGCAAGTATAACAACTTCATGATGTCATGGAAGTTCCCCAAAACGTTCAAGGCACACTACAGCACATCGGCATAAAGAATAATACGTTCAAACATTGAAGCATCTCATGGTACACTAAAGAATTTTTTTTAAACCATCATTTTAGTGGTGAAAACAACAGATCAAGTAAAAATTCTGTTTATATTGTTAACTAGTCGTGCACACTAAATATTTTACTAACGGTCAGCATGAAGGATCAGGTACTCTAGAGAAGCATAATAGCCAACGCCAGTCGGCACGGCACCTGATGATGATAACGGACGCATATAATTATTGACCAGAATATTCACTTGGTGAATATGGTTCCAACAAAGAATGTTAAGAACAGCATGGACAACTAAAATAACGAGTGAAGAATGCCTAAGAAAAACGAATGAGAAATGAACCTTAATAAACACAATACAGGGGAGACAGTTCATTGGCCATATAATGAGAAGAGGAGGAGTTGAAAATATCGTGACAACAGGGAAAATTGTAGGCAGGAAAGGGAAGGGTAGACCAAGAGAGAAGATCTTAGATGGCTTGACAGAATGGCATGGGAGAAACACAACAACAGAACTGATGGATAACATGAAATAATCAGAAATTGTGAAGAGACATGGTCGCAGACGCCTTCAGGCGCGACACATGATGATGATATTTTCCTTGACCGTCTGGTACATCAGAGGATAATCAGGTCAGTGTTACACATACAGTTTTCTTCATAATGATCAGAGTCACTTAAGAGTCTATGTTTGTTATTGTACAGAGTCAGTATGGAGATGCAGGGGGTGACAGTGATTCTCGCAGTCCACACGCTGGTTATTGTTCCTGTTATCTGTGAACGAGCTCTTAATGTAACAACATCTTTTGTGAAAGCTATCATTCTGAGAGAACAGCTGGATAAGTAAGTGAAAGACCTGTTTGTTATGTCTATTTGTACACTTTTTCTTTACTTTGTTATATGCACAATTTGATTTAATACAGTTGTGTTATTGTAATAAGATGCAATTATTTCCCAGCACAGGAAAATATCACTGCAGGGTCTTCTTCATGTGTCATGTCCTTTCCAGAAAGTTGTCCCTCTCACTGCTTCTCTGACTGCAATGTGGTCTTACCCAAGCTGACCAGCATCTGGCAGTGACATATTCAGACTTTCCATGATGTCTTTAGTCCACTTTCTGTGAATTCATCCCTTTTCTCTTTTGCCAGGCATTGTGCCTTCTGCCGTCAGTCTATCCAAACCAAAAGTGTCTCTTGAAGTGGCCAAAGTATCCCAACTTTCTAATTTTGATTCTGAAGCCTGTAAGAATTCCATCCCATACTCCCAAATCCTCCATCTTCGTCGCATATATCAGGATAATCTGGACTTTATAGACCAGTCCAACAAGTTATTAGAATTTTTCCGTCATCGCCACTACCCAGAAAATGTCCTCCGTGAAGCCTTCAACCGTATCGAACTAGTGAATCGCAAAGATGCATTCAGAAAAAAGCCTGTTACTCCATCGGGCAGAATTAAGTTAGTACAGCCTTTCCGCCCGCATGGTCAGATGCTTAAGAAAATTCTTTATCGTCATCTGCCAATAATTCAGCTCGACCTCGACACTCGCGACATTTTCTCTGATCCACCCCTGTTGGCATACAAACGTGAGCCAAACCTTAATGACATCCTCGTCCATAGCCACTTGAAGCAGAGCCTTACATATGTTGGTACCAGAAAATGTAACGCCCCCGCTGCGTTACCTGCCCTGTAGTCTGGGAAACGAAAACAATCACCTTTCCCAAAACTATCCTCACTCTTCATGAGGGATTCACATGAGAGTCGCGTAACGTGATATATCTAATCGTAAGGAAAAGATGTAGGATAACGTATATTGATGAGACTGGCCTCAGATTAGGGGACCGCACGCAGAAACATCTGTACGATATCACCCAGCATGCTTCGAAACCAGTCCCTAATCATTTCAATGGCCCTAACCACAGAGGCAAATCTGATTTTCTGGTAACAGCCATCAAACAATGTCACGCAAATGACACAAGCCACCTAGCGCTTGAGAACCGCTACATTCAGGATTATGGGACGCTGGAACCACACGGGTTAAACTCGCTATTCAGCTACATCTAACATTCTCCTCTTCAACAATTATAATCCTTCTCCACTAAGCTCCACTCCATTCTCACTTGTTACACATAGTTCAGAACCTCCTCACAGTATCACATTACAACCCCTTTATCCTAACTATAATCATCTATTTCACATTCTCCTGGCTAAGTTAACATTGTACCACTCTCTCTCCTCTCTACGGTTTCCCCACCCACCACACCCAGTTACGACCCACCGACCACACATCACAGGTCTCCATTTAACAGTCTCTACGCCATGCTCATTTCTGACACACAGCGTCGGACAAGCCACATCTTCTTACAGTTACAGCTAAGTGCTCTAGTTAATTATTAATTATTTTTTAAAATAGCATTCATGTGAATCTATACTGTATCTCCTCTCTCTATTTCTTCGTCCTGTATGTTTTTGTGTGATTAAGGCTTACGCCGAAACGTCACAACTTTGTAATGGTTAAGTAACAAAGCTGCTCCTACTTGTTTCCCTAGTTCATACATTCTAAATTTGATGGTTTTTAATGAGCCAGTATTCTGCTACATCTATTCCCATCAGTTTCTATTTATTTGATTGTCGTTCTACCCATGATGATCTGAGCGCCCTTCTATGACATTGCATTTCAGACATTGCTTTTCTCTTTTCTGTGATTTTTTAAGTGTCCACTTTTCACAGCCGTATGTTGCCACTGGGAATATGCGAGCTCTTAGCAAACATAACTTTGTTTTCTTGTTGGTACCTTGCCACATACTCTTCATTTGCGCTAGTTTCTGTAATGCAATTGCTAGTCTTCTTTTGATCTCCACTGTTCAGTCTTCATCTTCATTGGTGGTGATGACTGGACCTAGATTTTCAAATTTATTTATGATTTCCAGCTCTGTGTGGTCTATTGTAATTTGGACTGCTTCTCATTTTGTCAGTTGTCATTACTTTGATCTTGTTGTGATTACAAAGAGGTTCTGAGCTTTTTCATGTCGTATGTTTCAGAGATTCTGCAGGGTACATGAAAAAATTATGTGAGCTACGTTTAGTACATTATTTTGTTCTTGTTCTTATTCTGTTATCATAAATCGTTCTGTTTTTTTTTCTTTTAATAATTTTTCTGTTCTTGTTCTATTATCCAATAAATTGTTCAATTGTTCTGTTATACAGTAAATTGTGCTGGTCTCGTTCTGTTATTCAATAAATTGTTCTGTTCTTGTTCTGTTATAATAAATTCATTTTCTTGCTCTTCTTTTGATCTCATTGGAACTCCTTTGCAGCTGATGCTAAGTTAATGTTGACTAGAGGAGCTGTGTGGTTTATGATGGTTTGCTTGGAGTCCCAGAGTGGACCCAAATAATGGAGTGTCCAAGCATACTACATCACCCTACTTCATTACCACACTCCATTACATTACTGCAGTACCCTGCTCCATCACCATTTTTCATAAATCTGCTCCATCACCACTTCTCAGTACTCTGCTACATCACTGCTTTTCATAACTCTACTCCATCGCCACTTTTCATTACCCTGCTACATCATTACTCAGTACCCTGTTCCATCACCACTTCTCAGTACCCTGTTCCATCACCACTTCTCAGTATCCTTCACTACTTACCATTACCCTGCTCTGTCATCACACTTCACCACTGTACTCAATCACCCTGCTTCATCATCATCGTCTTTAATAATAATCTATCATCCTGTCCATCACAATAGTTTATCACCACACTCCAGTACATTGCATCATCACCATACTTCATCACCACACTCAATCATTACAATCCATCACCATATTCTGTCACCATGCTGCTTCATCTAAGTCACCCCAACTTCTCAGACTGAAGAACCACATCGACCCTTTGCTGGTAGCACCATGAATAGGCTGGATAATGTCTTGTCCTGCCCAGGGTTGCTGGCTTCTAAGTAACTATTCCATTAATCCACAACCATAACTCTAGCCACCACCACAACCATAACTCTAGCCACCACCACAACATAACTCTAGCAACCACCACACCCATAACTCTAGCCACCACCACAGCCATAACTCTAGCCACCACCCCAGCCATAACTCTAGCCACCACAACCATAACTCTAGCCACCACCACAGCCATAACTCTAGCCACCACCACCATAACTCTAGCCACCACCACAGCCATAACTCTAGTCACCACCACAGCCGTAACTCTAGCCACAACCACAACCATAACTCTAGCCCACAACAACCATAACTCTAGCCACCACCACAGCCATAACTCTAGCCACCACCACAGCCATAACTCTAGCCACCACCACAGCCATATCTCTAGCCACCACCGCAACCATAACTCTAACCACCACCACAACCATAACTCTAGCCACCACCACAACCATAAATCTAGCCACCACCACAACCATAACTCTAGCCACCACCACAACCATAACTCTAGCCACCACCACAACCATAACTCTAGCCACCACCACAACCATAACTCTAGCCACCTCGACGATGATAACATATATGCAAACTATTATAATTGCAGTTATACTCTGAGAACTTTAAGTTGTGAAAGGCTGAAGCGTTCAAGTTTGGCAGGTGATGAACATCCATATCCTGATAAAGAATGTCCATCTCTGAGTCTGACTAACAGAACATCTTGTGATTTGGAATGTGTAAGTATGGTATGGAATCCTTCAAATAAAATAACCATCACAATACAAGATAGTAGCATAGCTAAGTGCGGACTGTGCGATCTAGCAAAGACCCCACGCTCACCGCTCTCATCATTAGAAGTAGCTCTCATCACTGCAATCGTTGTTGTTGGTGTTTTTATTATTGAAGTATTTATTGTAATCTGTGTCTGTTGTGAACGAAAAGCCAAGTTTAAAAGTTCTATCTCAGGTACTGATCCTTCTGACAACTCAGAGAAAGATGCCCAAGAAGAACCACTGTATTCTGAAATTGATCAAAAAGATGCAGAGCAAATGGAAATGCAGAATAAAATCACTAACACAGAGACATCAGTTAAACAAGTCTGCTAAACTACATGAGGTCAGAAGACCAGTAATTATGACAGTGGATTAATGCTAAAGTAGATGTTGTGTTTTATATATTTATATATTATTACTTGCTGTTACTGTAGCTGGCCGTACTGATCTAATGTTAGTAGAGTCTGACAAGATGGAAGCTGCTTAGCAAGACAATGCTTGGCAGAATCTACAGAGTTGCTATCTCACTGCTTCAGAACCATTTCCTTTAGATGAGAAGTACATCTTCCCAGCATAAATAATATAGGTGCAGATTATAGATACTGACCAAATCAAAATGTGAAGATTTCATCTTACAAGTTTAAAGAATGCAAGTTGTACTCAGAACATCTTGGAAGAATAAGAAGAACAACAAAACCCTCTTAGTAGAACTGAATGTGGATGGAAGCTTGCTTCTACTCTGCATCAAAGAAAAGGAAGTTACCCTTCTTTGGTAATGTTAAATGTCACAATAGGCTAAAGAGAAAGTAGAAAGTACAGTTCCAGTGAACTGAGAATGTTGTGCCAAAGGTCTAAGATGTGTCTTACCCCCACAGTATTTTTGTGCAGATTGTAAGTCATATGTGTAGCAAGCTTGCTTGAAATTGCTCCAGGCCTTCTAGAGTTATGCTGAAACATACATATACCCACGAAAAAAGTAAGTGTGCAAAGCTTTAAAAAGCACCATGAGATTGCTCAGGTGATGACTGAAATAAAATTTGGCACACACTATGTTTGATTATCCAATAACAGATAAAATGATAACTTTCAGGCCAGTCACATGTCACAAAAAAGTAAAAAAAAAAAGCTCACCTAATGTGGTTCACCACCCCAAGAACAGAAAATCAGGGTTTCAATATCGTGTGTGTCCTCCTCGGGCAGTTATCACTGCTTGACACCGCCTTCACATCGAACCAATGACGCGTTGTATCAGTTGTTGAGACATGTTATTCAATTCTTCTTGCAACGCTTGGGCTAATTCTTGACGGTTTCCATGACGATTGTGTCGTCTTCGCAACCTGCGGTCCAGTTCATCCCAAATGTGCTCGATAGGTGACAGGTCCGGTGAAACTGTTGGCCATGGCAAGACAGTAATCTGATGTTGTTGAAAGTAGTCGCTGACCACACGTGGGACATGTGGACGAGCGTTATCCTGCTGTAGTATCAGGTCTTGTCCATTAGCATCCAGAAAAGGCATTACGTGGCGTGTAATGATTTCGTCCCTATATCGTAAACCTGTAAGGTTGCCATTGAGGAAGACTAGGTTTGTTCGGCCAGCATAGGAAATTCCTCCCCAAACCATTACACTGCCTACTCTTCTCCTATCCACATCTAGCACACAGTTATTCGCAAAGCGTTCTCCTCTTCACCTGTACACTAAAGCACGCCCATCATGGCCTTGCAGACAGAATCTGGACTCATCAGTGAATAGGATCCGTCTCCATTGATGATAAGACCATGTCACATGGTGCCTGGCCCAGTTCAAGCGGGTTTGTCTGTGGCGAACTGTCAGTACTTGTCTAACTGCAGGCCTATGAGGTAAGAGACTTACCTCTCTGAGTCTGTTCCTCACTGTCCTGCCCGACACACGTCTTACACCTGGAATGTTGCAGGCAGTCCATGTTGCCTGGAGAAACCTGTTACAAAGGTGCATGAGGTGGATGTAGCGATCTTGTGCAAGGGTGGTAACTCGTGGTCTGCCGCTTCTATGGCGGTCAGCAACGGAACCATTTTGGTTAAAACGACTTTGAAGGCGTGATATTGTGTTTCTGTGAAGATTAAAATATTGAGATACTGCTGCTACTGTTGATCCAGCAATTAACATCCCAACAGCTATTTCTCGCTGATGTTTGTTCAATCTTGGCATGATGAAAAAAGATGTTTATGTTGGAATTCCACTACTCCTTTCTTCAACGATTACGTGAAGAGATATCTGAGAACAGAATTACACACTTACCCTCATTTTATCCGTGGTCAGTAACCAATCATGGATCACTCACGTGATTTCACTGGAGCTGTGGTTATCTCCCCATGAATAGTGCGATCAGCTTCGTGCAACACGGGGAAGTGGACAACACTCAGACAAAACTTCGTGCCAAATCTGATTTCATTTCACTTATGACAACGTGATTGATAAGCTTGAGACCACTGCACACTTACTTTTTTCCGTGAGTATACATACATACATACATACATACATACATACAATCACACACACATATGCACACACACACACTTATATATATATATATATATATATATATATATATATGTGTCTAGATGATGTGAACAAAACATTATAAAGGGGAAGTAAATTTGGACATGCCTAATTATAAATATTGTGAGAGAAAAGTAAGTAGAATTAGGTGCAGAAAATTTTAGACAGGTTGCTTAGACAGGATAGAAAGAAAACTAGGGAGTAAGTGAAGCTGATGTATCAATACACGAGGGTGCATTACTGTTTGCTTTTTTTTTTTTTGACATTCTGAAGCTTGTTTGACATATTCCTGTAACTTGTTTGACTTTGTTCTGTAACTTGTTTGACATATTCCTGTAACTTGTTTGACTTTGTTCTGTAACTTGTTTGACATATTCCTGTAACTTGTTTGACTCTGTTCTGTAACTTGTTTGACTCTGTTCTGTAACTTGTTTGACTCTGTTCTGTAACTTGTTTGACATATTCCTGTAACTTGTTTGACTTTGTTCTGTAACTTGTTTGACTCTGTTCTGTAACTTGTTTGACATATTCCTGTAACTTGTTTGACTCTGTTCTGTAACTTGTTTGACTCTGTTCTGTAACTTGTTTGACTCTGTTCTGTAACTTGTTTGACATATTCCTGTAACTTGTTTGACTTTGTTCTGTAACTTGTTTGACATATTCCTGTAACTTGTTTGACTTTGTTCTGTAACTTGTTTGACATATTCCTGTAACTTGTTTGACATATTCCTGTAACTTGTTTGACTTTGTTCTGTAACTTGTTTGACATATTCCTGTAACTTGTTTGACTTTGTTCTGTAACGTGTTTGACATATTCCTGTAACTTGTTTGACTTTGTTCTGTAACTTGTTTGACATATTCCTGTAACTTGTTTGACTTTGTTCTGTAACTTGTTTGACATATTCCTGTAACTTGTTATACTTTGTTCTATAACTTGTTTGACATATTCCTATATTCATTCATTCATTCATTTGATTATCCCTTGCGGAACTTTGCATCCCAAACAGCACTCCTGTAGGGCTCTCGGTTGTAAGCAAGATGGCCTGCTGCTGATGCATCCATTTGCAGATCATCAACAATGTCTTGCAGCCATCTTCGCCTTGGTCTTCCTCTCTTTCTTTTTCCCATTATGTACCCTTCCAAGACGGTCTTCTCTAGATTATCATGTCATTTCATGTGTCCAAAATATTTAAGTTTTCTCTCTTTAATCCTCTTTACTAGCCAGCCTTCTTCAATATTAAAAGTTCTTGTAGTATGGATATATTTATTCTTTTTTGTGTCCATGATATTTGAAAAACTCTTCTGTAGAATTTACATTCAATGGCATTTATGAGTTTCTCATATTCCTGTAAGCTGTTTTAAATCATGCAGGAACTTGTTTTACATGATCCTGTAAGTTGTGTTACATTGTCCTGTAACTCCAAAACTCCAGACATAGCCCATGGATATAAGAGAAAGAAAATTTGTAAAAGGATGATTGGGAAAACACACATCGTAATGTACTTACCTCCACTGTTTCCAGCCATACGTTTCTAAATTGTTCATTCTGCAAGAGTAATACAATATAAATGTTCATCTTACCATATAGTATAAATATTCATACAATATAAATGGTCATCTTACCATATAGTATAAATATTCATCTTGCCATATAATAGTATATTCAAACTATATATATGTAGTATTATATTCATAATATATTCAGTATGCCCTACAGTATGAATAGTCATCTTGCCATGCACTATGAATATTCAGCCTACCATATAGTGTGAATACTCATAAATGCTTGCCACAGGGTATGAATATTCAGATAGCATAAAAAAGCTTTCAATCATTTAATGTTTTCTTGTTTTTATTCCCTTGTTCAATGTACAGTGATTGAGTTCTTGACTAAAAAAATGTGATTATTTACAATTGTTATTTCTCTAGTCATTTTTTATATTACTTGATTATGAATATTTCTATTTAGATTCAGTTTTGCTGTACTTGCCCACTACAATTCTGTAAATAGCTCTTCAGTCAGAAAGTGGTTGCTTCCCAAAATATGAATAAGCTTCACTGTTTAAAATAAAAAGTAGGAGCAGATTTATTCATTAAAGAGTTGTTTAACATTTCAGCTTACATCTTATTTGTGCAAAAAAAAAACCATTCAAAACAGTTGTAGGAAAAGAAGAGAAAGTCTATTTTACTTGCATGATACATAACAAATAGTCTGAGAAAGAGCAGGACAAGAGCCTGTGAACCTAAAAATCATGTCTAGAAAATGGAAGTGGATGGACCACACACTGGGGAAACCAGACTCTAGCATAACAAAGTAGCCACTGACATGAAGTCCCCCCAGGGAAAAAGAAACCAGAGAAGGCTCAGAACTACCCAGAGAAGGGAAATTATGAAAGTGTTCAGGGACAAGGGACATACATAGAGGGAACAAATCCAAGAACAAGGATGACTGGAGAGACTTTATCCATGGCCTAAACTCCCAGGGGGTGATGGGCAATGATAAAACAAATAAGAATGGAAAATGGGAGCACCTAGCTGTTACTTGCATGAAGCTGTGTCTGAGAGTGCATGGTGTGAAATTTTGTGTGTGTTTAAATGAAGACTTGTGGGGTGTGGTACCAGTCCGATTGGTTGGTGGTGGAGAAAATGAGTGGAGAAAGAAGGATCAAATGGTTGTCAAGCCGAGAAAAATGTGGGTGGACTGTAGTTAGGGTAGATGGGCTAGAGCATTTTAGCATAATACAGTGACTGAATATTAATGAGTAAAACTCTTCCTAATTTCTGCTTTAAACTAAACAGTGCAAAATTTTGTTACCACAGTTTTACTGCAGTGGCTTTATGTATATTTATATTTTATGTTCCCTAGCATGTACATGCCATAAATGAGTGAAACGGTTCCTTCACAGATCTAGGTCATTGCAGCATTTAAGGTATGGATGCAGCACCTGCTCTTGCTGCCTTTGTTTTTCTAGGTAAATCCCAGGTACCCAGTATTTTGAGGCTGGGATAAACTGCCAATCAGTCCAAAAAAAACTCCACCTGAGTGCAAAATCGAACAAGAAACCTTCTAACTGGTAGGCGTACACTGATCACTGCACCATAAATTCATATATTTAATTTTATATATTTGTACCTAAAAACTTTGTGCATTTCCAAAAAGTACAGGAAGCTAAAAATGTATCCTTATTGCTAATTAGATAATATTTTGTGTACAAAAGAAAACAAAGTACCTATATCACATTTGCTTCAGACACAGCTGGTATTATATCTGATTATCACAGAAATTTGATCATATATTAGTACATAGATTCATCATATATTAGTACAGATTCACCATATATTATTACATAGATTCATCATATATCAGTACATAGATTCATCATATATTAGTACATTGACTCATTATATATTAGTATATAGATTCATCATATATTAGTACATAGATTCATCATATATTATTACATAGATTCATCATATATCAGTACATAGATTCATCATATATTATTACATTGACTCATCATATATTAGTATATAGATTCATCATATATTAGTACATAGATTCATCATATATTATTACATAGACTCATCATATATTAGTACATAGATTCATCATATATTATTACATAGACTCATAATATATTAGTACATAGATTCATCATATATTAGTACATAGATTCATCATATATTAGTACATAGATTCATCATATATATTAGTACATAGATTCATCATATATTAGTACATAGATTCATCATATATTAGTACATAGATTCATCATATATTAGTACATAGATTCAACATATATTAGTACATAGATTCATCATATATTAGTACATAGATTCATCATATATTAATACATAGATTCATCATATATTAGTACATAAATTCATCATATATTAGTACATACAGAGTACAGGAAGCAAAATGGAAAAACTGAGCCACAGGCAAACTAAACATAAACAAAATGACTGCAGACTGCAGACAAAAAAGAAAATGTTGAATACAAAAAGCAAACATGTTTTGTTTCCCTATCTATAGAGATGTAAGCAAGCTGTGCTGTTTTTATTAAAAACTGTTTACTATAGACTGCCAAGTCATCTTTGCTGTTTTAGAATGTCTTGCACATGTGAGCACAGACAATAGATCGTTGTGTCCAATGTACAAACTTTTACTTGACAAGATGTGAAGTACAAAACAAGTTTTATTAATGAGTACTAATGATAGGTGACTTGTGAGGTAAAGAATGTTAAACAATAAGTACAGTTAGGCTCCACCCCTCGCAAGACAGAAGTTTGCCATATGGGAAATGGGTGATCTACATTCACACCTAGACAAACAACAATCTAACAACATTATAACAAAAATACAACTTACTGAATGTCATGAACATGCCACTATATTCCACAAAAAAGACACACATATTTACAGAACCACTGGTCCTAAAAAAATATCAACAGTACTACAGTAACAGCTAGCACAAACATCTTGGTCAAGCTGCCCAGACTAAATAACCTAGCTGTTACTTGTATGAAGCTGTGTCTGAGGGTACATGGTGTAAAATTTTGTGTGTGTTTAAATGAAGACTTGTGGGGTGTGGTAGCAGTCCGATTGGTTGGTGGTGGAGAAAATGAGCGGAGAAAGGGGGAGGAGAGAGAAGGATCAAATGGCTGTCAAGCCGAGAAAAATATGGGTGGACTGTAGTTAGGGTAGATGGGCTAGAGCATTTTAGCATAATGCAGTGTCTGAATATTAATGAGTAAAACTCTTCCTAATTTCTGTTTTAAACTAAAAAGTGCGATATTTTGTTACCACAGCTTTACTGCAGTGGCTTTGTGTATATTTATATCTAAGTTCCCCAGCATTTGCATGCCTTAAGGGAGTGAAATGGTTCCTTCACAGATCTAGGTCACTGCAGCATTTGAGGTATGGATGCAGCACCTGTTCTTGCTGCTTTTATTTTTCTAGGTAAATCCCAGGTACCCAATATTTTGAGGCTGGGTTGAACTCAGTGCCAGTCAGTCCAAAAAAACTCCACCTGAGTGCAAAATCGAACCAGAGACCTTCTGATTGGTAGGCGTACAACACTGACCACTGCACCATATATTTACATATTTAGTTTTATATATTTGTACCTAAAAACTTCGTGCATTTCCAAAATACTGTACAGGAAGCTAAAAATTCCTCCTTATTGCTAATCAGATAATATTTTGTGTACAAAAGAAAACAAAGTACCTATATCACATTTGCGTCAGAGACACCCGGTATTGTATCTGATTATCACAGAGATTTGATTGTATACTAGCACATAGATTCATCATATATTAGTATAGATTCATCATATATTATTACATAGATTCATCATATATTAGTACATAGATTCATCATATATTAGTATAGATTCATCATATATTAGTACATAGATTCATCATATATTAGTATAGATTCATCATATATTAGTATAGATTCATCATATATTATTACATAGATTCATCATATATCAGTACATAGATTCATCATATATTAGTATAGATTCATCATATATTATTACATAGATTCATCATATATTAGTACATAGATTCATCATATACATACAGAGTACAGGAAGCAAAATGGAAAAACTGAGCCACAGGCAAACTAAACATAAACAAAATGACTGCAGACTACACGATAAAAAAGAAAATGTTGAATGCAAAAAGCAAACATGGTTTGTTTCCCTGCCTATAGAGATGTAAGCAAGCTGTGCTGTTTTTATTAAAAACTGTTTACTATAGACTGCCAAGTCATCTTTGCTGGTTTAGAATGTCTTGCACATTTGAGTACAGACAATAGATTGTTGTGTCCAATGTACAAACTTTTACTTGACAAGATGTGAAGTACAAAACAAGTTTTATTACTGAGTACTAATGATAGGTGACTTGTGAGGTGAAGTACAGTTAATCTCCACCCCTCGCAAGACAGAAGTTTGCCATATGGGAAGTGGGTGATCTACATTCACACCCAGACGAACAGCAATCTAACAACATTATAACAAAAATACAACTTACTGAATGTCATAAACATGCCACTATATTCCACAAAAAGTCATACACATATTTACAGAACCACTGGTCCTAAAAAATATAAACAGTACTACAATAACAGCTAGCACAAACATCTTGGTCAAGCTGACCAGACTAAATAACTTCAAGCTGTTCTACATAGTTTCACATTGATCACAGTCCTATCATTAAAAACTTCTACTTTGATCAAAACTTCTATCATGTCTCCTAACCGTTTTTTTTCCCCTAAATCTAGTCTTTCCTAATACCGTCTGCCCTAATTGTCTGCTCACAGTATCGCCTGCTTCCAATATCGTCTGCAAGTTCTAGTGTCATTCTAGCGACAACCAGAGGATCAGATTTACCCGATCACTCTGTGCTTATTCTTATATACTGCTACATTTATCCCCCCTCCCCCCCCCCCAAAAAAAAAAACAAAATCACTCATACAATAAAATCTCTCAGAAGTATTAACAACTTCACATCAAATGTGAGCAATAATGCAAACTATACTCACAATATTCATCACAAAAAGGCTATATGCAACCACAAAAATTGTACAGTATATTACTCAAAACACTCTGCAGTGCTAACAATATATATATATGCATATTTACAGAAATTATTCTGAGCTCTTTACTTCACATCATAGTATTTAGTCTGAGATATAGGACAGGAGGAAAGGAGGTACTCCTTTATCAAAGAACACTATCTATCTAGTGTCGACTTTGCTTATGGAAATGTACTGAATCATTTCCAACTAGACAAAAGGAGGACCAATGGGTTCTATAATACTGACCATCACACGTTTAATGTACTGCTTCCTCTCGTTTAACTCGAGGGAAGGGAACTTCTCCATGAGTGCCCTGTGAACCATTGTCATTGTAAAGTGGTCAAAATCCACACCCTAGAGTATCTGTCCTATTGCCACAACTAGCTTACGATCCGAGACGTACAACTGATCAATCTCTGAATCGCAATCATCACTAGTTGAAGTCTCATCAGGTAAGTATTCTTCAGTGTGAGCACAGTGATCCCTTAGAGACTGATGACAAATCTCTTCTCGTTTTCTCTGCATCTGCCTGCTTCTGGGTCGGAACTGATCCACTGACATGGGAACTGCCGATGCAGAAGCATCCACCTCCATACAGTGGTCTGAAGGTTGAACCTCAGCATCCACTCTCCGCTGGATTTCCTTCGGGAACCACGGCGGGATCCTTGGAACAAAATGAGGAGGCAAGGGAAGAGGGTATCTCTTTCTAGTGAGACACGCTGACTTGGATCTGAAACGATCTGGAATATACTGCCGCTGGAAAGACCCACTAGGCAACGAAACGTTAATAGCAACATCGTGTACTATGGGAAATGAGGTGTTTGTCGCTTATCTACTTTCTGCTTGATCTCGAAGTCCATTGTCCGGAGGTTAGCAAACCACCTCTACAACTTGACGTCTGACATCTGCCAACTGAGAAATGTATCCAACAATGGTCTATGGCCTGACTTCACTACGAAGTGTCTATTCGTCTATCTAAGCCCTGCAATACTGTGTCAACGAGTGTGACAAAGGTAGATGGTTCCCTTTTAAACCAAAGGTAATACAAATCCAACGGAAACAGCCAGGGGGATTCGCAGTCACAGAGAGTAGTGAAGCCTGCGAAAACAAAACGGATTGTTTGGCAGACCAAGAAGGTGTGAAACATATGTCGGATGCACGCGAGCTCACAATGTGCTGACGTGTCAGTTTAAATGTGACTGAGTATTTCTAGGCTTCTGCCTACAGTCTCGGTAATGTGCCCATATTTTCCACAATTAAACACGATCTGTTGTCTAGTGGTTATGTACGTACAGGTCTCCTGGGTCTTGTGTTGGACCTCTGTTGGTCAACCCTATCTTCTTCTCTGGGAGGTGCAGGAGCTGTCGATCTCTCCTATTGAGCAACCAGCTGCACTCTCTGAGAATTGGGTTTTGGCCTCACATTCACTGCAGCCATCTCATTTCTAGGCTGGGAACCTGTAAACAGAGTCTGCGGAGAACCACAACTAAAGTTCACTGCCTTAGCTAACATGTGTTCAGCCAAAGCAATATCAACTGCTTTAATAAAGGTATCTGGTTGTCGTAAGAGCTTCATTTTTAAACCCCCGGCAAGAAGAGCATCCAAAAACGTCTGCACGAGCTGCCTTTGAGCCAGCGGAGAAACTAGTTCCGCTGATTCGTTCAGCCAGTGCGTGAATGGACTCCCCCACGAGTCTGATGAATTGAGGCTAGCGTACGCCAGGCCTCTTGTGAGGTCTGTAACACAGCATAACGTGCTATTAGAACAGATACAAACTCTTCCTAGGACTCCGGAAGATGGAGGCGCTGCTTAACAAACTCTGCCATTGAATCTGTGGTGCGCAGGTACACCAAGTTCTTTTTTGGTTGGCAGATCAGCATCTTTGACCTCCATGAGCTTATTAAGTTCCTTCAGCCACTGCTTTAACTTTGCTGGGTCCCCGTCGAATCTCTCCACATTCGACATGGCTTGGCTGAACTTCAAGTCATTGCTGACTTGGAACAAGGAACTCTGTCACAATCACAGCAAATCGGACGTGGATGGAGCTGAAGCCATCGTGCGTCTTCACCCAGAGCAACCCCTAGTTTGTACTATACCAGAAATAACCTGATATAAGCAACAATGCAATCCAATCTCAGTGTGAAAATACAATGCAATGTAATCTTAGTGTAAATTACAATGCAATGCAGTATCAAAGACAATGCAAAATAACTGAACTACATTACTGGAAATTAAACTATTCTTCCTGCAAGAAAAAAAATCTGCAAGCTTGAAGCACAATATTCCAAATGTCCACCCACACAGAATAGCGCTAATCTAATTGTCCACACAGAATAACACTAATCTAATTGTCCATAATCCAATCTATGGCAAGGAGAACATCCAGCGACTGTAAATTCTCAGAAAGACAATGTTCACTCCCATATAGTAAACTGACAAACTTAAATCACACAGATCAACTAACAATGTCCCTCCTATATAGTAAACTGACAAACTTAAATCACACAGATGAACTAACAATGTCCCTCCTATATAGTAAACTGAGAAACTTAAATCACACAGATGAACTAACAATGTCCCTCCTATATAGTAAACTGACAAACTTAAATCACACAGATCAACTAACAATGCTCCTCCTATATAGTAAACTGACAAACCTAAATCACACAGATCAACTAACAATGTCCCTCCTATATAATAAACTGACAAACATAAATCACACAGATCAACTAACAATGCTCCTCCTATATAATAAACTGACAAACCTAAATCACACAGATCAACTAACATTGTCCCTCAATTTTCAATGTCCAAACACAAACTGATAATGTTCTATAATCCATGAGTAAGGAGAACACCTGGCGAGCTTATGATACCAACTGTTCTATGCAAACATAAAATAATGTTCCCAACTTGAATGTCCCATGGCAAAAATGTCAACAATAACTTGGATGTACAGCAACTGGAATTTAGATGAAACGGGATACAAAGTTTATAATAATGATAGCTCTCCTAGTCTGCGTTGAGAGTGAAGATATATGATGTAACAAGTGCCTCTGGTTCATTACAGCATACAGGAGGAAGATGAGTCTCACAAGTCCGGTCTGCAGGTACAGGTATGGTTCTCACAACATACAGGGTCAGGATCACCTGCACTGCACGGAGCCAGGGAGCTAGATGTGCCCCAAACTTCTGATGGGAATGGTCTTCATCGACGTGGTGACAACTAAACAGCAGCCCTGAATGAAAGCATCACTATTTCTAAACCTACTAGAAAATTGTTTCCTTCAGCTCTCATAGCTGAGGACCCTGAAGTGGAATTACCGGCCAAAGATTCGAGCACTAAATGACCAACCGTTGAGCAACTTGAATCTCTAGCTAACTTCTTCTTCGTTCGTTTCTACCACTAAGATCGCCCCGTGATCCTGCTGAATTTACTTCGGTGGTCCTCTATGTGTCCCTGGTCCCCCGTGGTCCCCGAGAGGCCCACAAGAGATCCCCAAGAGGATCACAAGAGGTTCAGAGTATCGCGGGGCTTGGGCCTGAATTCTCGGTGGGTCGCAGAAGCGGGATTGCATGATACCGTGGCTTTCGCTGCACCAATTTAATCTAGAGTTGGACTTTCTCACCGGAAAACCTCGAAGTGGTTTGGATGTCAGCATATCCCCGCCGGGTGAGAGGCGGTTGCCCATCCAGCCTAGAGTTGGACTTTCTCACCGGAAAGCCTCAGCGTGATTAGGATACACATACATCCCCGTCGATGGTTGCCTATTAGACTGCAATGGTCCAGTGTCTCCGACTTCAGCATTTTGTGGTCGTGGCCGCTATCTTTTCTAGTTGTGACCAGGACGGAGCTTTTGTCCAGGAGAACGAATCCTCGCCACTAGTGACTTCCACCCCTGGGTTGAACCGGTTTAAGCGTATATCCCAGTATGGGCGTGATTAGGACGTGACCGATCTCTAGAGCGGAAGTACCGTGACATGGGTAGTCATCAAGTTTCACCCCTGGGTTAGGCCGGTTTAGGCATATTTCACCAGTATTGGTGTATAAAGGACGTGGCCGGCTTCTAGAGCAGAGGTGCCATGGTATGAGTAGCTCTCGCAGCGAGATTACTGGACACACCGATTAAGCTTCACTTTCTCCTTTCCATCACCTTTTCACATCGGCGCCGCACGGCAACCCTAACTGCTTTTTCGCATTTTCTTCATTGGCCGGGAGTAGTTTCACTCCACGCGCGGCATCCGAAGAATCTCGCCAGCAGTGTCTTAGTTTAACTCCTGGGTTAAGCCGATTTAGGCAATCTGTCCCAGTATTGGTGTATATAGGACGTGGTCGGCCTCTAGAGCAGAGGTGCCGTGATTTGATTAGTGCTGACCTCGATACTACTGGTTACTTCACTTAATCCTTTCCTTCACCAATTCCACGGTCGCTCTACGAGGCAACCCTAGTCGCATTTTTCTTCATTGGCCGGGAGGAGTTTCCCCACACACGGCAGTTGAAGAATCTCGCCAGCAGCGGACTGATTTAATGAGCCATTCGCGATTTCACCATGAGACAGAGTGAACTTAGACATGCATGGCTTATAATCTTTGAGACAAGCATATGACTACTGGCAGGATCAACCGGATAGCTTTCTTCACCAAACCTTAGTCGGATTTCTGCCGACAGACCGACGCGGGGCAAGAGAGACAGTACTCTACTCAGAGTGGATCCCTTCCGACCCCGGCGGCGTTTCAGTTCCTTTAACCACCGGCAGCGGCTGCCGGCTCTCTATGTTCTAACGAACGAGAAGAAACCGCAGCACCGACAACCAACGCACATTACATACTGCAGACCCAATACGCTTTGCGAGAGATGGGCCAATTTCGAGACCATCGGTCGACAAAACCGTAGTACATCACCGACACCTTAGCACGAACCTGGCTGGCTAGCCGTATATAGGCTTCACTCGACGGACAAACCACGTGTTTCTGCACCATAACACCTTAACTGTCGCCATCCGGGAAGCGAGCGAAAACCTTTCTCCTCACGCACAGAACTCGAGAGCGCTTTTTCGCCAAAAGAACGGTTGCCCTGCGCAACAGCAGCCTGCACTGTGCAGCTCGGCGCAGCTGCACTCTAGCTAACTAATTCCTAACAACTCCTAATCTAACTGCATACACCTGGTGAACCTATTCTAGCTAAGCCTACTCTATCCCAGATGAGCTTCACTGCCTACAATTAAACATCCAGTAACTGACTGCACAGTTACATACAAGTAATAGGTGACATATCAAGTACAAGCTATCACAGAGGGCGACAGTGCACACTACAAGACACTATATAACAAACGGTGTATAGCATCTAGCAGAAGCTTGCAGTCGGCACTAATAGAAAGGGCCGAACAAGGCACTATTAAATCATTCTGTCAACCCTAGGTGAGAAAAATTGTGCTGACCGTAGAAGAAGGTGCAACCAAAAAAGACGAAAGCCGTGACAAAGAGATATGTTGTCGGCCGTAAAGGAAAGCGCCGGTCACGGCACCAGCTAAAGTAGTGTCACTACTTTTAAGTGATGACAAGTTACCGAGACTGTGTGTGTCACTGCTTTATGAGTTTAAGTGGAGTAAGTTATAGTCAATTTGACTGTTGAATCTGATAGTATAAGCAATTGTTTCTTTGATATACGCAGAGAAACGAACACACCCAGGCACACAACTCCAACTTAGATCACAGCAGCACAGTGTGAAAACCTCTGACATTTCTGAGACAAACTACAGATAACATCGTGTAGTGATTGACAAGATATGAAGTATAAAACATGTTATATTATTGAGTACTAATGATACCAGATGAATTGGCTACGCAGGCCAAAGATATCTTAATAACAACAGCTAAAGACATGGTTCCAGTAAAGAAAACACAAAAGAATGGATGGATTACAGCAGGCACACTAGAACTGATAAAACAACGTAGAGAAATGAAGACGCAGTGGAAAGTGACAAACAACAACAAAGAGAAATATAAAACTTTAACAAAAGAAGTACGAAGAAACATAAGAAAAGACACACAAAAAATACATACAAGAGTGTTGTGAAAAAATAGAAGAACATCAGAAGTGTGGAAGAGATAGTGAAATGTTTAAAGAAATTAAGACATTGACAAGAAATGTCACACCTAAGCTAAATGTAATTTGTGATGAGATGGGGAATACCTTGACAGAGACAGAGGAAATTCTAGAAAGATGGAAGGAATATTTGCAAAGGAATGTATGAAACAACTGACTGTGGAAACAGAAATCAACAGTGTGAATTATTATTGGAGGAGAAAAAACCTGAACCGACAATGTAAGAAGTTTTATGGGCAATAAAGAATCTGAAAAATGGTAAATCACCAGGATGTGATGAGATAACAGCTGAATTTATTAAAGCAGGAGGAAAGGAGTGTGCAACAATCTATCATGCACTGTGCAAAAAGATATGGCATTCAGGTATTTGGCCAAAAGAATGGAAAAGAACTGTATTCATACCAGTGCCAAAAAAGGGTAACCTGAAATTATGCACAAACTACAGAACTGTTGCCCTGATTAGTCATGCCAGTAAAATTCTGTTAAAAATCATAATGGGTAGGCTTCGTAAGAAAATAGAAGAAGAAGTCAATATGGTTCAAGCTGGTTTCAGGCAAGGAAGATGATAAAGAGATCATATATTCAATCTAAGATTAATAATAGAGAAATGCAGAGAGTTTAATGTGAATCTATATTTATCCTTTATAGACTACTCAAAGGCATTTAATTGTGTACAACACCAGAAACTTTGGGAAATAATGAAAAAAATGGGATTTCCAATACATTTGATACAATTAACATCACTGTTATATCTAGACCAACAAGCAGCAGTAAGAATAAATGGTGAAACAACAACTTGGGTTTGACATAAAACAAGGGGTCCGTCAGGGGTGCATATTGTCACCTTACTTATTTAACTTGCATACTGAAAATATAATGAGGAATGTTAGAGAAGATGTAGACAAAGAATATTACGATACCATAACAATTGGAGGTTATGAAATACCAGAGATTAGATATGCTGATGACACAGTGTTACTATCAACAACACAAAAAGGAATGGAAAAACTAATTATGTCAGTCCGTAAGAACAGCGAAGAGCAGAATCTCTATCTTAATACAAAGAAAACTAAATTGATGACAACTGACAAAACACATAAGGCAGCTGAAATATATATCAATGAAGAAAAATTGGAAGAAGTGGAGAGTTTTGAATATCTTGGATCACTGCTAACTAATAATGGAGATACAATGAGGGAAATTAAAAGGAGGACATCTATTGCTCTTCAGAAAGTAAAACAAATAAAGAATCTGTTGAGGGGAGCAGACAGAACTACAAAAATAAGATTTTTAAGAGCATGCATCTTTCCCATCGCAACATATGCCTGTGAGACGTGGACACTTAACAAAACAGCTGAGAAACACATAAATACCTTTGAATGTAAATGCTACAGAAGAGTTCTCCAAATATCGTGGACACAAAAAAGAACAAATATATCTATACTACAAGAACTTAATATTGAAGAAGGCTGGCTAGTAAAGAGGATTAAAGAGAGAAAATTTAAATATTTTGGACATATTAAACGTCATGATAATTTAGAGAAGACCATATTGGAGGGATACATAATGGAAAAAAAAGAGGAAGACCAAAACGAAGATGGCTGCAAGAAATCGTTGACGATCTGCAAATGGATGCAGCAGCAGGCCATCTTGCTCACAACCGAGAGGCCTACAGGAGTGCTGTTTGGGAGGCAAAGTTCCACAAGGGACATGAAAATGAATGAATGATAGGTGACTTGTGAGGTGAAGTACAGTTAGGCTCCACTGCTGGCAAGACAGAAGTTTGCCAAATGGGAAGTGGGTGATCTACATTCACACCCAGACGAACAGCAATCTAACAACATGATAACAAAAGTACAACTTACTGAATGTCATGAACATGCCACTATATTCCACAAAAAGTCACACACATATTTACAGAACCACTGGTCCTAAAATATATCAACAGTACTACAATAACAGCTAGCACAAACATCTTAGTCAAGCTGCCCAGACTAAATAACTTCAAGCTGTTCTACATAGTTTCACATTGATCACAGTCCTATCATTAAAAACTTCTACTTTGATCAAAACTTCTATCATGTCTCCTAACCGTTTTTTTCCCTAAATCTAGTCTCTCCTAATCCCATCTGCCCTAATCGTCTGCTCACAGTATCGCCTGCTTCCAATATCGTCTGCAAGTTCTAGTGTCGTTGTAGCGACAACCAGAGGATCAGATTTTCCCGATTACTCTGTGCTTATTCTTATATACTGCTACAAAGTTACTGAATGGGCTGTCAGTGTGGTTAGAAAGAAAGTCACCGACGGATCTCATAATCAACGCAAAGACAGGGGATTGTGGAGAGAAATGATCGCCTACACTACTGCACTTAGGTGGACATCGGGGCCTTTCTTATGGTACCAGAAAAAAGTTCCACAGCTGGGATTTGAACCCGACACCACCGGAATAGTAGACGTAGCGTCTAACCACTCAGCCAACTAGGTCGCTTTTTCTATTCCATGACTTCTTTCAATCCTGTATATTCCGGTAGCTTGCACAATATATGAAAATGATCAACATAAAAATTTTGAGATCACGATGGAGAATCTAAGTACCGTTCCATCATCGTCGTGCAAGCTAATGGCATCGTTACTAATGACGTAAGGAACGTCTTGTAGGTGGCAGCATGGTACCTACAAGCTACATGACCTCACAGTATCAGTGTAAAAATGGCCGCATCTATAGAGATATACACGAAAATGGAAGTTTTCCGTCATTTTTTTTAAGCAGTGAAGGTGGAAACCTACAGAAATCCATCGACGAATGAAGATTCAGGACAGTGATGACATGTATTGTCACTGCAGGAAGTTTAAGAGTGGTGTAGGAGTTTCTGAATCCAGGTCAGGTGCACCCAGTAGTGGCATTAGACTCTATTACGAAGCTAAGCTACAAGTGTCTTCAACATCCGTCATATTCGCCAGACCTTGCCCCGCGTGTTTGTCACATTTTTGAACCACTCGCAAAAAGCGATGAGTGGAAAGACTTTCAGGTCGGAAGAACAGGTTCAATGAGAGACGATACATGAATGGCTGCGCACTCTACCACAAGACTTTGTAAGCTCTGAAGGATTTGCTTGGAACGTAATGACACTATGTAGAAAAAGTGATGCATTTTATAACATTATTGAGCAAATAAATTACGGAGAAAGAAATGATTGTTTTCATTTCGTTTAACCCCGCGACAAACTAATTATGGTTACAGTTACAAATGTAGTGATAAACCATATTTAAACATATGATATGAAAGCCTTTTTGCTGAATATTTATGAAAAAAGGGTCCAAAAAAAAAAAAAAGTCAAGACGATACTAAAATAAACTGGACGTTATCTGTAGTTTGTCTCAGAAATGTCAGAGGTTTTCACACTGTGCTGCTGTGATCTAAGTTGGAGTTGTGTGCCTGGGTGTGTTCGTTTCTCTGCGTATATAAAAGAAACAATTGCTTATACTACCAGATTCAACAGTCAAATTGACTATAACTTACTCCACTTAAACTCATGAAGTAGCAGTAGCACACACAATCTCAGTAACTTGTCATCACTTAAACTCATGAAGTAGCAGTAGCACACACAATCTCAGTAACTTGTCATCACTTAAACTCATGAAGTAGCAGTAGCACACACAGTCTCAGTAACTTGTCATCACTTAAGAGTAGTGATACTACTTTAACTTCTCCCGCCGTCTTCCTCTGTCTCTTCTTTCCTCAATTTTTCCAACTGCCACAAAGTGTTCCAGTTTTCCTCTTCTCAAGAAATGTCCTATAAATCTCATTTGTCTGCATCTGATCTTTGCTATAATTTGTTTCTTAACTTCAGCCTTTCTTAAGACTTCTTCACTGGTGTTCTTGGCTGTCCATGGTACCTTCAACATCCTTCTTATAAACCACATTTCCATAGCCTCCATTTCTCGCTGTACTCTCTTATTCATAGACCATGCTTCATATTCATAAAACAGAAGTAGGTCGATGTAATATTGATGTACTCGGAATCTTGTTTCCATTGATATGGATCCATCACACAAGATGTTTCTCACTTTCTTGAATGCTGGCTTGGCCTGAGCACGTCTGCTTTTATTTCGTTGTGACATTTCCTATCAGCTGTTATGTTATAATCGTTCCTAAGTACTTGAATCTATCAACTTTTTCAGATTTGTGCCATCAATGGTGATGCTACATTTTGGTGATATTCTTTTCTTCGAGATGACAATCACTTCAGTCTTCTTTTTGTTCAGGCTGAGACTTATATTTTTAATTTCACGAACCACGGTGTCCAGAAGAACCTGTAGCTCCCCTTCACTTTTAGCTATCAGAACTGTGTCGTCTGCATATCCTAAGTTGTTAAGATTGTACCCGGCAATTGGTATTCACGTTCTCTATATTTCTCATTATGTTTTATCTGTACAAGGAGAAGAGGTCAGGAGATAGAACACATCCTTGTCTCACTCTTTAATTTATGTTTTGGAATGTTTTTAAACATTTGTTTAAAAAACACACTATTTGTTTCTAAACACTCATTGCTACTGATTGCTGCCAATATGTGTTTTGATCAGTTTCAGATCTTCCCATCTATGTTAATCCTAGGGAAACTGACGGAACAGACAGATGTTAAGAACTAGATGCTAAGTGGGCGATATGAAGCATGACGATTCGCTTACCACGGACCAATGAAAGAGCAGATCGAGAGAGCTAAATCGAGGCGACAAGACGACTGGCCATGTCCAAAAGTGGCACTAAATGCGGTTTCGTGTGAAAGGAAGTCATTGCAACTCGAGTGACTGGTGTTCCGATATGGTTAGTGTTGTAGACATAAGTATGCTGAGTGTTATGGTAAGTACAACTACAATAACGAGGGCAGCATAATTATCCAGTTGTAACAAGAAGGTAGTAGACCAGTCCAGAAGTTTTATCTAAGCTGCTTTCCATAACATAGAGGTGCTTCGGCTGTGCACGTTCAGGCGCCGGTGCATCCTGATAAATCCAACTGTGTCGTAGTTCCTAAGTCAAGATGTCTGATGTAGTCATAATGTTCATAAATACAAGACGGACATAATTCACAAGAGAGATGAGTATTGGTCTGGGCTGGCAACTGTGATGACATTATGTGAATGTGGTTCCTCGGAAGAATGTGAAGAATACCATGGACACCTGAAATAACATATGATGAATGCATAAGAGAAGCCAGTGAGAAACGAACCTTAATAAACACACTACAGGGGAGACAGTCAAGGTTCATTGGCCATATAATGAGAAGAGGAAGTAAAGAAAGTATCGTGACAACTGGAGAAATCGGAGGCAGGAAAGGGAGAGGTAGACCAAGAGAGAAGATCTTAGATGTCTTGGCAGAACGGCATGGGAGAAGCACACAAATAGAACTGATGGATAACACGAAAGACTGGAAACTGTGGAGAGACACGGTCGTTGACGTCTCCATGCTTGGCACGTGATGATGGTCCATTAAACTTTATATCCATGGGACGTCATTCATGTTTGATAATGTACCAGGTGTCTGGCAGCCCCACTTGACTGTGTGACTGTTGTACAGATATGAGTTGATATGAGTCATCAGGATGTCCAGTCAGGCATAACTATAAACAGTCAAGGATTTAACGCCATATGTGGGTCCTAAACAACTGCCGACTGACAGCTGCAGGCACCAACACCAAAAGTGATCCTTGCAGCTACCATAAACCACCACACGGAAGTTGGGGGGGGGGGGGGTGGAACAACAAAATAATAAAATCAAATGAGCCGAATAATCAGATATGAGATTTTTTCTTGGGGGGGGGGGGGAGGAAGGAGAGTTCAGAATGATTAAAATGCAAAATTTGTTTTTTGTTTGGAAAGCACTGATTTAGCAATTTAGCACGTGTCGTCATCATCATCATGTTACGTGTCCTAACCAGAACGTTGTCTCTCTCTGTGTTTCTCTCTCTCTCTCTCTCTCTCTCTCTCTCTCTCTCTCACTGACTCCCTGAAAACAGTGGGGTCTTTATCAAGTCAGACCAGCGTCTTGCAATGACATGTTCAGACTTTCCGTGATGTTTTTATTTTAGTCCTAAAAAATGTTCGGGTTCTAAAAAAATAAATAATTATGGAATCACCATTCATTTCCACTTATTTTGATATACGATACACACATGTTCAACACAGAATTAGTTTGGTGCAACGACTTTTAGAAAATGACCACAAAAATATCAAAACATCCGCTCAAGTCCACGTCGGTGCGAAAGTAAGGTCCGCGTTTTTCTTTCCCTGGGATCCAATGAGTTAACCGTCAGCAATATTTCTTACTTAACCTACCTACTTACCTGTCTGCCTACCTACCTGCCTGCCTACCTACCTACCTACCTACCTACCTACCTACCTATTACCTACCTACCTACTTACTTATCTACCTACCTACCTGTCTGCCTACCTACCTACCTACCTGTCTGCTTGCCTACCTACCTACCTATTTACCTACCTATTTACCTACCTACATACCTACTTACCTACCTACCTACCTGTCTGCCTGCCTACCTACCTACCTACCTACCTGTCTGCTTGCCTACCTACCTACCTACATACCTACTTACCTACCTACCTACCTGTCTGCTTGCCTACCTACCTACCTACCTATTTACCTACCTACATACATACTTACCTACCTACCTACCTATTTACCTACCTCCCTATTTACCTACCTACATACCTACTTACTTACCTACCTACCTATTTACCTATCTACATACCTACTTACTTACCTACCTACCTACCTCTTTCTCTAGCTCGCCACCTATCTGCCTATTAATCTACCTCTCTCTCTCTCTCTCTCGCTCACTACGTATCTACCTACTTACTTACATACCAACCCACCTACCTACTTAACTCTCTCTCTCTCTCTTTCTCGCTCTCTCTCTCTTTCTCCCTCTCTCTCTCTCTCTCTCTCTATATCTATCTCTTGCTCTTTCTCTCACTGAATTTTCCACATAGCTCGTAACTCTATGTATGCTATATAAAAGATCAATAAAGCTACCAAAGAATTGCAGTTGGTTAGACCGCAACTAATAAATAACTACAGTTGCTTAGACTGTAACTAATAAAGTACTACAGTTGGTTAGATTGGAACTAATAAAGTACTACAGTTGGTTAGACTGTAACTAATAAAGTACTACAGTTGGTTAGATTGGAACTAATAAAGTACTACAGTTGGTTAGACTGTAACTAATAAAGTACTACAGTTGGTTAGATTGGAACTAATAAAGAACTACAGTTGCTTAGACTGTAATGAATTTGGGAGAATCTTTGAAAAAATTCTGTTTCATGTATTCATTAAATCACATTAAAAGAATCTGTTCCACTTACTTTATTAAATCACATTAAAAGAATCTGTTCCACTTACTTTATTAAATCACATTAAAAGAATCTGTTCCACTTACTTTATTAAATCACATTAAAAGAATCTGTTCCACTTACTTTATTAAATCACATTAAAAGAATCTGTTCCACTTACTTTATTAAATCACTTACAAAATTCTGTTTCACGTAATTCATTAAATAGCATTTGTTTGTCTGTTTAAGAGCTGAGCGTGAAAGGTTTGTTCCTGAACGTTGGATAAGACCGGACGATAAATGCTTCGTTATTTGAATTATTATTCGCGCTTGCTATGAAGACAATACGCTGTTGCTGTTTGGTAGCGAATGTCTGTGACGACGTACGGGGCATTCTGGCGTTGTTAGCAACGAAAAGGCAGATCAACTTCCGGCAAGGGCTAACCTACTAGGAAACGTCCAACTGTAGAAACAGGACAAATATCAATCTTCCAAGCGGCAGATCCAACAATCATTGCAAAAAAAGAAAAAAAAACATCATCAAAAGCACATTTCATCTTCACCTGCAGCTTTGTTGTTAGCCATTAAAGTCACTGCTGTTTCAGTTTCATGTAATGTAGTTTCATCTAGGTTGACATTTAGTTGTGGGGTTGGTAAGTCGGTTTCAAGGTTTATCAATTCTTTTGGGTGTGGTCGATTAAGTATTTCTTGGAAGTGATCAGCCCATCTTTACTTTTGGTCTTTACTTGATGTTAATAGGGTGGCAGTTTTGCTAAGGATTAGTCTTTCTTTCGATGTAATAGAACCTGTTGCCTCTTTTGTATGTTATATAAAGTTTTGCTGTCTCCTGTTTTTGCTGCCTCTTTCGCTGTAAGTTTCTAACGCACTTAGGTCGCAATTAGGGATCGTTATTTAAGATTTTAGAATATGAATTTCTTCCATAAAATGTTCTCTGAAGTTAGTGTAAGTATATTTATGATTATATGTTTGTAGGTCATATTGCTTTCTTTTATTTATTAGAGTAATTACCGCTTTCCAAACTGATTTACTGTCAGCTTTGTCTTTCACTAAATTTCTAAAATAATATTTCTTTTCCTGCCTTATTCCTAAGTGAACGATAGGTACTGAAATCTCTGTTTTTATGACCTTCATCCCGTTTCCTCATGAGTTGCAAGATATTGGGAGTTATCCACGGGGATTTTGTTATGTGTTTTACTCTCATTTCTTTGATGGGGACATGCTTGTCAAAAATATTTCGAAATATCTTGATCCAGTATTCGATAGCCTCACCTGGATTGGTTAACTGGTAAACGTACGTAAGAGGTGAAGCTTTTAGACCAGTTAAAAATAATTCTAAGATAGTCTTTAAAGTTCCTATATTTGATGCTGGTACGTTTGTATTTTATACCCCTTATGCGACCATGTACAGCAGATCGGGTAGTGATCACTCAGCATATATGATCTAATAGAGAGAGAGAGAGAGAGAGAGAGGAGAGAGAGAGAGAGAATGAGAGGTATGAAATGTCTTTAATGAATGGACCTTGGACCTTGCGTGGTAATTATCAGAGTGCAACTTTCTAGAATCTACTTGGACGTGACAACTTTCTAGACTCTACTTGGACGTGACATGAAGATGTAGAAAAGCGACCCGAACTGGAAATTTTTAATGAATGAACTTCTAAGACTTCAGTGTTCTGGTAAGGCGACGTATACTTCAATGATGTCATTGTTCTGTGTGCTATCGGGCGTGTCTAATTCGAATCCACGATCTAGTTAGTTTACTCGGTGGGTGACTAGACAATGTGTAATAATTCGCTTGCTATAGAGAGGAAATTATAGCTTAACCCCGAGACGACGACAAGGATTTAAATCACTAGTCACTGGCAGGTTGCTGTCGCCCGCGTATCATCATGTCCGGATTTTGTGAACAACTTTTCTAAATATAGAACATCCGCGTGCTTCTTTTCAGTATTTATCATATCGGAGCTATTAGTGTGAGGTCCGCTGTCTACAAGTTATCAGTTACTTGATCTTTATACCCATACTACAATAAACTGTATAAAGGTGAGTTGTCTATCTTTGATTTTTATTCTATGCTATTTTGTTTTGTTTGAGAACTCATTGTCCTCATTTTTTAAAAAAATCAGAGATCTTTCATTCTTTTAAGCTCATTCCATTGTTCTTTTTTCATCATGATTATTACTTGATACTCAAACTTAAATGAGTGTTCATTCACTCACTCATTCATTCATTCATTAGCATGTCCCTTGGGAACTTTGCCTCCCTAACAGCTCTCTTGAAAGCATCTTGGTTGTAAGTAGGCAAAACACATTGCTGCTGAAGCCTTCATTCGTAGATCATCAACAATGTCTTGTTGCCATCCTTGCCTTGGTCTTCCTCTCTTTTCTCCATTATGTAACCTTCCAAGACTGTCTTCTCCAAACTCTCTTTCGTTGCACACTATAATTGGTTACAGTGATAACGGTACATTGTTAACATGTCCGCTTATAGTGAACTACTATGTTTCTCCAGAAGTTTGCTTCTTACCTCAGATATATAACTAAGTATTTCTAGCTTTATAAACCATTCCGTGACGCGCATACATATAGAACTTATTATCAGCCTTTTTGTCCACATCTCAGGGTCAGTATTCCTTATATGTTTTAATATTGTGTAAAAATCAACATAAATAAATGACCACTGGATGTTTGATGAAATGGTAAATAAAGTATATATATATATATAATATATATTATATATATATATATATATATAATGTTTTATTTTTAATGTACTTAATTTTACTTGACTTTTTTCACTCTCACAACTCCGACATCGATGTGTGGGCTATAATAAACCACTTCTAGTGATACTGATCTTTAACTGAAACCAGCTGTGAATTTTTAAACATTTTTTTAAATAGAAGTAAAACAAATTAGTTTTACGCACTTTTTAAATTTACATTTTAATGAACACATCTTCCTTGCTCCGTCCCCATAAAGACATACACACAAGGGCACTTCACGCATACATATATCCTCGCCCCTACCACAGGCATACACGCTAGAATACAGATATTCTTTCGGTTGCCTCATATGAAAAAGTAGAACACATTAACCTGTTCTAACCAGGTCTGTGTTCATAAAGTGTGACTGAAAAGAAAAAGAAAAAGTACGTAGTGTGTTACTCCTGTCATAAACGAACATCTTAAGGCATCATGTGTTTGTACGGACGGAGAATGTTTGCTGAAGCGTAAATGGAGCAATCAATAACTGCGCGTTTTGGATTTCCCTGGGAAATACCTAGTTAATGCCATTTTGGATTTCTGCTTTTTTTCAAATATATTTTTATGCTTCTACGTAGACTTTGAGTGCACCATTCATCATATAATCTGGAGTGAGGCTTGGCTATGTACTATCTCCCTTACTATTCATAACATACAATGACAGCATCTGCAAAGAAGCTCACATACACAGTAAAAACTCCACCACAAAACTGCCCAACAGCTCAACCTCAGAAAGAATGCCGATAAACCCACAACACCTTCCAGAAGATATACCTAATAAGAGGATCATAAACTAACCCCTTTTTGCTGACATTCAAGTACTTATACCCACATTAGAAAAAGACATACAGCAGAACATGAATAATTTAGCAATGGCATGTAAAAGCCACAACATGAAGATCAGTGCTGACAAACTTAAAGTCATGACTTTAGAGAGAGAAGAAATTTAAACAAAGATCTTCCTAGACAACCAGCCCTTGAAACAAGTGAAACATTTCAAGTACCTAGGTAGCATAATATCATCCTCAGGAGCAATTGACGCTGAGATTGAGAACAGGTGCAATAAAGCGAATCAGGTCATTGGACAAATGACTCCTTTACTGAAAATCAAATACATCACAACAGACACAGAAAGAGCATTGTACAACACAGTTTTCCTCCCATCTCTATGCTATCAATGCCAAACATGGACACTAACAGCCAAGAACAAAAGAAAAATCATCACGACAAAAATGAGATGTTTAAGGAGAATACTAAATGTAACAAGAAGAGACCAAATAAGAAATGATATCATCAGGGCAAAGGTTGGAGTAACACCAGTATTACACTACATCCAGAAACAGAAAGTCAAATGGTTTGGCCATTATACATGGTTACCATCAGACAGTATATCACAGAAAACATTCACACTACGATTTACAGGTAACAGAGGAAGAGGCCGCTCATGTAGGAGATGGATAGAGGAAATTACAGAAGTACTAAATATCCCATTATATGAAGCAAATCATCGAGCCCTGTCAGGACATCTGTTTGTCCTCTCAGCACTGAAAAGATATATGAGGAAGGAGACACGCAGACGTTAATCATACTTCTTTGTATAATTATTAACCACTTATTACATGTAATAAAAAGTCTTACCAAATTCTGTATGTAAAAAGAAAGAATATAAAAATGTATTTATTCTTTTTAGCATGTTTTGGTTACAAGCTAAAAGAAGTCTTTTTTACTTTTTCTGTAAACTTTATCTTTCGTTTAGAGTTAGTAAATGTAAGATATGAACAGCTTCTTGTTGACTGAATTCAGTCTTTCTTTCAGTAACTTCTGCGTTATAAATATATAAGAATAACAACGATTTATCAGTATTTTTTACTTTCTTACCACACGCCAACTTGGCGCTGGCCATTGAGACCTTTTTCTCGGAATTTGGTCACGTGCTATTTATAGCACCGTTCTGCCTCTTACACAAGGCAGACATTACAGACTAGCAAGAATACGTTCTGTCGTTTCAGTAAGTTAAATCGTTGTGGTAAAGAGGAAAGTTCTGTGTTTGTAACATGTATATCGTTTCCAAGAGTAATATTTTGTGCATATTTTCATTATGTGTGGATTATTTTTGTCCAATCAGTCAGTCATTTGCATGTCCCTTGCGGAACTTTGCCTTCCAAACAGCTCTCCTGTAGGCCTCTCGGTTATAAGCAAGGTGCCATACTGCTGATGTGTCCATTCGTAAGATCTTCAACGATGTCTTGCCATCTTCGCCTTGGTCTTCCTCTCTTTCCTTTTTTCCCCACCACGCACCCTTCCAAGACCGTCTTATCTAAATTCTTTTCATGACGCTTAATTAATATGTCCAAATCTCTCTCTCTCTCTCTCTCTCTCTGTCTCTCTCTCTCTCACTCGCTCATTCTTTCTCTCTGAACTTTAAGTGCCCAAGGTACATGGAGCTTCCGCAAGGTTTTTTTCACAAACGGCTGTCCAAAATATATAATTCTCTTTACTAGCCAACCTTCTTCAATATTAAGTTCTTGTAGTATGGATACATTTGTTCTTTATTGTGTGATATTTGAAGGACTCTTCTGTAGCATTTAAGGGCATTTATGTGTTTCTCAACTTATGCATGCGGTTCTGTCAGTTCATCTCCACAGTTTCTTTAGTTTTTAATTTTTTTTTTTTTTGAAGAGCGATAGATGTCCTCATTTTAATTTCCCTCATTGTATATTAACTATTCTTGCGGACTGCCATAATTAGTTTTCCCATTCCTTACTTTTGTTACATTTAAAAAGATAAACTTTGGTATTCCTGTCATCCATACTTTCAGTCATTTGCATGTCCCTTGCGGAACTTTGCCTTCCAAACAGCTCTCCTGTAGGCCTCTCGGTTATAAGCAAGTGCCATACTGCTGATGTGTCCATTCGTAAGATCTTCAACGATGTCTTGCCATCTTCGCCTTGGTCTTCCTCTCTTTCCTTTTTTCCCCACCACGCACCCTTCCAAGACTGTCTTATCTAAATTCTCATGACGCTTAATTAATATGTCCAAATCTCTCTCTCTCTCTCTCTCTCTCTCTCTCTCTCTCTCTCTCTCTCGCTCATTCTTTCTCTCTGAACCTTAAGTGCCCAAGGTACATGGAGCTTCCGCAAGGTTTTTTCACAAACGGCTGTCCAAAATATTTAATTCTCTTTACTAGCCAACCTTCTTCAATATTAAGTTCTTGTAGTATGGATTCATTTGTTCTTTATTGTGTGATATTTGAAGGACTCTTCTGTAGCAGTTTAGGGGATTTATGTGTTTCTCAACTGTTTTGTTAAGTGTACATGTCTCAAAGGCATATGTTGCGATGGGAAAGATGCATGCCCTTAAAAATCTTATTTTTGCAGTTCTGTCAGTTCATCTCCACAGATTCTCTAGTTAAAAAAAAAATTTTTTTTGAACAGCGATAGATGTCCTCATTTTAATTTCCCTCATTGTATCTTAACTATTCTTGCGGACTGACATAATTAGTTTTCCCATTCCTTACTTTTGTTACATTTAAAAAGATAAACTTTGGTATTCCTGTCATCCATACTTTCAGTCTTTTGCAGTGCCGGATAGCCATAGCGATCATGCTTTGCTTCACCATCTTGTACAATCCTGAGTGTTTCCCATCATTTCAAGTGCTTTTCTTTTTCCGTGTCGCTTGATCAGTTCACCCAGATATTTTTCTTTTTCTTTCTCTAGAATTTTCCAGTCATTACTAGATTCTCCAACTTCTGTTCATGACATGTTGAAGAAATTTTGATTGACTATCTTATCATTTTAACTAGTTTTCTTTGTTCTAAAGCTTCTATAGGATCTCTTCGAGGGTTTTTCTTTATCAGAGCTGTTCCCAACCTGTAGCCTGTATCTTACATCCTTCTTGTGTCGTTAAACGTCACATAGGGCTCGCACGGTAGTTCCGCCAAATTTTCCTGTTATCGACGAGCTTTTCAGCTTCATCAAGGGATTTTATGCCCGCTAAACTGGCCTCTCTTAACATATAGTATATACAGTATTTTAAATCTCCGTTTCCGTGCTTTCAAGACATATTGGGGATACTGTGTTAGACCCGTATGTCCAAGACCTTGAGCATATGAAAGTGTGATAAGGCATGTATCACGCATTTATCTTCCCATATTTCTCTGGTAAACAATTTTAGAGGCTGGGTGGACCTTGGGACTTTTTTTTTTTTTTTGGAATGGAGGTACCAGAAAAAGATCCCCATTGCTGGGACTTGATCCCGGTACCACTGGTTAGTAGATCGAGCACTTAACCACTCAGCCAACTAGATCATCGTTAGTGTTGAATTAAAAATATTTAGTGATTCGTTGTATTAAGATATTACATATAAAATGGTGGCATGTGATTCGTTGTATTAAGATATTACATATAAGATGATATTTAGTGATTCATTGTATATTACATATAAGATGTTGGCCCGTGATTCATTGTATTAAGATATAACATATAAGATGGTGGCATGTGATTCGTTGTATTAGGATATTACATATAAGATAATATTTAGTGATTCATTGTATATTACCTATAAGATGTTGGCCCGTGATTCATTGTATTAGGATATTAAATATAAGATGATGGCCAGTGATTCATTGTATTAGGATATTAAATATAAGATGATGGCCAGTGATTCATTGTATTAGGATATTAAATATAAGATGTTGGCCAGTGATTCATTGTATTAGGATATTAAATATAAGATGATGGCCAGTGATTCATTGTATTAGGATATTAAATATAAGATGATGGCCAGTGATTCATTGTATTAGGATATTAAATATAGATGATGGCCAGTGATTCATTGTATTAGGATATTAAATATAAGATGATGGCCAGTGATTCATTGTATTAGGATATTAAATATAAGATGTTGGCCCGTGATTCATTGTATTAGGATATTAAATATAAGATGATGGCCAGTGATTCATTGTATTAGGATATTAAATATAAGATGATGGCCAGTGATTCATTGTATTAGGATATTAAATATAAGATGATGGCCAGTGATTCATTGTATTAGGATATTACACACAAGATGGTTCCCCAAAACTTAAATATAGTTTGAAAAGTTATCTTTGGGTGTAAAAGGGTGAGGGAACCACTGGTTTAGATTATGTGATACATCTTTCTTCGAAACCACATCTCTGAATAAATTACTAACATGTAAGAGGATGCACTGAAAGTAGAGGGGTGGGTGGATGTTATGGTGCTATATAGCCCCAGTATTTCTGTGTAGCTGGTGAGCTTGGACTATTAACAAAAAAATTATCTTGCTTACTGACAAAAATTAGTTCAGAAAAATGATTATATTTCATTTAGAGTCTGATAGACAAGAGTTGTGAACAACAAACTCAGGATTAAAAGCCAAGCACTGGATGCAAAGGGAAAACAAATTGTTTACCATACATTCCTAAGCGCTGTCATCACATACAGTTACGTAAGTATTTAGTTTGTCCAAAATTTGAACTTTGTGGAATGTTTTCTTATTAGAGGTGATAGGTTTATTTGTCAGCGCCATGTTTCAGTTCTGCAGTTTGTTTGTTTTTGTTTGTTTTTGTTCTAGAGGTGATGGAAAGTTAACAGATATAAGAATCTGACGTGTAATTACATTATTATCATCATGGAGATTGTCACTTTCATGGCAATTTCCCTCGTTTATGTCTACTGTTAATGTTGATGTGCGCGCGTTTTTATTCCTGAAGTTCTACACCGTGCGCGCCACTTTTGAAGTTTTCTGCGTTTGTATATGCGCATCCCTGTATGCGCATACAACATTAACTTTCATGTACAGCTGTCTAGAAAAAACTACTATAAGCTCCATCATATGAGAAGAATGTGGAACTTATATAACGTCATTTCGGAAATTCCCTGTAAACCCGACCTTTGACCGCAGTCAGACCTTTGACCCCCATCCCCCAAGCAACTTTTGACCCACTGCAACCTCTAGTCTGCATTCATACAGTTTAACTGGTAAGGAAGGTGCGCTGTCATTTTAGAATAAAGGATGGGCTTATGTTGTCCTCTTGGTTTGAAAGCTTGAGATGGTTGGGTGCAGCGGTTCTCAAACTTTGTATAAAGCTGTTAACATTCAGTGTTAAATTCTTGCATGAACCCATTTGTGCGTGTGTGTGTGTGTGTGTCTTTATTCATGGCAGGGTTACTGGATAGATGATCTGTGCAGGGTATAGTTTGTTAAGGGTATAGTTTGTTATCTCAACTGAGGTAGATTTGTTTTACCTCCATTGAGGTAGATTTGTTTTACCTCCATTGAGGTAGATTTGTTTTACTTCCACTGAGGTAGATTTGTTTTACTTCCACTGAGGTACATTTGCTTTACCTCCACTGAAATATATATATATATATATATATATATATATATTTTTTTTTTTTTTTACTTCCACTGAGGTAGATTTGTTTTACTTTCACTGGGGTGGATTTTCTTTACCTCCACTGAGATAGATTTGCTTTACTTTCACTGAGATAGATTTGCTTTACTTTCACTGAGATAGATTTGCTTTACTTTCACTGAGATAGATTTGCTTTACTTTCACTGAGATAGATTTGCTTTACTTTCACTGAGATAGATTTGCTTTACCTCCACTGAGATAGATTTGCTTTACTTTCACTGAGATAGATTTGCTTTACTTTCACTGAGATAGATTTGCTTTACTTTCACTGAGATAGATTTGCTTTACTTTCACTGAGATAGATTTGCTTTACTTTCACTGAGATAGATTTGCTTTACTTTCACTGAGATAGATTTTCTTTACTTTCACTGGGGTAGATTTGTTTTACTTCCACTGGGGTAGATTTGTTTTACTTTCACTGAGATAGATTTGCTTTACTTTCACTGGGGTAGATTTGATGTACCTCCACTGAGGTAGATTATGTTATCTCCACTGAGGTTGATTGTTACCTGGACTAATGTAGATTATTATATTACTTCCTCTGATGTAGATTATGTTACTTCCTCTGATGTAGATTATGTTACTTCCTCTGATGTAGATTGTGTTCAACTGACCTTTTATCTGTGTACTTACACATTGAACATCTCTCTGGTACTTTTATTTCATCATGTTTTTAAAGTCTTTGCTTAATAACACATCATTTTTATGCATTAAATATTCTTTACTTACATGGAAGAAGCTGTGACATATAATTAAAAACTTGTTAGAGAAGTTTGTCAGAAAAGTGACAGAACTGCCAGTGTGGCTAAATAGAAAGTTGGTTAGTAATGTCATTGTAAATATGAATTTGAGGCTTGAAAGATAAAGGTCTTGGTGAAGATCTATTAATGCTGTTGGTGAAGATCTGCTAATGCTGTTGGTGAAGATCTATTAATCCTGCTGGTGAAGATCTGTTAAAGCTGTTGGTGAAGATCTATATAACAAGCAACTGTGGTGGTTTTCTTTAATTGCCTGGATGTAATCTAAGAATGGAACCGAGTCATTTCAGAGTACAGTTTAGTTACTTCTCCAGAGCCAGATATCTTTTTTTTAAAAATAATTTTTATTAAATCTTCATGTCACCAGCGTGCAGTCACAAACTAGTTCTCAGTTATTTTATTAAATCTTCATGTCACCAGCGTGCAGTCACAAACTAGTTCTCAGTTATTTTATTAAATCTTCATGTCACCAGCGTGCAGTCACAAACTAGTTCTCAGTTATTTTATTAAATCTTCATGTCACCAGCGTGCAATCACAAACTAGTTCTCAGTTATTTTATTACGTCGGATGCAATGCATTATCCATACTCCTCTATGGAGCTGAATACTGGATAACAACTGAAAAGGAAATGGGCAAATTATCCTCATTCCACGAAACTTGCCCTAGAAAGATTTTGAATATTCACTGACCACAGACAATAAATAATAAAGACCTACTTGCCAGATATGAACTAGAAGTTATGTATGTCATAATAGCTTTAGAAAAAAACGCCGGAAATGTATTCCAAAGAGACCCCAGCAACATCGCTAAAACAGACATGACATGGACACCCGAGGGGAAAGAAAGAAAGGACGACACAAGGCTACCTGGCGGAGAACTGTAGAGGTGGAAATGAGTAGCATGCAGCACAGCTGGGGCACAGTACACTGGCTGGCCACGGACCGTGAGAGGTGGAGTTTGTTACTGCCGTGCAAGACGCTACAAGGAGTACCGGACGGTGATTGTTTAGCATGGATGTTACATCCTTCCTGTGCCGCTAAACGTCACATAGGGCTCGCATGGTAGTTTACCAAGTTTTCCCGTTTTCGGCGAGCTTTTCAACTTCATCAAGGGATTTTATGCCTACTAATTTGGCCTCTCTTAACAATGTCCTCTTTAGAGTTTCACGTGGTCGAACTCTTTTTATTCGGCCTGTTATGCTCCAATTTATGGCCTGTTTTGAGATTCTCTGACTGTTTCTTCTCATCACATGACCGACATATGTCCATCTCCTTTTTCCTGATCACCCATGAGACAGGTTGTCGTTCGCTCATCTGCCTTATCTCTGCATTGTTCTTGAGCTCGTTTCGAAGACATGGATGGAAAATGCATTACGAAGTGAAAATAACTGGCATGAAAAGACAACAGTGATTTATGCTGTACTGAACAAAGCACAACCGCTCAAGATCTTGTATACCCTAATCAAAATGCTCCCTGATATGGGCTGTTGTATTATTTCAGGCTGAGCTCGGATATCTGTAGGTGTCAACGGCATTAATTAATGTTATTCAGTGCAAGCGATGATGCTGCAAAGGGTTACAATAGCCATAATTTAAATTAAAGACGCGTTAACTGACGTGTCTCTTGGGTAAAGGAAGTGACCATCAAAAAGACAGAGACTATGGTTATATCCAAGAAACATAATCCACCAAAATGCAGTATAAAATTAAATAGAACTATTCTAAAGCAGGTGCAGAAATTTAAATACCTTGGAGTAGTAATAACTTCAGATGGGTAGTGCAGAACAGAAAATAGGGACATAATAGGCATTTCAGAGAATGAGAAACATATTGGAAGCAGTAGAAATGTGGTTTATTAGAAGAATGTTGCGAATTCCCTGGGCAGCAAAAATAACTAATGGAGAATGTATGAGAAGAGCTGGAGAGACAAAAAATGTATGAAAGCAGAAACATACAAATATCTAGGTATAACCTTCAACAGAAGCAACACAGTAAGTGCAGAAATTAAAATCAGAGTACAGATAGGGAATAACATATACTTTGTCTTGCAACACCTGTTAAAATCCAAAATCCTGTCCCAAAACACCGAAATAACAATCTACAAAACTATAATAAGACCACCCGTCATGTATGGATCAGAAACATGGAGTACTACAAAGAAAGATGAACAACAATTACAGATCTTTGAGAATAAGATCCTAAGAAGAATCTTTGGGCCGATAAAGGATACCAACAGTTAAGAATGGAGAGCTAGAAAGAACACCGAACTGAACAGCTTATTTAAATCCCAAAGAATTATAAATGTCTTCACACTGAACAGACTACGCTGGCTGGGGCATGTAGAAAGAATGGAAAAGAACAGACAAACAAAAATGATGTATGTATAAGAGATGAGGGAAACAAGACCATGGGGTAGACCAAGACAGAGATGGAAAGACAACATAGAAGAGGATATAAAAGAAATTGGTGTCATCAATTGGACAGAGAAGCTTAGGAATGGAGGCGAACTTTATCTGCAGCAGCAGTGATCCTTCATAGCTTGGAAATATGAAGAATTATATATATATATATATATATATATATATATATATATATATATATATATAAAGAAAAAGAGGCAGACCGCGTGAAACTCTGAGGAGGACATTTGTTAAGAGAGGCCAAATTAACAGGCATAAAATCCCTTGATGAGGTTGAAAGACTCGCCGAAGATAGGAAAAATATGGCGAACTACTTTGCGAGCCCTATGTGATGTTTAACGGCACGGGAAGGATATAAGATATATATATATATATATATATATATATATATATATATATATATATATAAGATCCGACAATTAAGTAATGAGATTGATTTTATTATGGCCAAAACAAAAATATTTATGCATGCGAAAGCTGGAAAACAACTAAAGAAATAGAAAAGAAATTAGACTCTTTTGAAAACAAATGCCTAAGGAAAATACTCGGCATCAAGTGGAATGAATTCAAGAACAATGCAGAGATAAGACAGATGACTGAACAACAACCAGTCTCACGGGTGATCAGGAAAAGGAGATGGACATATGTTGGTCACTTGATGAGAAGAAATGATCAGAGAATCCCAAAACAAGCTATCAAGTGGAACACAACAGGCCGAAGAAAAAGGGGCAGACCGCGTGAAACTCTAAAGAGGACATTATTAAGAGAGGCCAAGTTAACAGGCATAACATCCTTTGATGAGGTTGAAAGACTCGCCGAAGACAGGAAAAATTGGCGAACTACTTTGCGAGCCCTATGTGACGTCTAACGGCACGGGAAGGATATAAGATATAAGATAAGATAAGAAAACAAAAATGCCATCTATGAAGCAAAGCATGGAATCCAAAGAGACAACCTTCATTTATGATCTGGCAGCTTTTCACTGTCCTCCGATAAGCAGACGACAAACAAACCATTTTGTTGACTGAGTTAGAGATGCATTGTTAAGTAATCAGCATGGAGCAAAAACCTAACATTAAATTCTGTTTAAAACTCGGAAAAAGTGCCATTGAGACAGTTGAATTGATGCGACAAGTTTATGGGGGATAATTGTTTATCTCGTGCACATATATTCAGGTGGTATTCACAATTCAAAAGTGGTGTGGAAACGATTACAAATGCAGCTAGACATAGAAGCTCAATTTCTGTTCGTAATGAGGAACTCATTGCAAAAGTCAGAGAACGGATACAAGAAGATCGTTGTTTGACTGTGAGGATGATGGCAGATGAATTTGGTGTTAACTGAGAGACCATTCGTAAAATTTTAGTGGAAGATTTGGGCAAGAAAAAAGTTGCTTGCCGGTTTGTACCACATGCGTTGTCTGATGACCAAAAACATCAGCGTGTTGGGTACGCAAAAAGACATCATCAAAACGTGTCGTAGAAACAAACATTTCTTAAATTTAATTGTTGCAGAGGATGAAACATGGATTTTCCGCATGATCCCACAACTAAACGCCAAAGTGCTCAGTGGAAGTCATCATTATGACCAAAAGCAAAACAAAACCAAAAAAATTGTCTTAAAAAATCGAAAGTGAGGACAAAGTTTGGTGTGCTTCTACGACAGCAAAGGAGTTATTCACAAAGAATTTATTCCAGAGGGACAGACTGTCACTGCCAAAGTTTATTTAAGTATTTTGAAACGCCTGTTGAAAATGACTTTCCAAGTAAGACCCGAGTATTCAACATCTGACAGTTTTCTTCTTCTTCTTCGTGATAAATGCACCGGCTCACGGGGGGGTAGTTGTACAGGAATTTTTGGCCCAAAAACAAGTTTGTGCTCCCAACCATCCACCCTATTCCCCAAATTTGTCTCCTTGCGATTATTTTCTATTCTCAAAATTAAAGTTACCATTGAAAGGACGCTTCTTTGACGATACTGATGACATTAAAAGGGTCTAACACCGAGTTTAAGGGCCATACCAACAGAAGAACTGCAGAGGTTCCCAGTGTGTGTTAGATCGTGCCACTCGCTGTATCAATGCACAAGGGGCTTACTTTGAATAAAATACAGGTTATATCTTCAACTTTTGTTTATTTTATTTTTTATGTAATTAGTCTCATTACTTAATTGTCGGACCTTGTATATATATATATATAAGAGAGATAATATACTTTCATAGGACATGCAGTGACAAGAGGGGAGGGCATTGAAAATACAATAACAACAGGAAAAAAGAGGGAAGAAGAGCTAGGGGAAGACCAAGGGAAATGATACTGGACAGTCTGACAGGATGGTGTGAGAGGAGATCACCGACTGAGCTAATATAATAGAATAGGATAGGTAATTAGTTGGACAGAAAAAAAAATAGTAGTCTCCCCAGTAGAGAGTTAATTTTGGAGACTTATAGGCGTTGCAGCGGGAAAATCTGTTGTAAAATCTGTTGGTGCACTAAAGAATACCAAAAACATAATTTTAGTCGTGCAAACAACAGATCAAGGCCAAATTCTATTTATATTGTTAACTGGCAGTGTAGAACCTAAACAAAATCTTCCTTAGTGGTGCACATGTCAGCCCACTGACACGTTCAGCTCATGCACGTTTTTTCTGGCCCACAGTTGTGTTGTGTACCGCAGTTCTTTCAGCGGTTTTCAAGTTGTTGGATAGGCAGAACATTTTTGTTAGCGTTAGGGTTCAGTTTGTGATTCTTGCTGTCCCTCTTGTCCTTTAGTCAGGTCAGTGTTCGGGTTTCGCTGGATGTCCTACCCCGGCGAAAAAAGGAGTCTTAGAGGCCAAATTAACGGGCATAAAGTCCTTTGATGAGGTTGAAAGACTCGCCGAAGACAGGAGAAATTGGCGAACTAGTTTGAGAGACCCGGCTTTTTCAAAGAAGTACAACATGAACTGTGTATAGTTAGAGAGACCCGGCTTTTTCAAAGAAGTACAACATGAACTGTGTATAGTTTGAGAGACCCAGCATTTTCAAGAATTCAAGTACAAACGGGTATATTATTGAGAGACCTTGTGTCTTCGGGATTCATAATGAACAGTACCTTATTTTGAAAGTCCTTGTGCTGAACTTTCGTGTGACATAATTCATGTGTAGAGGATTCTGACACTGGAGATATTTTTACAACTGAACTTGAAGTAAGTTGGTATTTGACTCCAATGTGTTGTAGTATTATGGAAATAAAATGATAGAAAAGTTGTTATTAATTGAAGAAATTGCAGGTAGTAAGACATAATATTTGTTTAAAGTAAGCCTATTGCTGTATTGTCATTGATTATTGGCACTATTATTGTGGTTGACTGTGAGAGTAGTTTGGTAGTGGATAAGTAATTGCAGAGCAGTAAAACTGGTAGTTGTGATCCATGGAGGATGATATTCATGTTGTAGAACGGCCCTGAAGCCAAAACTGAGAATGTGGACCCACGCAAGCGATAGTCAGCATGTTTTTAGAACTGAAAGTTTCCTTTGCCCTGCAGCGTCCTAAGTAATATTGATATATTAGTTAACTTTAGTATGGATATATTATCCTGTAGATCATCATCATGTTGTTCATTATTTTGGGAGTGAGATATGAATAGTATGATAGATTTATCTATTGAAGATGATTTTAGTTCATGGCGCAACTAAAGAACCAAAGAGACCCACTGCAGATTCATGCAGAAGTTTTTGCTCTGATGGCGGTTTTCACTATGCGTTTCGCATTATGGTTTGCGTTTATCTCCAGAGAGAGAGAGAGAGAGAGAGAGAGAGAGCTGATGGTGACCTTTGTTGAAAGGCTGAATTGCCTTTACTTAACTGGAGTATATAGTAGTTTGCAACTTTTGATCCCTGATCTGGTCATAAGTTTGTCACTTTTGTCTGTGGACTGAGTTGTCTAAAAAATTTTCCTGACTGAGACTTGGAGTTTAACAGTTTTTGTATTTTATGTTGTTTGAGGGTTTGACTGGTCGCTCAGATGCGCTGGCAAACATGTCGGGAATAAGTGGTTAACTTTTCCTGTCCGGTGCATGCTGTTATCATGCACTGTGGTTAAATGTATGTAGATCCATGCATTGAGGAGCGGATGCATAGCGATCCATACATTGTTGTTCGATGATTGCGGAATATGCTATGCGCTGTTCCAAGTTCTCGCATGTGGATTCGTGCGTGTAGGAAGCATGTGGTAACATGCGTTGACGTGAAGAAAGCATGTAGTATCATGCGTTGACTGGGAGGCATGTAGTATCATGCGTTGACGTGAAGAAAGCATGTAGTATCATGCGTTGACTGGGAGGCATGTAGTATCATGCGTTGACGTGAAGAAAGCATGTAGTATCATGCGTTGACTGGGAGGCATGTAGTAACATGCGTTGACGTGAAGAAAGCATGTAGTATCATGCGTTGACTGGGAGGCATGTAGTATCATGCGTTGACGTGAAGAAAGCATGTAGTATCATGCGTTGACTGGGAGGCATGTAGTATCATGCGTTGACGTGAAGAAAGCATGTAGTATCATGCGTTGACTGGGAGGCATGTAGTATCATGCGTTGACGTGAAGAAAGCATGTAGTATCATGTGTTGACTGGGAGGCATGTAGTATCATGCGTTGACGTGAAGAAAGCATGTAGTATCATGTGTTGACTGGGAGGCATGTAGTATCATGCGTTGACGTGAAGAAAGCATGTAGTATCATGTGTTGACTGGGAGGCATGTAGTATCATGCGTTGACGTGAAGAAAGCATGTAGTATCATGCGTTGACTGGGAGGCATGTAGTATCATGCGTTGACTGGGAGGCATGTAGTATCATGCGTTGACTGGGAGGCATGTAGTATCATGCGTTGACTGGGAGGCATGCGGTGTATTCTTATATATCTTATATCTTATATCCTTCCCGTGCCGTTAGACGTCACATAGGGCTCGCAAAGTAGTTCGCCAATTTTTCCTGTCTTCGGCGAGTCTTTCAACCTCAACAAAGGATTTTATGCCTGTTAACTTGGCCTCTCTTAATAATGTTCTCTTCAGAGTTTCACGCGGTCTGCCCCTTTTTCTTCGGCCTGTTGTGTTCCACTTGATAGCTTGTTTTGGGATTCTCTGCTCATTTCTTCTCATCAAGTGGCCAACATGTGTCCATCTCCTTTTCCTGATCACCCGTGAGACTGGTTGTTGTTCAGTCATGCGGTGTATTAGAGCTTAATAAATGCGAATGCGTTTGTTCTAATTTTCCGTATTCAAATTAATCGGATTTGGAGTTATTACATATTATTCAATATGTCTGGTAGAATTTTGTTGTCAGTCTCTTCCATGGGGGAGGGGAAATATGCAGTATAATAGGATATAAAATTAGTCGGACAGAAAAAAAATAGTAGTCTCCCCAGCAGAGAGTTAATTTTGGATACTTATAGGCGTGCGAAACGGGAAAATCTGTTGTAAAGCTCGCACGTATTTGTACTCATAGTACAACAAAAAATAGGCAGACGGGAAGGGGGGAAAAACGGTTGAGACGGGCAGGAAGAAAGTAGGTTCCAGAAATGAAAGCACGCAAGCTTTTCTTCACAGTCAATATTTTACTTGGGCTTCTAAATAGTATAAGGTAGATTGTAGTCTGTCCTTTGTAGGAAATGCTTAGTATTGGTTAAATTTTGTCCTTTTTAGGGCAGCTTCTTCTGAATTCAGTTTTTGAGAGAGCATGTGGTAGTGCCTGTATTAAGAAGCGAAAAAGTTCCTTCAACATCCTTGCCGTGTGAGAGTTCCATCTCATGGCGACTTTAAGTCGCCCGGACACTATTTCATGTATTTGTGAAATTCCACCAGTCTTTTCGCACCACTTCCATTTGGTAAAATCCACCGACAAATGTGGTTTCATCAATAAATCTGTTCTATTGTAACGTCCGGAGTTGGGGGATTATTGACTTATGTTTTGTGTCGCAGCTGTGGAGTTGGAATGATCAGTTAAACTTATTTATATACTTCACAAGTCGAAATCTGTTTAGTGATCCTGGGCTATTGAAGCATATCAGTGTAACGAAGCGAGGCAAGTGTAACAACTTCATGATGTCATGGAAGTTCCCCAAAACGTTCAAGGTACTCTACGGCACATCAGCATAAAGAATAGTACGTGCAAACTTTGAAGCATCTCATGGTACACTAAAGAATTAAAAAATATATTTTTGTGGACAAACAACAAAATTCTGTTCATTTTGTTAACCAGTCGTGCACATTAAACATTTTACTAATGGCCTGCATGAAGGATCAGGTACTCTAGAGAAGCATAATAACCAACGCCAGTCGGCACGGCACGTGATGATGATAACTGACGTATATAATTGTTGACCAGAATATTCACTTGGTGGTGCCAGTTCTTGTGCTGTGAGCCGTAGATGTGCAGTTACACATCAGAATGGCGCGACGTGTGGGGAAGTGGTCTCTCGTTGAAGTGGGAGCTATGATAATCTTATATCTTATATCCTTCCCGTGCCGTTAGACGTCACATAGGGCTCGCACGGTAGTTCCGCCAAATTTTCCTGTTATCGACGAGCTTTTCAGCTTCATCAAGGGATTTTATGCCCGCTAAACTGGCCTCTCTTAATAATGTTCTCTTCAGAGTTTCACGCGGTCTGCCCCTTTTTCTTCGGCCTGTTGTGTTCCACTTGATAGCTTGTTTTGGGATTCTCTGCTCATTTCTTCTCATCAAGTGGCCAACATGTGTCCATCTCCTTTTCCTGATCACCCGTGAGACTGGTTGTTGTTCAGTCATGCGGTGTATTAGAGCTTAATAAATGCGAATGCGTTTGTTCCAATTTTCCTTATTCAAATTAATCGGACTTGGAGTTATTACATATTATTCAATATGTCTGGTAGAATTTTGTTGTCAATCTCTTCCATGGGGGAGGAGAAATATGCAGTATAATAGGATATAAAATTAGTCGGACAGAAAAAAAAATAGTAGTCTCCCCAGCAGAGAGTTAATTTTGGATACTTATAGGCGTGCGAAACGGGAAAATCTGTTGTAAAGCTCGCACGTATTTGTACTCATAGTACAACAAAAAATAGGCAGACGGGAAGGGGGGAAAAACGGTTGAGACGGGCAGGAAGAAAGTAGGTTCCAGAAATGAAGGCCCAGAAGCTTTTCTTCACAGTCAATATTTTACTTGGGCTTCTAAATAGTATAAGGTAGATTGTAGTCTGTCCTTTGTAGGAAATGCTTAGTACTGGTTAAATTTTGTCCTTTTTAGGGCAGCTTCTTCTGAATTCAGTTTTTGAGAGAGCATGTGGTAGTGCCTGTATTAAGAAGCGAAAAAGTTCCTTCAACATCCTTGCCGTGTGAGAGTTCCGTCTCATGGCGACTTTAAGTCGCCCGGACATTATTTCATGTATTTGTGAAATTCCACCAGTCTTTTCGCGCCACTTCCATTTGGTAAAATCTACCGACAAATGTGGTTTCATCAATAAATCTGTTCTATTGTAACGTCCGGAGTTGGGGGATTATTGACTTATGTTTTGTGTCGCAGCTGTGGAGTTGGAATGATCAGTTAAACTTATTTATATACTTCACAAGTCGAAATCTGTTTAGTGATCCTGGGCTATTGAAGCATATCAGTGTAACGAAGTGAGGCAAGTGTAACAACTTCATGTTGTCATGGAAGTTCCCCCAAAACGTTCAAGGTACTCTACGGCACATCAGCATAAAGAATAGTAAGTTCAAACGTTGAAGCATCTCATGGTACACTAAAGAATTAAAAAAATATTTTTGTGGACAAACAACAAAATTCTGTTCATTTTGTTAACCAGTCGTGCACATTAAACATTTTACTAATGGCCTGCATGAAGGATCAGGTACTCTAGAGAAGCATAATAACCAACGCCAGTCGGCACGGCACGTGATGATGATAACTGACGTATATAATTGTTGACCAGAATATTCACTTGGTGGTGCCAGTTCTTGTGCTGTGAGCCGTAGATGTGCAGTTACACATCAGAATGGCGCGACGTGTGGGGAAGTGGTCTCTCGTTGAAGTGGGAGCTATGATAAGCTAAGAACTTGCCTGTAGCCGAAATTCACCGCCAGCACATCGAGCTTATAGCCAAGAAGTTATGACCAGACAACTGGGTTACGTGTGCTCTTTCGGAAGGGGACTATTTTGAAGGTAGAGGTAACCCTTGCAGTTTTTTAAAACGAGTTTGAATGGAATATTTGGTGTGAATTTAAATGGCATATATGGTAGAATTTCAAAATGATATTTGGTATAACTTCGAATTGAACATTTGGTATGAATTTGAAAAAGAGAATATTTGATATAAATTTGAATGGAGTATTTGGTATACTTTGAATGGAATATATTAAAATGACTTTGAACCGAGTGTTTGATATGAATTTGAATGGAATATTTGGCACATCGGCAAAGAAATGAATACGTGCGTGCACGCATCCAAGGTTTCTCATGTATTCGTGCACGTGTATGCACGTAGAAGTTTATAAGCAATACACGTTCATCTTTTATCTTTCACACACTCTCAGTGTGTGTGCAAGAGAGAGAGAGAAGAGAGAGAGAGAGAGGGAATCACACAGTTATTATCTGTGATACCTGGCTGACAGTTATTATCTGTGATACCTGGCTGACAGTTATTATCTGTGATACCTGGCTGACAGTTATTATCTGTGATACCTGGCTGACAGTTATTATCTGTGATACCTGGCTGACAGTTATTATCTGTGATACCTGGCTGACAGTTGTTATCTGTGATACCTGGCTGACAGTTATTATCTGTGATACCTGGCTGACAGTTGTTATCTGTGATACCTGGCTGACAGTTATTATCTGTGATACCTGGCTGACAGTTGTTATCTGTGATACCTGGCTGACAGTTATTATCTGTGATACCTGGCTGACAGTTGTTATCTGTGATACCTGGCTGACAGTTATTATCTGTGATACCTGGCTGACAGTTATTATCTGTGATACCTGGCTGACAGTTATTATCTGTGATACCTGGCTGACAGTTATTATCTGTGATACCTGGCTGACAGTTATTATCTGTGATACCTGGCTGACAGTTATTATCTGTGATACCTGATTGACAGTTATTATCTGTGATACCTGGCTGACAGTTATTATCTGTGATACCTGGCTGACAGTTGTTATCTGTGATACCTGATTGACAGTTATTATCTGTGATACCTGGCTGACAGTTATTATCTGTGATACCTGGCTGACAGTTGTTATCTATGGTGCCTGACTGACAGTTATTATCTGTGATACCTGATTGACAGTTATTATCTGTGATACCTGGCTGACAGTTATTATCTGTGATACCTGGCTGACAGTTATTATCTGTGATACCTGGCTGACAGTTATTATCTGTGATACCTGGCTGACAGTTATTATCTGTGATACCTGGCTGACAGTTATTATCTGTGATACCTGGCTGACAGTATTATCTGTGATACCTGGCTGACAGTTATTATCTGTGATACCTGGCTGACAGTTGTTATCTGTGATACCTGATTGACAGTTATTATCTGTGATACCTGGCTGACAGTTATTATCTGTGATACCTGGCTGACAGTTATTATCTATGGTGCCTGACTGACAGTTATTATCTGTGATACCTGATTGACAGTTATTATCTGTGATACCTGGCTGACAGTTATTATCTGTGATACCTGGCTGACAGTTATTATCTGTGATACCTGGCTGACAGTTATTATCTGTGATACCTGGCTGACAGTTATTATCTGTGATACCTGGCTGACAGTTATTATCTGTGATACCTGGCTGACAGTTATTATCTGTGATACCTGATTGACAGTTATTATCTATGGTGCCTGACTGACAGTTATTATCTATGGTGCCTGACTGACAGTTATTATCTATGGTGCCTGACTGACAGTTATTATCTATGGTGCCTGACTGACAGTTATTATCTATGGTGCCTGACTGACAGTTGTTATCTATGATGCCTGACTGACAGTTGTTATCTATGATGCCAGACTGACAGTTGTTATCTATGATGCCTTACTGACAGTTGTTATCTATGATGCCAGACTGACAGTTGTTATCTATGATGCCAGACTGACAGTTGTTATTGTTATCTATGATGCCAGACTGACAATTGTTATCTATGATGCCTTACTGACAGTTGTTATCTATGATGCCTGACTGACAGTTGTTATCTATGATGCCTGACTGACAGTTGTTATCTATGATGCCAGACTGACAGTTGTTATCTATGATGCCTTACTGACAGTTGTTATCTATGATGCCTGACTGACAGTTGTTATCTGTGATGCCTGACTGACAGTTGTTATCTGTGATGCCAGACTGACAGTTGTTATCTATGATGCCAGACTGACAGTTGTTATCTGTGATGCCAGACTGACAGTTGTTATCTATGATGCCTGACTGACAGTTGTTATCTATGATGCCTTACTGACAGTTGTTATCTATGATGCCTGACTGACAGTTGTTATCTATGATGCCTGACTGACAGTTGTTATCTATGATGCCAGACTGACAGTTGTTATCTATGATGCCTGACTGACAGTTGTTATCTATGATGCCTGACTGACAGTTGTTATCTACGATGCCAGACTGACAGTTGTTATCTATGATGCCAGACTGACAGTTGTTATCTATGATGCCAGACTGACAGTAGTTATCTATGATGCCTGACTGACAGTTGTTATCTATGATGCCAGACTGACAGTTGTTATCTATGATGCCAGACTGACAGTTGTTATCTATGATGCCTGACTGACAGTTGTTATCTGTGATGCCAGACTGACAGTTGTTATCTATGATGCCAGACTGACAGTTGTTATCTATGATGCCTGACTGACAGTTGTTATCTATGATGCCTTACTGACAGTTGTTATCTATGATGCCTGACTGACAGTTATTATCTGTGATACCTGGCTGACAGTTATTATCTGTGATACCTGGCTGACAGTTATTATCTATGATACCTGATTGACAGTTATTATCTATGGTGCCTGACTGACAGTTATTATCTATGGTGCCTGATTGACAGTTGTTATCTATGATGCCAGACTGACAGTTGTTATCTATGATGCCAGACTGACAGTTATTATCTTTGATGCCAGACTGACAGTTGTTATCTTTGATGCCTGACTGACAGTTATTATCTATGATGCCTGACTGACAGTTATTATCTATGATGCCTGACTGACAGTTATTATCTATGATGCCAGACTGACAGTTTTTATCTATGATGTCTGACTGATGTGTTTTCTAGAACTTTACATATATATTACATTTATATGGTATTAAATGTCCATAGTTTCACCGACCTGTCAGCATATTAAAGAGAGATGTAGCCCTCGCCACACTTGACTGACTTTATCTCAGCATCTCCAGAAGGAGCCAGGTTCTTATTTCTACTGCTGGGGTGACTGGGGAAACTTTCTTGGCAGACTTGAACCATTGACTTCTCCATGAATAAACTAGACAGACTTGAACCATTGACTTCCCTATGAATAAAACTAGCCAGACTTGAGTCATTGACTCCTCCATGAATAAAACTAGCCAGATATGAACCATCGACTTCTCCATGAATAAAACTAGCTAGACTTGAACCATTGAATTCTCCATGAATAAAACTGGGCAGACTTGAACCATTGACCTCTCCATGAATAAAACTAGCCAGACGTGAACCATCGACTTCTCCATGAATAAAACTAGCCAGATTTGAACCATTGACTTCTCCATGAATAAAACTGGGCAGACTTGAACCATTGACTTCTCTATGAATAAAACTGGACAGACTTGAATCATTGACTTCTTCATGAATAAAATGAGTACAAATACTACTACACCACTCAAATGCGACATAAAATTTTCCATATTTGCTTGAAGATCAGTTTTAGATGCTAAAGAAGCATTAAAGCTGAACTTGAAAAGAAGCAGTTGAAGTGAACAACATAAGGATAGATTCCCCAGACTATTGATGTGCTAAATAGTGAGTGTCCAAAACCTTCCTTAGAATATGCCAGGCAAAGATAGCGTTTCAGGAAATGAAATCTATTTTATGCAGTTCATCTTTGTCAGTAGATATACTAGGAAAGGAGTCTTGAACTTCTATATCAAGCCAGTATTACTATGTGGAAGTGAAACATGGCCATTAACAAAAACAATAATGAGAGCATTAGAGGCAACTGAAATATGGTTCCATCAAAGAACATTAAGAACAGCATGGACAACTAAAATAATAAATGAAGAATGCCTAAGAAAAACCAATGAAAAACGAACCTTAATAAACACACTACAGGGGAGACAGTTCATTGGCCATGTAAAGAGAAGAAGAGGAGCTGAAAATATTGTGACAACAGGGAAAATTGTAGGCAGGAAAGGGAAGGGGTAGACCAAGAGAGAAGATCTTAGATGGCTTGACAGAATGGCGTGGGAGAAACACAACAACAGAACTGATGGATAACATAAAATAATCAGAAACTGTGAAGAGACATTGTCGCAGACTCCTTCAGGTGTGACACATGATGATGATATTTTCCTTGACCATCTGGTACATCAGAGGATAATCAGGTCAGTGTTACAAATACAGTTTTCTTCATAATGCTCAGAGTCACTTAAGAGTCTATGTTTGTTATTGTACAGAGTCAGTATGGAGATGCAGTGGCTGACAGTGATTCTCGCAGTCCACACGCTGGTTATTGTTCCTGTTATCTGTGAACGAGCTCTTAATGTAACAACATCTTTTGTGAAAGCTATCATTCTGAGAGAAGAGCTGGATAAGTAAGTGAAAGACCTGTTTGTTATGTCTATTTGTACACTTTTTCTTTACTTTGTTATATGCACAATTTGATTTAATACAGTTGTGTTATTGTAATAAGATGCAATTATTTCCCAACAAAGGAAAATATCACTGCGGGGTCTTCTTCATGTGACATGTCCTTTCCAGAACGTTGTCCCTCTCACTGCTTCCCTGATTGCAATGTGGTCTTACCCAAGCTGACCAGCATCTGGCAGTGACATATTCAGACTTTCCATGATGTCTTTAGTCCACCTTCTGTGAATTCATCCATTTTCTCTTTTGCCAGGTACTGTACCTTCTACCGTCAGCCTATCCAAGCTGTTGCCTCTCTTGATGTGGCCAGAGTATCTCAGCTTTCTAATTTTGATGGTGTTTACAAGCCAGTTTTCTGCTACATCTAATCCCATCATTATCTCTTTTTCTTTTTTTAAATCCATGATAAAAAATGATGCCCTTCTATGACATTACATTTTAAATGCTGTTATTCTCTTTTCCATTACATATTCTATCACCATGCTGCTTCATCTCCATGGGGACCGGAGTCACCTCAACTTTTCAGACTGAAAAAGCACATTGACCCTTTTGCTAGTAGCATCATGAATAGGCTGGATAATGTCTTGTCCTGATTTTAAGTACCAGTGCCAAAAATAGACACTGTGTCATTTCCTGGTCAAAAATTGCATCTGTGATGTTTGATAACAAAAAAATTGTTTTGTATCGTGGGTGTTTCTTTGTAAGATAACAATTCAGCTCCTTGTCTGTGGGAAGTATTAAAATGTTATTCTGTGGTTTTATAACATAGAAATATCATTTGCAGATTGAATAGAGTTCTGTTGTTTATAGAAATATCATTTGCAGATTGAATAGAGTTCTGTTGTTTATAGAAATATCATTTGCAGATTGAATAGAGTTCTGTTGTTTATAGAAATATCATTTGCAGATTGAGTAGAGTTCTGTTGTTTATAGAAATATCATTTGCAGATTGAGTAGAGTTCTGTTGTTTATAGAAATATCATTTTCAGGTTGAATAGAGCCCTGTTGTTTCTGTAAGTACCACTTGCATCAGAATAGAATTCTGTTGTTTCTAGAAATATCACTTGCAGGCTGAATATAGTTCTGTTGTTTGTAGAAATATCACTTGCAGAGTGAACAGTCATGACTAATAAGGCTTATTGGCTGAGCGGTTGTCAGTGACAGTGTATGTGACAAAATGTAGCCAATTTATTGTGGTGCAAAAATATAATGTAAAGTGATATATTGTTTGGTCAGAGATCAGTTTGAAATTTTTAATTGTAGAAATAAGTCTAACTACGCTTTTTATATTATAGTAGAATTAAGTCTCATGATAGTTACTGTAAAACTGATTCTAACTGAGCAGACAGAGTTGTATGGTGCAGTTTTACAGAAAAGTTTGAAGGAGGACAGAAAGGAGGAAAATTTCGTTTGAAGGAGGAAAGAAAGGAAAATTTAGTTTGACGGAGGACAGAAAGGATGAAAATTAAATTTAGTTTGAAGGAGGAAAGAAAGGAGGAAAATTTGGTTTGAAGGAGGACAATTTAGTTTGAAGGAGGACAATTTAATTTGAAGGAAGAAAGAAAAGAGGAAAATTTAACAGTAAGAGATCATCATCAGTCTTCTTTACTCCAAATGGAGCATAATATATGGGCATAAACAAAGTTTTCTTGGCCAGTCCTGTCTTGAGCAAGTTGAGGATACCTCAGATCATGTCTTTCTTCATGGGTTTCGTCCATGCACATCTCGGGTGGTATCACTACCACGGTCCCTTGCTGCTCTGCCAGGATTTGACATGTAAGCTCCTTTGTTGATGTAGCGCTTCTGTTTTTTTTTTACTTGACAGGTCGCTGGCCCTGTCAGAACTCCCAACCTGAAGGACCAAGGTGTCTCTTTTCACCTATCACCTCTCCTTTGACCTGCTCAGCACGAGTGACCTTTCTGTTAGTTATGCTACCACCAATACAGCTCTTCATATCATCGGAACACACAAACTTCCCCACCGTGATAAGTTGGAGACACCACTGGGGTTATGAGATAAAATAGTGAAATGATGATGAAGAGCAACTGTTTCATCATTATCTCTTATTGTTGATTTTCTTTCATTTCCTTCTTCATTCAAACTTTTTAAAAATAAAATTGCATCATACAAAACCATTTAACTTTTTTTCATGTTAGAAAATGATTTTCAAGAAGGTACATTTCTCTGTTGTGAGTTTTTGCTTTTGCATCATTTTCTTGATGAATTTCTCTCATGGCTGAACCGTCAAATATTAGATTTGCATATTAGGCCACAGTAACCAGTGTTTCTGAAGCTACGAGTTCTATTGGGAGGATATTTTCAAACTTGCAGAGTGATGGGAAAAATGTGTGCAGAGAAATGGAGATTATGTTGAAAAGTGAAGAAAAGGATGCAGTTTAAGGTGATACATTTATATTTTCTCTGTCTATAAATTCTGATTTAAAAAAATGTTTGCTCACGACTTTAGGACCCTCTTATATCTACTCTCCTTGTGCTTCTGCTGATCTTTTGTGATTTAGCCCTGGTTTCCTCATCATATAATGCTGCTCCTTTTGTTCTTTTATTTAGATTGGTTCTCCACGTGACTTGGTCTTTCTCCAGTTCTTCCCAGACCCGAGTGCTGATAGAAATAAATATATTATTTTTAAAGACAGGAGGAATAAAACCCACGCCTTCCATCTGATAAGCTTTGAGGTTGTCATTTTGACAGTTCATGTTCATTGACATAATTTGTTGAGTAAAAATTGTCAGAGAAAGCCATACCTTCAGTAAAACTGATTACAGTCATATCACACTTTGTTCACCGAAAGTTTGGTTACATTTTATATTATGATATTTCTTTTTTATTCACAGATTTCATGAATGCATGTGTAATGATAGCAACGCTGGCTGCATATATGACATTCTAGCTAAGACTACTATGTCAAGTGCACTCTTCGACGATGATAACATATATGCAAACTATTATAATTGCAGTTCTACTCTGAGAACTTTAAGTTGTGAAAGGCTGAAGCTTTCAAGTTTGGCAGGTGATGAACATCCATATCCTGATAAAGAATGTCCATCTCTGAGTCTGACTAACAGAACATCTTGTGATTTGGAATGTGTAAGTATGGTCTGGAATCCTTCAGAGAAAATAACCATTACACTACAGGATAGCAGCATAGCTAAGTGTGGACTGTGTGATCTAGCAAAGACCCCACGCTCACCGCCCTCCTCAACAGAAATAGCCCTCATCATTGGAATCGTTGGTGGTGGTGTTCTTATTGTTGGAGTATTTGTTGTAATCTGTGTCTGTCGTAAACGAAAAGCCAGGTTTAAAAGTCCTATCTCAGGTACTGATCCTTCTGACAACTCGGAGAAAGATGCCCAAAAAGAACCATTGTATCTTGAAATTGACCCAAAGGATCCAGACCAAATGGAAATGCAGAATAAAATGAGTAATGCAGAGCCAGCAGTTAAAAATGTCTATGATAAACTACATGAGGTCAGAAGAGGTGACAGAAGTAATTATGACCAAGGATTATTGCCAAAGTAGATTTTGTGTTTTATATATTTATATATTATTACTTGCTGTTACTGTAGCTGGCTGCGCTGATCTAATGTTAGTAGAGTCAGACATGATGGAAGCTGCTTAGCAAGACAATGCTTGGCAGAATCTGCAGAGTTGCTATCTCACTGCTTCAGAACCATTTCCTTTAGATGAGAAGTGCATCTTCCCAGCAGAAATAATACAGGTGCAGATTATGGATACTGACCCAATCAAAATGTGAAGACTTCATCTTTCAGGTTTAAAGAATGCAAGTTGTACTCAGAATGTCTTGGAAGAATAAGAAGAGCAACAAAACCCTCTTAGAAGAACTGAATGTGGATGGAAGCTTATTCTTCTGTATCAAATAAAAGGAAGTTACCCTTCTTTGGTAATGTTAAATGTCACAATAGCCTAAAGGGAAAATGAAAGTGGAGAGTACGGTTCCAGAGAACTGAGAAAGTGGTGGCCAAGGGTCCAAGATATAAATCTTGTATCGGTGCACCATAGAACCTGTACAAACTCCCTGTAACTGTGAGCTGTTGTTCTTTGCAGCTGATGCTGTAGAGGTGTTGAGGCACAGCATTGTATCAGTGTGGAGGTGTGTTATGGCGGCTACTTTTTCAGTCCCGGAGTACAGCTAAAAAGCAGGGGATGTGCAGTGGTTCTTTAGCAGACTCCATCACCAGGTGAAGATGCCCGTTGAGGCAATTAGTGATATGCCAGCGTCAGGGTTAGCGACCCATAGCTGACCAAGACCCTGTTCCACCTCTCCGTGGTACCCCCAGAAACAGGCCTTGCCTGGCTAACGGAGCAGGGATTGGCATAGTCTCCATGGTGGTGGAGTCTGCACCATAGAAAGATAAAATAAGGTCATGGCCACCATTTGATAACTGGATTTGATTTCTGCAACAAAATAAACAAAATCTGGCTGCTGTAACTAGAACTAAATGTGATAAGATGTAGTCTCTTTTTCGCAGTTTATGGAAACTTGAGGTCAGATTTATTTGAAAGAACCATGTATTATTTTTGAGGGAATCTGCAGTTACAGATAAAACTGAAATGGAGGCAGATGTGTTACTTTGTTTTCATTTTCATATTTTTAATTGTTTTTATACTGCTTTTAGTTTTAGTCATGATTTTATTGTTTTTGTATTTGTATTATTTCTGTGTATTTTTTCCTGTATTTTTTAAAAATGTTGTTTATTTCATATTTTTCTCTATTTCATGTTTTTTTCCATATTTTTATTTTTATGGTTTAATTTTTTTTTTCCAGCTTCGTTTTTCATATCTTTATTTTTCACATTTCAACTGTAAATCATTAAGGGACATCTCTTGAAGAAATTAAAAACAAAAGAAAACATTAAACACCTGTAGGTCAGGTAACCATATGTAAGTTATAAAATTATTTCTCCACAGAAATTGAATTACATAATTTTATTTATCTACTTTTTTGTTTTCACTGTTTAGCATACAAAAATTTCATTATAAATTATTACTGTATGGAAACCATATTATTTCATATGTGCTTCACAAAAATCACACTTAAAAAAATCGTTCATCTCACAGAAATCTCTCTCCCTCCCTCTCTTTTTCATTTAAGGTAAAAAAAGGTAAAGGTAATCCATCATGCCTTAGAGGCACATAGGGATATGGTGTTAGTGCCCATATTTTCCTTGACCTGTCAGCACACTAGAGGGTGATATGGTCAGTATCACGCCTGGCCGCCTTTCCTTCCCAAACTCCAGAAGAAGTCGGGTACCCATTTCTACAGCTGGGTGACTGGGGTGTCTCCGGCCGGATTTTTATTTAATCCTGTGTATTATTTAGATCTTATCATTATTTCATATCTACTTGGCTGCTCATCTTTTATTATGCAACTGATCGTGGAATGTACAATGTTTTATTTATTGGTATGTTAATACTTTTACATAGATCTTACTCGGTGACACCAGTTACCACACACAACATATGTTCATATAGTCAACATTTGTTCATTTTGAGGAAATTATAACTTGTGAACAAAATATTACAGATGGGAAGTAAATTTGGACAGGTGTAATTATGAATATGCGAGAGAAAAGTTAAGTAGGATTAGCTGCAGAAAATTTTAGACAGATTGGTTAGATAGGACAGAAAGAAAACTAGGGAGTGAGTGAAGTTGATGTATCAATACATGAGGGTGTATTACTGTTTGGTTTTTGATTCTCTGAAGATTGTTTTACTTTGTGCTGTAACTTGTTTTACATGATCTGGTAAGTTATGTTACATTGTCCTGTAACTCCAAAACTCCAGACATATCACATGGATATAAGAGAAAGAAAATTTATAAAAAGATGATTGGGAAAACACATCGTAATGTACTTACCTCCACTGTTTCCAGCCATAGATTTCTAAATTGTTCATTCTGCAAGAGTAATACAATATAAATGCTCATCTTACCATATAGTATAAATATTCATCTTGCCATATAATATATTCAGTATGCCTTCAGTATGAATGGTCAGCCTACCACATAGTATGAATATTCCTAAATGCCATACATCATGCTTGCCACAGGATATGAATATTCAGATAGCATAAAAAAGCTTTTAATTATTCATTGTTTTCTTGTTTTTATTCCCTTGTTCAGTGTACACTGACTGAGTTCTTGATTCCAAAATATGTGATTATTTGCAATTTTTATTCCTCTAGACATTTTTTTGTATTTTTTTTTATATTACTTGATTATGAATATTTCTATTTAGATTCACCTGTGCCATATTTGCTCGCTTCAGTTCTGTAAATAGCTCTTCAGTCAGAAAGTGGTTGTATTTTTTTATATTACTTGATTATGAATATTTCTATTTAGATTCACTTGTGCCATATTTGCTCGCTTCAGTTCTGTAAATAGCTCTTCAGTCAGAAAGTGGTTGTATTTTTTTATATTACTTGATTATGAATATTTCTATTTAGATTCACCTGTGCCATATTTGCTCGCTTCAGTTCTGTAAATAGCTCTTCAGTCAGAAAGTGGTTGTATTTTTTTATATTACTTGATTATGAATATTTCTATTTAGATTCACTTGTGCCATATTTGCTCGCTTCAGTTCTGTAAATAGCTCTTCAGTCAGAAAGTGGTTGTATTTTTTTTTATATTACTTGATTATGAATATTTCTATTTAGATTCACTTGTGCCATATTTGCCTGCTTTATCCATGGCCTAAACTCCCAGAGGGTGATGGGCAATGATAAAACAAATAAGAATGGAAAATGGGAGCACCTAGCTGTTACTTGTATGAAGCTGTGTCTGAGAGTGCATGGTGTGAAATTTTGTGTGTGTTTAAATGAAGACTTGTGGGGTGTGGTACCAGTCCGATTGGTTGGTGGTGGAGAAAATGAGTGGAGAGAGAAGGATCAAATGGTTGTCAAGCCGAAAAAATGTGGGTGGACTGTAGTTAGGGTAGATGGGCTAGAGCGTTTTAGCATATTGCAGTGTCTGAATATTAATGAGTAAAACTCTTCCTGATTTTTGTTTTAAACTAAACAGTGCAATATTTTGTTACCACAGTTTTACTGCAGTGGCTTTATGTATATTTATATCTAAGTTCCCTAGCATGTACATGCCATAAAGGAGTGAAATGTTGGTTCCTTCACAGTCTGCAGCATTTGAGGTATGGATGCAGCACCTGTTCTTGCTGCCTTTGTTTTTCTAGGTAAATCCCAGGTACCCAATATTTTGAGGCTGGGTTGAACTCAGTGCTGGACAGTCTGAAAAACTCCACCTGAGTGCAGAATCGAACCAGGGACCTTCTGATTGGTAGGCATACAACACTGACCACTGCACCATATATTTATATATTTAGTTTTATATATTTGTGCTTAAAAACTTCATGCAATTCCAGAGTACTGTACAGGAAGCTAAAAATTCCTCCTTATTGCTAATCAGATATATTGTTAATCAGATAATATTTTGTGTACAAAAGAAAACAAAGTACTTATATCACATTTGCATTGGACATAGTAGGTATAGTATCTGATTATCACAGAGATTTGATCATATATTAGTACATACAGAGTACAGGAAGCAAAATGGAAAAACTGAGCCAGAGGCAAACTAAACATAAACAAAATGACTGCAGACTGCAGACAAAAAAGAAAATGTTGAATGCAAAAAAGCAAACATGGTTCGTTTCCCTACCTATAGAGATATAAAGAAGCTGTGCTGTTTTTATTAAAAACTGTTTACTATAGACTGCCAAGTCATCTTTGCTGTTTTAGAATGTCTTGCACATTTGAGCACCAACAATAGATCGTTGTGTCCAATGTACAGTACTTTTCAGTCAGACTAATGCATATAGTCAAAATATAAGACAGCGTAGATCTGTATGGTGCAGTTTTACAAGAAGAATAAAAAGAAGTAACGGTGAGAAGGAATGGCAAAAGAGACAGTGAAATGTGATAAAACTTGATATTTCAGCAAAATGCCTTTATCAAGGATGACGAAAAACAACAAATAAACATAGAAATAGCACGTCTGTCTGTTTATCTAATCTAATCTATATATATATCTGTCTACGACGCCCAATCCATTCCAGTTTAATATCCTCTTGACCTTTTTGTGTCCCTTTTTTTTTCATAAAATGTAGCAAAAGGCATTGATATCATATGTTTAAATATAGTTTATCACTACATTTGCAACTTTAAGCATAATTAGTTTGTCGCAGGGATGATCAAAATGAAAACTTTCATTTCTTTCTCCGTAATTTATTTGCTCAATAATGTTATAAAATGCATCACTTTTTCTACACTCATTATGTTCGAAGCAAATCCTCCAGTGCTTATAAAGTCTTGTGGTAGAGTGCGCAGCCATTCATGCATCGTCTCTCATTGAACCTGTTCTTCTGGCCTGAAAGTCTTTCCACTCATCGCTTTTTCTGAGTGGTCCAAAGATGTGATAATCATGCGGGACAAGGTCTGGCGAATATGATGGATGTTGAAGACACTTGTAGCATGGGCCCGTAATAGAGTCTAATGCCACTACTGGGTAAGCCTGACCTGGACGAGTAGAGGCAGAATCAGAAATTCCTACACCACTCTTAAACTTCCTGCAGTGACAGACATGTCATCACAGTCCTGAATCTGATGGATTTCTTTAGGCTTCCACCTTCATTGCTTAAAAAAAAATGACGGAAAACTTCCATTTTCATGTATATCTCTATAGATGCAGACATCTTTACACTGATAGTGTGAGGTCATGTAGCTTGTAGGTACCGTGCTGCCACCTACAAGATGTTCCTTACGTCATTAGTAACAACGCCATCAGCTTGCATGGAATGGTACTTGGATTCTCCATCCACTGTGTACTTGCAAAAACACATGAAAATATATTTACGTTGGATTTTTCTCTAAAAATTGTTTTTCAGTGTTAGTCATTCCAGTATTTGATTTGCTGTACGAGTGATGCATCAGTTATGTAATATCTGATTAAATATGTGAATAAATGTGAATATTTTCTTATAAACATAGACAGAGATGTACAGTTCAGTTTTACACACACACACATATATATATAAAGAGTTAGGAAAGAAGGATAGGAACGAGATTGGCAGAAAATAAGATGGGCAGTACGAATGAATAACATACATTAATCCAATATTTCAGCAAATGCCTTTTTTTTTTTTCCAAGGATTACATACAAAACCAACACAAAAAAAAAACACATACACACATTTCATTAACTATGGGAACAATTGTTTAAAAAACATAAAAACACAGAAAAATATGAATCATAAATATGTCATAAGTTACAGATTTTCGTAATGAAAATTTTTTTTTTTCTTTTAAAGTTCAGGCACTTTTGGTCAAAAGTCAGTGTTGTATTCACTAGTTGTTGGTTGTACCATTTTGTTGAAAAGCTTTTCTAATGGGTAATCTTATGGATATTGGATTTGCAAAGAAAACACAAACATCGGATCAGAAATACAACCTAAAAACATAAGATGTTTTTGTTCTGTTTGTACTGTATATATTTTTTGAAAAAAAAAAAATTGGTGAACAATTTACTCATGATTTTGTGCCAATCGTTTTCTTGCACAACGTGATCAATTCATTTCGGCCATCTTGCCATCAGCATGGAGAAGAGTAAGCACTTTATAATTTCCTTTATTTTCTGTCCTCCTTTTCTCCATAAAATCTGGCCATGACTGTAAGGTCATCTTAGTCTAAAGTTTAGAATAAAACAGCTAGGTCTAATTTTACAAAATGTTAAAAGATTAGAATACATTTGTGAATAACAAGAGAAAAAGTGCATATTTTTGAGTTAAACCTAATTCAAAGTTTGAATTTGTGGCCGACTGGAAGGAGGTGGATAGATAAAATGTGGTATGATGGGGGTGGTAGGGTGGCGCCAGCTATGGCCAAGGTTCTGAAGTGATATCAAATCTGCGATCAAATCCTGAAACTTCCTGATCAAAGGCTACACTTCACTTTTATAAACAGAGCTTTATGGACAACTGCACAATTTTGACTCTGCAGGGCAATCTTCCATCTCTTGTGTGGGTGGGCTCTTCCTCTGTTTCCTCCAGAGAATTTTATGCTATTGGAATTGTTTCAGAGTGTCTGGCACTATACATCACTTTCAGACTTTTCCAATATCCTGCAGGTGCTTTGTGTGTGCTTAATTGATTTTAGAAACAGGATACATTAGTTTATCCTGCAACTGAAACACAGTGACACGACAAACAACACAATATCCAGTGAACGAGACACAGACAATGACAGGACAGACAACATAATATCCTGTATATGAGACATGACAGCGGCAGAACAGAACACAAAAGGGAATAAGGAATAACTTATTGTATTTATATTACACAGGTTTAAAATTATGAGGAAAAGTAGAAGCTAAATGTAAAAAAAAATGAGATTTTTTTGTGCATGAACATCAAATGGAGAAACACAAATCATTTATATTAATAGCACACTTCCATGGCTGCCTCACACACTTCTGAATATGAAATCTTAGTTTAATCTAGATTCATAATGGCAGTGCTCTACCCTATTCCAGACTTATAAAGGCAGCACTCAAGCCTACTTTAATCTAGGCTTACAAAGGCAGCGCTCTAGTCCAACGCGTCGTTCACCAAAACCTAAAACATATATCACAATGGGAGAAAAAAAAATCTACACTTTTGTGTCCACATTCTGGGCTTTTTATGACAAACTGCAATCTTTCTCCATATATACTTCATCAGTTGTCTCACATCAAGAATTTTACAATGACTTCTCCCTAACTTAAAACGAAAAACATTCAAATGACCTGCCATACTTTGTTCACCTGCATGGCTTACATAAGAAACCAACACAAATAACAATCAATCAAAACAAAAATACACCTTGTATATATAAGCGGGTGCCATATTTCCCCACAGAGGATTGGCTGCAATGTGGCACGTTTTCTCCATTATCCTAGCCTCTTACCTGGTTCCTGTCCATATCTTTATCATGTAAACCCACCTGTATCATTATCAACCCCAAGGTTTCTGCTTTCAAGCATGGTTTCCACTATCATATCATGCCTTCTGATACAGTTAACATATACTGTTCTTTTTTCTTATTACGTTTCTTTCCAACTTTAACTCTTTACCTCCAAAACAATATCCTTGACCTAGGAGTTTTTTTTTTTTTTTTTGTTTAAAAAAAAACTCGATCATGATGTTTTACTGGGAAATGATGTGATGTCTGTTTATAAAATTTAGAGCAATTTAAAAATATGAATTTCCAATTATCAAACAAAACCAATATGACTATAAAGATGTATGCAGGAAACTCTCTACTGTATAGACCGGAACAACAACACAACTCCTTCGGATCATCAGAGGAAGTACCCCCCCCCCCCCAGACAAGTGTTTCGGCTCTATTAAACTCCTGACACCCTAAGGGGGGGTGGGCCCCTCTGGGTCATGACTCCCAGAGGTCTTGTGAGGTGTTGCTTTTTTTGTCCCGAGATTGAGTTGGCACTGCACTTTGAAGTGCGTCTTTAGCGATTTAGCCACGGAGGACTGGTGTTGGCCATGACAAATGAAATTATTTATGTTCTCAATGTTTCACATACTCCACAGCCAGCATGAAGCCTTTTCTGCTGTTTCTGAAAGTCTTTTCAATGCCCTTGCTCTTGCTTGTCCCTTTATGCCCAGTTGCTTACATAGGTCGTATGCTGATGTTGCTGCGAATCCTCTCGCTCCCACTTCTACAGCTATCACTTTTGCCCTGACTCCTGCCTCAGTTGCTTGACCAGGTCATTGTACTTATCACATTTCAATAGATGTTATTGTTTCGTATGAAACCATAAGCTCAATCATTATTAGTTCCTGTTTTTCTATGGAGTACGTTACAATGTCTGGTTGCATTCCTGTGGCAGTTGGGTATTCTCTTCTTCCTGGTAGCTCCGCTATCACATCCCAGTCATTTCCATCATCTAGCAGTGATGGTAAGGGAATGATGAGGTAAAATCCCCGTTCCCATGCCATTAAGGCATATTTGAGATTTAGAATTAAGCTTGTATTTCTAAGACCCTCGACACATGTGGCCAGTATCATGCCTGGCTGTAATTACCTTCCCAATTTCTCTGGTAACCATTTTCAGAGGCTGGGTGGACCTCAGGGCCTTTTATGATGTGGTGGTACCAGAAAAAATCCCCACTGCTGGGAACTGAACCCAGTACCATCAGATTAGTAGACCTAGTGCCTAACTACTCAGCCTTGCTTTCTAATACAGAAATGATCTATCTGGTTTCTAGTTCTATCATCTGGAGATATCCACGTTTTATGTATCTCTTTGTGTGGGAATATTGTGACCCCAATGACCATGCCCTCTGTTAGACATATTTCAATTAATCTTTCTCCGTTCTGATTAACCATGTCAATTCCTTCTTTCCCCATCACTTTTTCAACGTCGGTATTATCTTTCCCTACCTTAGCATTCTAGTCCCCCACAGCAATTAGGATGTCGTGTTTAGGGACTATAGTTACTATTCAAAAAAAAGCTGTTTAAATGGCTTATGGTAGATTATGAACCAGTACTCCTTTATTTGTCTCTGTTCTTATCTTTTAAATCCCATCCCATGTATACACACATTTTAAGGACCTCTTTATATCTACAAAACCCTCATATCAAACATGCCATCCCTTCGTAACAAACAAACTAATGGATCCATTTTTGAGGAAAAGCATTTCTAATATCAAAGTATCTTTCAGACAAGCACTCTTCATAACTTTATGCTACCGCAGTCAAAACTGCTGCAGCTGGACTGTAAGTTTGACTCATGCGAGGAATGTAAGCCCTGATAATTAAACCCAGACATCCTCAAAATATGTTTTATTGATCCGTTTCTTCATGATAAACATATGGGCATCATCAGCGGACAAACCTGAAATGAATAAAACGAAAATATTTCAGGACATAAATCGAGACGATAAATTGATAAGATTGGCTCGCTGGTCCTGAGTACTGCACAGTCCCTGTGGTTCTCTCCTCTTTCTTCTTATTTTATATTCAACAGTCATAATTTTGTTCTTGTCAATATATTACTGATGGACATTATGTTATTGGGGAAATAAAATCGATACCAAGGAGGCAAATTGCGTAAGATATCACCAACACCCCTAAACACTCTCTCACTGATACAAGGAATATGGCTTGACAGCAAAATGTTTTCAAACCGGCAAACAAGAAAGAAACTTTCTGTGAAGGATGGGGCAAGTAAATGAATGTCAACATAACATGTCAAGTTATTAAGGCTCTCTGCATCCTCAGGGTGTCTGTAACTAAAATAAGCATCCGTGCAGTTAAGGATTCATGTTCTCCTTATTGTCCCCCTTGCCAGGTTCCATCATGATGTAAATCTCGGCATCATCCATCAGGATGTTGTGATAATTTGTTCTCTGGGAGTTATCCATGGATGTGAAGTTAAGAGAGTGGATATCTCTGAGCTCTTAAGTTAAAAGTCTGAAGTTATGAGAGTGGATATCTATAATCTCTTGAGTTATAGTATATAAAGTTAGGAGAATGGATATCTCTTGAGTTTAAAGACATCAAAACACTTATGCTTAGAACATAAATTTCAGCAAAATCCAGTCACATTTCACTCACCTTATTTACATAAAATTCATTCACATTTCATTCACTTTATCTGTATAAAGTTCAGTCATATTTCCTGAAATCTCTTCATTATCAAAACCTCTACAAATGCCAGTGTTTAACTTCCCTGTCATACTCACCTTTCACTGTCTGAAGGATGTCTTCTAATGCAGCACTAACATCTCTGGCCATGTTCTTTGCATCTCCACATACATACACAAGAGTCTCAGAGTCTGTCAATAGACCGGCTACATCCTGTGCTAATGAATGTAACATGTTCTGGACATAACGAGGGGGCTGGAGGATTTCATCAGCCACTGGAGTCTCCGTGGGGTGGTCGCGAGAAAAAGCCACGCATAATTTAGTCAGGGTACCATCAGCCTCAAACTGTTCCAGCTCTTCTCTACAAAGAGATACAAAAAACCCCCCCAGAATGATGGTAACCAACAGAAAAAGAAATGTAGGTGTACATATGAAGCACATGCAACGTACAAGTAATTTCTGTCTACATCAGCAACTCTTAACCTCTTTTTTTTTAAATTTTCACTGCTGCGGAACTCCTTTATGGCTTAAGAACAGCTGCGAACCATCATTAAAAATAGAGTAACAAACAGAACCCAGATGATGCTAAGATATTTAATTAGGTTGATCTATTTGCTGGTCTGTGGAGTCTTGGACTCATGGACCCCAGGTTAAGAACCACTACTCTAGATTAACTACTGCTGACCAGCACGCTGTGGAGAGCCCGCAGCTGTATCATGAAACTGAGATGAAGGCTGCTGGGCTCAGGGGTAGAAGAGAAACAGCTTTATTTAGCTGTAAATGATAAAATCTTCATTTTTAAAAGTTTACTATATGCCTTGGCAATTTTATTCCTTGGTTGGTTTGGTGTGTCATGAGTTGAGTTAAGTCAAAAATAATCGACCCAGATGGTATTTTCAAAGAATGTGACGGCAGTAAACCTCCCTATGGAATTAAGTTGCATAGTCTTTGGTACGTGGCACCTTGGAAAAAAGAACTTGACTGCTCTTTACAGTTATTCAGTTCTGAAGAATAAAGTTTTAAATAGAGGGATATTTTTACTGCAATATTCTAAACACTTACATCAGAGGTTCCTAATGTGAGATGTACTTGCTCTCATGTGGGCAGTGTGGAAAGAGGCAGCAGCAGGGAGCATCAGAACCAAATGACTGGAACAAAGTTTTTAGGGGTACTAGTGATATGGTCTGAAGTAAGGTGTGGCAGCCTGACAAGTTTGGGAACCTCTGAGTTATGTGTTTGTATAAAATATAAAAGTGTTTATTTCTTACTATCACAGTATCACTGATGTTTACTGTTGCTGATTCTGTTTATGAGTTTATTTAAAGTGACATGGTTTGTCTGAGACTTAAATATGATGATTTGGTTTTTATTGTTCAAACAGCATCTTCGTATCAGATCTGTGTGAAAGGTAATAAAAGATATCACATAACAGTCACTTCAATGGCACTATGTCCATGTTCACAGCTCTCTCTCTCTCTGATCCATGCCAATCAGGCATTGGCTGTCACTGATTTCCACAATCATCTGTCCTTTGCTCTATCTATAAGATGTGTGTTGGGCTGTGCTCTGCACCACTCTTTTAGTCCATCAAGTATCTTGTTTCTTTGTCTACCCCTGCCCCTTTCTCCCTCCAGTTTTCCTGCTCACGTCTACTAAATCAAAAAATGCTATATATGACTGTATATGCTGTTGTTTTACAACTTCATACCTGAACAGGTAATCCTTGTCTCTGTTTCGACAGCCATAGAACAACCACGTCACACCATAACACTGATCATCTCGCAGCTGGCACTTTCTGAAAGCTCTATGTTGCAAAAAACCCAAAAATGGAGCCACTCCAGTTCCAGGACCAATCATGATCAGAGGCTTTGAGAGGTCATCTGGAGGTCGGAAATGCTGATTGGTCCTTAAGTAAATGGGGATCTGCAAATAGTTTAACGCAATCTCAATTCTGTGAACTGGCGAAGCGAACATTAAGAAAGCATGAATCTTTATAGTTTTATAAAGTGAAGATATGCTGTTTAATCCAGTATCTCTAATAAGTAATTTAACTACTTGTTTCTCTCACCACCATTTTTCATTATTTCTCAAATATCAATTTTGGCCTCAGATATAAACTTTACTGTTGTTTCCATAGACATGATGTCCCCAAATTTTCTAGCATTTGTTTTGAAGTAAAAAATATATGCCATACACCTTCAAGAAACGGCTTTGAGAGAACAACAGTGGAGGGGTATGATCCTCATGAACTGGGGCAGTTGAGAAGATGATGGGTCTAGTATATCACTGACAGCCTAAACACCACACTCACTGAAGTAAGCTTCCTTGACAATGAGACCATTTTAGACCAGGCTATCAAGACAGCAATGTTCTACGGTGGACAACATGCTACACGAAGATCTTCTATGTGATATGTAAACTCAACAGAACTCTATCATGCAGAATTAAGAGCATTATACAAGAACCAAGTTGACGCAGTCACTTGCTTGCTGACCAGGTGACCCACTTTTGATTTTCACCCACTACGGTGATGGTCAAAACGTGGTTCACTAAAAAACTCCCAGGGTTCAGTCAGCCACAAAAAATAAAGGTACCATGGTCAACGCTCTGGGAAGGAAAAGGAAAGGTGACGGAGTTCGTGCTGATGACAACACAAGGTGGCAGTTTCTGGTCAGCTGACGGCTAGGTAGCACAGCACTTATGGTTAAACTGCATACAGTAAGAACATCATACATGAAAACGGAAATTATAATTTGGGCCCTTATGAAAACTGAGTATATTTTGTTGAAAGGAGGAAAACTAGAAAGGTGAAAAACTGAAGCTAAAAAAAAAAAAAAATTCAAATTAACGATATACAATGACAATATCAAAGTGATAAAACAATGTAGTGCAACCATCCTGAGAGACATGATGACTTGGAAGGACTGGTAAAAGACCATGCCACATGATGAGCAACTCTGTAATGAGGCGCACAGCGCAATTTGAGGAGGACATGTAGCCCTAACCAGAAGTCTGAATCCAATGGTGAAAAGATGAATAGATCCAGCAATACAAACATATTTCTTCTTCACAACTATTGTTAATTCAGTCATATGATAAAACCAGCCATGACGGCAACTGCTGAACAAAATGATGACTGGCAACTTCCAAAAAACAGCTGACATCTGATTTAGAAATCACCTTTTTAAGATGAAACAGCCATTACAGAAAGTGAAAACTGAAAATGAAAAGAGCTAAAAGATGAACATCTTGCAATGTTAGGACAGTATCAAGTGAAGGACAGGAAGCAGACGGGCCAAGTGACCCATGATTGAAGGATACAGAACCAGTGGGTGACCCGCTGCAGAGAATGGCACAAGATGATGATATCCTTCTTACAACTTAAGAAAAGAGCAACATATGACTATAAGCGAACTGTGAACACAAATAAATTAAAATGATTTACCTCAACTACCTCTTCATCCTTCCCCAACTGCAAAGATGAAGTGATGTCATCTAACCAACCCGTACAAACGCCCCGCCTCTGGTAAAAATGACCTTGATTTCTATTGGCTGGTACCTCCACTACATTAAAGACAATGTCAATGCTGTTTGGGCTCATATCTTGACAGCTGTAGAAAACAAAAAAATCAAACCTGATTTCTAATGCAGCAAAGTTTATACTCTCACCAACAATAAATGAGTCCTCATCTAATTTTCACTGCACATCAGCGCTAGAATTCCATGAACTTCTTTCTGTAGCCATTTTTAACTTCATTTTTAATCTGTAGTCTGCGAACTCCTGAGGGTCTTGGTCTTGAATTAAAAAGCCTGCAAGTTCTTGTAAGGTTTCTAGTGTAGTACCAAGTGGTAGGGCTAATGTTTTTTGTGGGGGGTGGGGGATGGGGGTGGGGGGTAGGGTGGTGGATCTTTGGCTTCAAGAGTCTTTGACCTCAAGAAAAAAAAAATGAGTCTAGGCTATCACTGATACACTAAACACCATACTCACTGAAGCAGACCTTTAGTGGAGAAACACCGTCCTAGAGTAAATGTTACTTTACCAGATGCTACTCTCATCAGGGGCAGTAAATCACCCTCATATCTCAGGTCAGCGCTGATAAAAATTTACTGAGATACAATGCTGGTCTAGCTAACACATTAGAAACTGATGCACTTCTTTGAGTGGTGGAGCTGCTGAGAAACCTGTGAGTTAAATTTCCTTCAGGAATTGTTACTCATCAGAAACTTACTGCTCAGCTGAAGGCAAATACTGTGAGACTGATTATCCAGCGTCTCATAATTAAGAGCAAAAGGGTTTAAATATTATTATTATTATTATTAATGTTGCAATATCAAAATACATCAAACTGATGGATTACCACATTGTATAACTGGACACATTTTCCTACACATCATCTTGGCTCAGCTTCCCTGTAACAAAATGTGGCTGTAGTCCCACACAAATCAAAGCCTTGTCTACTACCCCCCTGGAACTGCCAGCTGCGTTCTTTTGCAGCCGATGCTGTGAAGATGTTGAGGCACAACATCACAACAGCCAGGAAGCGGGTTACAGCGGCTATTTTTTTTTTTCAGTCCCAGAGTGGAGTTAAAAAAAAAAAAAGAGTGTGCAATGCTTCTTTAGCAGACTCCACCACCATGAGGGACTATGGCGATCTTTGCCCCGTTAACCAGCCTAGACTGTTATTGGAGGTACCAATGGTGAGGTGGGACAGGGTCTTGGTCATCTAAGGTTTGCTAACCCTGATGCTAGCATGTCAGCTTTGGGTCACTGAGTGTCAAAACAGACAGCATCTATGCCTCCATATAAATGAAAGATATTTATGAGCTATTTTAAACTTTTCACACTGTACTAAAAATGTTTCATAAAATCAAGGACTAATAACTCTGTGACATCTTACAAAATATGCTGCTAAAAATAAGCTATGCTAATTTCACAAACATGTCTCGACCAGATCTTTACTCTATGAATAATACATGAGGAACATATTGAAAAGCAAAAAAAAAAAACCATTAATCCTGAACTTCATAGACTTTACAAAGGCATTTGATAGCATACACAGAGATTCATTGTGGAGAATTTTAAGAATATATGGAGTATCATCTAAAACTGTCAACATCATTAAGGACCTCTACAATGGCAGTCAACACAGAAGAAGGGATGAACAAATGGTTCCAGACTGAAACAAGGATGTATATTATCTCTCTTGCTTTTTGGAATTGCCATAGACTTCATAACGAAAAAATGCTGTACAGGTAAAACAGGCATTGATTGGGTAAATGGGACCCAACTAGAAGATCTTGATTTTGCAGATGATATAACTCTTATCAGTGACAATGTGAATTCCATGCCATGCAAGAAAAAAACAGATACCGTATCTTCACTGACTAGCAAAATAGGACTTGAAATTATCAAGGAAGAAAAAATAATGAAACTTCCTATTAATCAAGAAAGAAAAATATATGTAGAAGGAACAGCTGTTGAAGAAGTAAACCAATCTGCATACCTCGGCAGCTACATAGTCTAGGGTGGTGACACCAGAAAGGAAGTTAGAATTAGAACTGCAAAAGCAGCACTGACCTTCGAGAATCATGAGAACATATGGCACTCAAAAGTTATAAGCACAAAAACCAAGCTAATTCAAATGTTAATATCCACCCTCATTGATGCATGCAAAAACTGAAAAACAAGATATAGACAACAAATTAGATTCTTTTGAAAACAAATGTCTAAGAAAAATACTTGGTATAAAACGGAATGAATTCAAGAAAAACGCAGAGATAAGGCAGATGAGTGAACAACAACCTGTCTCATGGGTGATCAGAAAAAGAAGATAGACATGCATCGGTCATGTGATGAGAAGAAACAGAGAATCCCAAAACAAGCTATCAAGTGGAACACAACATCATCATCATCGCCTTTCACTCCCTTGAGAGCACAGGCCATGGATAAAGGCTCTTCAGTCATCCCTGTTCTTGGAATTATTCTCTGCTTCCTTCCATGTGTATCCCTTGTCTCTGAGCACTGTCATAATTTCTCTTCTCCAAGTAAGTCTAGAGGAACACAACAGGCTGAAGAAAAAGAGGTTGACCATGTGAAACTCAAGAGGACATTTAACAAAGGCCAAATTAGTAGGTATAAAATGCCTCGATAAGGTTGAAAACAGGAAAACTTGGTGAACTAACATGTGAGCCCTATGTGACGTTTTTACAGCACATGAAGGATGTAAGAATTTCACAAATATGTTGGAAACAAAATACATTACCTGCAGGAGGAATAGGGTCGAGGCTGAAGTCTCGGCAAATGTTCTGTTGTGAAGGTAAACAACAGGTAATTGATGAACAGTTAACAGTAAACAATGGGTGGTTGATTAAGCAGTAATGAGTAAAATGTGTAAGCTTTATGTGGTAAGCTAACAAAACATGTAGTATTTTATCTTGTACTACCATCAGAGACAAGATTAAAAATAAAAAAAAATAAAGTAAAAAAGGATGAGAGAACAAATGCATTTGTGGACTAGAGGTTTATCCAGATATAATCACTGTAGAGGTTTATAAAGACACAGTCAATCTAAAGGTTTATAAAGATACACTCATTCTAGAGCTTTCTCATCTGTTTTAAGCAGGTAGGGGACCCACAGTTATAAAAATTTCAGAATCTTTCTCTGGCAGGTTGTTTTGAATGATGATAATTTAGCCATCATTTTTTATCCGGCTTTTTATCCAACATTCTGCTCTGTAATGAAGTATAAAGCCAAAGTAAAGATGGAAAATTTTCTCCCTCCTTCTACTGCCAAAGCCTATTACATTTACAGCAGTGCCTCCCAAAGTATGTGGTACACACTCCCTGCGGGTAGTAGGACGAACGGGGGGAGGGGGTGGGTGAAACCACAGCAGTAATTCCAAAAGTTGGTGGTACTGTCCCCTTTAAGCTGGTGTGAAAATCCTGAGGGCAGAGATGGAAAGGGAAACAGCAGGAATCACCAGAACCAACTAAAGTGTGTATGCATGGGGGCTATACGGATGTAGCTTGGAAAGCCGGGGGGGGGGCACAGTCCTAAAAATGTTGAGACCTACTGTACTAGAGGCACAAAAAATTAGTACAAGACAGGCTAGAATGAATCATGACCTAGTCTGAACAGGTACAAAACAAGAACACACGCATACCAAGCAGCGTCTCCACAGGTGGCTTGCATGATGGGAAGGAATACAGGAAGTCCAGCAGGGATACATATGACTCTCGGATAAACTGAGAATATTCTTTAGCACCCTCCTTGCTGCACAGTTCTTGCATACGTCGTACTTCATGAGGATCCGACGTGTGTTCCAGGAGGGCACGTATTAAAGCCTGTGAGAAAGATCAGGATGAGAAAAACAAGTTAATAAAATCCATCGTTATAACCTCTGTGACAAGAACAATGACGTATATCAGTCATTCATAAACTTTCACTGGACAAAGGATAGCATCCAAGCTATCACAGAAGTGATGATGATTATCATGAGCTCAGTAGAAAAGAAGATCTTCAAACTCCAAAGTACAGGCCACAAAATGATACACAAACCTATAACAAGCTGAAAACAAACACAACTGATGAATGCACTACGACACTGGAAAAATAACGACACAGGACCTCCCTGCATACAAGGAGCTAAAGATAGCACATGTGGCCAACACTAAGACCAATCCAGACCAAGCTGTAAGCTAAAGCTGACAACATAAAGTGAGTTTCTGCGTACTCTGGAAATAGCCAGTTTGATGTCTAGGAACCTTCAAAGAAGAAGAAGAAGAAAACTTCAGGCCACAGACCTCTGAAGCTGGTAACGATTCACAACAGCCTTCCACACACTTCCCAGTCACTTAGTATTAACTTAAAAACCTTCTGAATATTCATATATTTAGAACATAAAGCTCTGCCTGTGCGTGGTGTACAAAAATAAAAGTAATTTTTGACTTGCTAAACCAACACAAACTTTTACAGAACCCAGGCTGAGAACCTCTGGTATTCTGAAAAAAAAAAAACACGACACAAACTAACCTTTCATGAAAGGCCACAACATTCTATTATCACCATCACCTTTAATGAGCTGTAGCACTCTGAACACGGCATTCAGAAAATGAAAAATTAAGAACCAATGTGCAGGCCACCAGAATCAAGCTGAGAACACATCCTGCATTTTTAAAGATTTCAGTGAAACTTGGAGACATATACATGACATAACCACAAATCAAAGACGGATTCAGTTGATGAGCTAATGAGCGTGCTTTCGGCACTGAAAAAAACATGACAGCCTCGGACCTCCTGTAAGACTTCCAGCATAAGAGCAGCAAATAAGGCCATCAACAATACCAACAGTTAAGAACCAATGTACTGACCCCAAGAAACTTGCAGAGAACACCAACTCTGAGCATTTAAAGGTTTCACTGAAACTCTCATGGCTATGCATGAAATAAAATCTTAACGATGATCAACTACTAATAACGCCAACATATGTAAGAGATACAACAAATGATGTACAAAAGATGCCAGCAGACCTTGCTTGGTGGCTCTCGTATATTCAGGCAGGTGTTAAGTAAGTGCCGGAGAGTGGACACTGAATGGATGTGGGGAGGGATTGCAGCTCTTCGCTTCTTTGTATCCTGAATAACAGAAAGTGTCAAAGTATCATCTGCAGTCTGCTTGTATCCAAGTCTGTAAAAAAAAATAAATGTTTCTGCAATTACAGTGTATGGATAAATGGATAAAAGACACCAAACAACAAAGAAATAACACCAGTCTTATATTTATATATTCATACACTTTTTCAGGCAAATATTAACATGATGAAGAAAAAAAATACGGAAAAGCAAATGAAATATGGTGTTGTATGCAAATGTGAATAAATAAGAATTGGCCATTACTGAATAATGTAATGAAAAATAATAGATTAAATAGAAGTTACAGATAAGAATGAAAAGGCTAAACAGATGGAAGACAAGAATGCTGGAATGACTAAAAAAACAGATGTACCTCTCTAGAAGTAAGTCAGCTTCGCTGGAGTTGTTTGGACATATGACGGAAACAGAATCACCTGGGCTGTAAGCTATATCCAGTCCCTTTAAAATAAACAATATTTCAGCAACAGCACTTAAACTGCAAATATTTCGGACTGTAGTAGTTGCTGGCAGATTATTCATGACCCTGCATGTCTAGGTAACGCCTTCTTCGAAAAAAGTTGCTCTGCATGTGGTATGTTATTCACCAGTTTTACGTGCACTTAAATCCGCAAGCAAACAAATGACCTTTATAATACGCTTCAGCAACAAAGTTTTATTCTGTTAGTTCTACACACAATTAAAACCAAAAGCAAACAACTTTTATATTAAGTTCCAACAATAAAACTTCTCTCATTAGCTCTACATGCTCCAAACAACTGACCTTTACATTAAAACAACTGATATTTATACTAAAACTGACCTTTATATTAAGTTTCAGCAATAAAGTTTTCTTGACTGCGTCCGCAGCTGTAAGAACACAAGCAGATAAGATCTTTACTTTATAAATGTCTGAGGCAGCACTCGGCAGCTTGCAGCCGTTTTGGTAAACCAAGCTCGAAACCTTATTTAAAAAAAAAAAATTAACTCATTAAATTTACTGCGTCATGCTGTAGTTAAGTTTTTGTAACATTTGGCAGTCAGTCAGTCATTCAATCAGTCAGTCATTTGCATGTCCCTTGCAGAACTTTATCTCCCTAACAGCTCTCCTGTAGGCCTCTTGGTTGTAAGCAAGATGCCCTGCTGCTAATGCATCCATATCCAGATTATCAACGATGTCTTGCAGCCATCTTTGCCTTGGTCTTCCTCTCATTATTTTTTCCTATTATGTATCCCTCTAAGATAGTCTTCTCTAAATTTTTATGATGTTTAAGGTTACACAAGCTTTCAATAAATACGATTGGCAACAATTCCTTGGTTAATATGTAATCATGAGAAACTAGTTACAATATTTCTCCTACAATTCTACTTTCAGGTGCAAAGATGACTTGTGCTAATGTGACAGTAAAATTATCAAGGTCGACAAACCAGAGTTGGCCAAGACCCTCTTTCACCACTCAGCTGGTGCTCCTAGTAACAGTCTGATCTTGCCATTGTGGCAGGGCTCAATGTAGCTCCCAAGGTGGTAAAGTTTATAAAGAATCTTGCTTCGTTTAAAAAAAAAAAAAAAAATCAACCCAGTAGGAAGACACTGCATGACTGGAGCAAAGTAATTATCACTTTAACAAAGGCAGGTAATTCTCCTGCAAAACTTATCTGATTTTATGTAAACATTCACGAAAATGATATGAAATCAATACTGAGGAGGGGTGAGGTGGCAATGTGATTGAATTCCAGTTCCTCCTTCAGGAAAACATGGGTATCAATCTTGGCAAAATCTATATTTCTTTATGTCAGGGACTAAATTTTTTTTTAAAAGTCAGCACACTGTGATGACTACTCTAATTAAGTGGACTTAATCACTCTGTTTCAAAGCACCCCTAAGTCATTATATCACTGCTGACAGATGGACAGATCTCAGTGAGAAGATGATGTGAAATCGACCTGAAAAATAAGCAAATATGAAAAGAACCATAAATCCAGAATGATAAGCAGCCAACTCACCTCGACAGGATTACCTCCAAATATGGCAGACAGATATGGTGGGGGAAGAGCAGGGACGGTCAACACTTGTTCTGACAATGGAGGCCGAGAATGCTTTAGTGAAGGTAATTCACTTGGTGCATCAAGTACAGAAATTGCAATGCATGGTGTTTCTGACCACTTCTGCCCAGGTGTTGGATCTATACATTTGCCTGTTTTTGTTTGTTCAACAGAAAAGCCTACGGCTGTTTCACATACAGACCCATTTACAATGACAGATGGAGAAGAAGTATCTTTTTCACACTGTTTCTCTAGTAAACTGTCACTTTTCACACTTATTGTCACAGGTTCCAAGTTTACTGTAACATCAGAAAGACTTTCTATATTTGAATTATGGACATAATCACTGTCTGCATCGCTATTTATAGTCTGAGTGCCATCCAAAAACCCTGAATCGGAATTTGAGAATTTTGAATCTGAAGATTCACCAGAGTTACTATTCCTTGTCTGATCCTTTGCAACTGGATCGATGTCTGTGGATACTGCACTATGTGTGGAATCATTCTCATCATGCAAGGCAATTTTCTTATTTTTACTTCTTCTCATCTCCGCAACTGTTTTCAAAGTCCCTGAAATGTTGCATTCTGAAATACTTTCAGTTAGAGTCATCTCCCCAGCTCCTGTAACTCCCAGGAATCTCTGTAATGCTGGATACAGGCCTTCCAACCATGGATCCGCCACAATCTCCAACCTGTTGAATGAATATATTCAAAATTACATAAATGTATTTAAGTATGGCAAAAAAAGCATGCCAGTTCCTTAACACATTTTGGCCAAAAGACAAAAAAGTAATTACTTCCTATTAGTTAACCTAATACAGTCCCTCCTGTCTCAGTTCCTCAACAATAGTGTGAGGTACTATTTTTTTGTGTTCAGACTGGGCTGAGTGAAGTATCCCAGAAACTTGCCCACATCACATTCTTTTAAAAAAACAGAAGCCAGAATTTTATTTACAAACCCTACAACCGTAACAGCACACAAGCTAATGCTAGGTACAACGACCAACTCCACTCCTTTTCATAACTTCAAACAACACCATGATTTCCTAAGTTGCTGTGTATGCAATACTCAGACAAACAAGTCTATGTGCACTGTCAAAACCTGGAAGTAAAAGGTGTCAATATTAACACTTTGTTGACCACAGTTATTTACCCTGAAAAACCCCCAGTTCCCAGCCATTTTTCTGAAAAATGAACTTTTTTGAGTGAACTTAGAAAAACATGCATATCTCTACTCACCCTTTAGGGAATGTAATCCAACTTGGTAGACAGACTCCCAAGACCCTCTAGTACTTCTTGAGGGTGTGATATCTTGTGAAACAACTATCTGAATGCAGTGGAACTTGACAACTTTGACAAAAAAAAATTTGTTTCACTCTTTTTCTCATTGACCAAGCACACTCTGCACTTCCTAGATGATGCTTTTTTAGTGCCTTCATCCTCAGGATTCACCAGAACATGATTATTTACTATTCCAGACAATCACTGTTGTGCATTGTTGATATCATGCGAACAAATCTTTCATCTTTCCTTCATCAGTCGAAAGCTGCTGCTTCGGTTTATACAACTCTTGAAATTTAGGCAAAAAATAATCCAGCAGAGGTTTTATTTTGCTAATTCTACTTGTTTCTGGAAATGTTTGAGAGTTGTCAGAGAAATGCAGAAGTGTCAGAAGATGCTCAAATTTAGCTCTGCTCATTGTTTTTGAAAATATTGGTGTTTCCAGAAGAGGGTCTGTTTTCCAGTAATATTTTCCAGTGTGTCTTCCTAGTCTGGTCCATCAAAATGATCAATCCAAAGAATTTGTTAATGTCTGAATGTGTTATATTTTCAGACAAAAAGGCAGTAGTTTGTTCATATGTTGTGTCTGTGCACAGTATAAATTTTCATGATGAGGTAACAGTTTAAAAAAAATCATTGCCAAACACTGTACTGAAAATTTCCTCCATGCTGTCTTGTTTGTTTACATTCACTGAAACACCAGAATTTCCTATAAATTTTTCAAGAACTGGTGTAGAATCAATGTTACTCCACACACCTATATCACTGCTAACTATATCACACAAAAAATGTGAAATACTTACTGTTGAAGAATCATATCCTGACTTCGAATCACAATCACACTATCTCTGGAATTTTCACTTCTGACACAGCAACACTGTGCCTAGTTATCATATTTTTAATCAGATCGCCGTCACAGAAATCACTTTGAAACACATCAATTTCATTACTAGAATCATTAAACAGTGGTTTTTATTCATTACTAGGGTAGTCTGACAAAAGATTCTGGGCATAATTCATTGTACTGTCGCAGTAACATCGAGCGTGCTCCGCCATTTGCACAAAATGTCGACTTGGCGAGATCTCGTAAACACGTGTTTCCGACAGCTAAACCCGCGAGATTTCTATTTTTTTTTAAGTTACAAAGATTAAAAACAATATTTTATTATATTAACTTTGCAGTAAAAATACAAACAACCAAAAATTACTTTAAATAACACGCTAGAAACAGTTTAAATAAGACGACCATCGAATACGGCAAATCCGCCTTTCGGTCAACAACGCACGGAAACCAGAAATACGGATTTTCCCGTATTTGGTCAACAAAGTGTTAAAAAAATGAAGTATTTTGTGCCACTGAAAAACACTCTTTCCTAATGTCCTCAGCAACGTACACAAAAAAAGCTGATGTGAAAACAAAAGATATTCTTTGGTGTTTTCAAGGCAAAACAGACAAATGCTGAATGAGAAACATCAAATTTTTTAAAAGTTGAAATGTACAGTTTTATATCATGAAAATTTGTTGGTACCCCCTTTAACAGGCCTAGTTTTGTTAACAGGGCAGGGATCACCACAGTTACCACGGCGGTGCAGTCTGCTAAAGAAGTACTACACAACCTCTGCTTTTTTAGCTGCAGTTAAGGACTGAAAAAATTAGCTGCCAATTAGCAGTTCCAAGGACAGAGAAAACGAAGATCAAGAAAATGGTGATGTTCACATCCTGTCTTAATAAACAGTTTACTCAAAGACTAAAGAAGGTGAAGATGCTGTCTGATGGGGCGATCACCTACCCGTAGCTGACATGCTAGTGTCAGGGTTAGCGAACTATAGCTGACCAAGACCCTGTCCCACCTCTCCGTGGTGCCCCCAGTAACAGGCCTAGCCTGGCTAACGGGGCAGGGATCGCCATAGTCCCCATAGTGGTGGAGTATGCTAAAGAAGTGTTGCACACCCCTTGTTTTTAGCTGTACTCTGGGACTGAAAAAATAGCCACCATAACCCGCTCCCACGCTGATACGATGCTGTGCCTCAACACCTCTACAGCATCGGCTGCAAAGAACAACAGCTCGCAGTTACAGGGAGTTTGTACAAGTACAAGCAAGTCAAATACTAAAAATAGTAGTAAAAAAATAATGAAATTTAAAAACTCTGGCAATAGTTATCTAAAATTCAGGATGTATGATTATACAGAAAATGTTTATCCCAGATATGACACTTGTGAAAATCTCAAAACAAAGTCAGCGAAATGAGTGAGGATTTGCTTCGGCAGCCTTCTATACCCCTAAAGATAATTCACGATGCATCCCCACCTCTCTGACTACTGAGAAGTTATGTACTAACAGTTTGTTTGTATGTAGGAATAGTCTTGATAAATTCTGGAGGACTGACCCTAGAAATGCATGTTCAGCAGTTACATTTGCTCTAAAACAAACTAAAAAAAAAACAAAAAAAAACTGTAAATTACAGCACACATATCATTTTTCCACTGTCTGCATGGGGCTGATGAATTAAGCCCATTTTCCTAGACCAGTCACTGCAGAATGTGCCAGTTAATTTTGGCTCTGACAAGCTCACACAAAAAAATGACATGTAAACCTACCCTACTCCATCATCTGCTAAACCAGTCGGGTAAAACCGATGAGCACCCAGCTCCTCCAGGCGTTTATCCAAGTCTCTGCCACAGCGGCAGAAGTTTGAGTAATTCGAGTCACCCAGACCTAAACAAATAGTTATAAATTAGTCCTAGCTTAGTTATAAATTAGCCTCATTTTTAACTATAAAATCTGTCTCATCAAGTAGATTAACCTAGTTACTCAGACTTTAACAAAGTAGAGTCTCATATCAGCTATAAATTGGTCTCATTTTGCAGGTTATGCTAGTCAGCCAGGACTAAACAAATAGTTATAAACAAGTCCTATCTTAGTTATAAATTAGTCCCATTTTCTAGACAAGGTGTCGAAGTGGTGTAGTGGATATTAGTGCACTTGGCTGTCAATCAGAACGTCTCCTGTTCAATTTCACACTCGGGTGAATTTTGTCAAACCAATGGGCACCCAGCCTAAAAAAACTTGTACCTGGGGCTTCCCCAGGAAAACAAAGGCTTTGAGGACAAGTGCTGGCATCCCTACCTCAAAGTGCTGGCATCCTACCTCAAAGTGCTTGCATCCCTACCTCAAAGTGCTTGCATCCCTACCTCAAAGTGCTGGCATCCCTATCTCAAAGTGCTGGCATCCCTACCTCAAAGTGCTTGCATCCCTATCTCAACGTGCTTGCATCCCTACCTCAAAGTGCTGGCATCCCTATCTCAAAGTGCTGACATCCCTACCTCAAATTCTGTGGTGACCTAGAAATGTGAACACACTAATACTTCACACCCTTACAGTATACTAATGCTATGGGACATAGATTTTTTATTTTTTACTTTTGTAGATTACCTGTTATCCAGACCTAAACAGTTATAAAATTAGTTCCATCTTGGTTATAAATTTTAGCCTCATCTCAAAGGCCACCCCAGTCACCCTGACCTAAACAAATAACTGTAAACTAGCTGCTGCTTCCTCTTTTCTTTTATTATACTTAACTAAAGAAACTGTATGCATTCTAAAGCTTCTTGTTACAATTATTTCTTGTACAAACCTAACACAGTATAGTGCAAGTTTGCTAGGTAATCACGCGGCAACGTTCTTTTTCTAATTCTTCTCATAAACTTTTCTGCGTTGCTAGGCGGTTCTCCATCACCGGTTGTTGAAGTAATAACCACCAAGCACTTTTCCTTTTCAATATCAAACTGTAAAAATAAATAAATAATTAGATAAATATACGTGTGTGTCCTGGGTATTGTTTAGTAGTTTATGAGCTAAGAAAGAATTAGTTAGCTACAACAACTATAAAGAATTTCTGACAAATAACATACACACACACACAAAAAAAGATCATTAATCATTTGATGTGAAATGAAATGAGATCCTGAAATCATCATAGCAAATTCACAGAAAGTGAGACAGATGAAGACTGAGTGAAGATAATGATCAGTTTAACGTGAAACATGACAGACGAGGCAACAAATGAGCCAAATGAAAACATCAAAGATCAATAAATGCTGACAAGTATGATCAACTACTCCCATCTGCCATGGCATCTGAAACTGATACTTCATTTTAACTTCCAAAAATTATTTTAAAAAAAAAAAAGAAAAAAATCTCACTTGTCAATAACAATTTTTTTGTTTACTTAAAGATCTATAATCACGGGTGCCTGAATGGTGAAGTGGTTAAAGCTCTAGTCTCCCATGGTGAAGGTTGGTAGTTCCTAGTCAGATGCACCCCAGTCACCCTGCTGTAGAAATGGGTACCTGGGTTCTTCTAAAGCTGGGGATGGAACAGCCAGACAATGATGCTGACCACATCACTCTTTAGTGTGCCGACAGGTCATGGAAACCTTGGACACAAACACCAAATCATCTAGGTGCCTTCATGGCATAACAGAGTTATCTTTACCTTTATCTAAAACCATGGCAGAAGTGATAAAATTTTACCATAAAGTCAAATATTTCTCAACAAAATAAGACTGTTCCCAGAAACTCCACAAATCAGATTCAAATTTAAATCTGACAAGAGAAAAATGTAACCTAGTGCAAGTTACGAAGGTCATACCGAAAGTCGTGAGTACAAATTTTTTAAAAATCAGAATTTATAGATTGAGAAAATGTAAATTTATCTGCATCCTTTGCACTTCATGCAGAGGTCACATGACATCACCATCATGTGTCACGTGACCACATGGAGCATAAACAAAATGGCGGGTGCTAAAGTTTTGTTTCATCAATGTGCTGTTATTGAGTTCCTCGTTAAAGAGAAAATCCCTGCTGCTGAAATTCACAAAAGACTTCAACTTGCTTATAGAGATATATGTATGGGTGCTAGCAGTGGCAGTGTTAGGAGATGGATGAAACATTTCAAAGATGGAAACATGAGAATCCAAGATATGCCGTGCAGCGGTTGCCCTCGAACTGCCTCCACTGAATGCAACGTGGAAAGAGTTGACAACATCATTAAAGAAGACAGACGTGTCACAGTATCTGAAATCACTTTAAATCTTGGAACAGGACACAATGCTGTACAGGAAATGATTGAAACCCTAGGCTATAGAAAAGTTTGTGCCAGCTGGGTCCCATAAGAGAGAACGTCCAGAAAGCAGTGCATCTGTGTCGTCAGTCAGCTGGAATGGAATTCTACAGGGAGGGTATTTTCAAACTTGCAGAGCAGTGGGAAAAATGTGTGCAGAGAAATAGAGATTATGCTGAAAAGTGAAGAAAAGGATGCAAATTAAGGTGATACATTTATATTTTCTCTCTCTATAAATTCTGATTTAAAAAAATTTTTGCTCACAACTTTCGGTATGACCCTCACATGTACATTATGTCCATTGTTTCCGCTTTTATGTTCTCTCTCTTCTGTCTGATGCTGGAAACTCTCTTCATCCATCCCAAGCTGATGACTGAGAACACACTTCTATTATGTATCCTTCTTACGTCCTTTCTGTGTAATTAAACGTCACATAGGGCTCGCATGGTAGTTTGCCAAGTTTTCCTGTCTTCAGCGAGCTTTTCATTTTCATCAAGGGATTTTATGCCTACTAATTTGGCCTCTCTTAACAATGTCCTCTTTAGTTTCACATGGGTGACCTTTTTTCTTCGGCCTGTTGTGTTCCACTTGACAGCTTGTGTATCCTAGACATACATATATCACATCTGTAATTTGCAATTTTGGGCATCTCTCCAATCTTTTGCAATCTGCCAGCTGTCCACCGTACATGAATGGCAGCTTAGCTGGCTGAGTGGTTAGGTGCTTGGCCTACTAGTCCAGGGTGCTGGGTTCAAATGCCAGGAGTGGGGATTTCTTTCTGGTACTACAACACCAAAAAAAAAAGGTCACCGGAGTCCACCCAGCCTCTAAAAATGAGTACCGCCAGCCTCTGAAACTGGGTATCAGAGAACTCTGGGAAGGTAAATACCACCAGGTGTGATACACTTTCATGTGCCGAAAGTATCAGAAATATAGGCCTAACATCACAGCCTGAGTATGCCTTATAGGCATGGAAACAGGGATTGTCTGTTTTTCTTCTGACTGTACCTAAATACACAAATCATTGTTACAAGCAACATAAGCTGCCACTGCTTTTAGCTGTCCAGAAATGTTGCTGCTGGCACTTTAGAAGGAATACACACATACAAATCTAAATAAAGCACAACTGTACGAACCTTCTTTCCAGTTTCCTCCAGTGAATGAAGCTCTGCTACAAGTCCAAAACTCGGAGCTTTCTCTGCAATTTCTTCGGCAATGGCCTGAGCTTGTCCAGTCTGTGACCCATAGACGAGTAAAAATCGGCTCTGCTTACTCATGTGGTCTAACATTTGCTTTCCCTTTCTTGTGGAGGACTACTCTATGTTTGCTGTTTCAAAAACTCACCAAAGTGATCACATGAAGGAATCAACATATACTGTCCAGAAAAAAAAAAAATTAAACCGGATGACACAAACATGCAGAATTAATGTATAAAATATTTAAAATTACAGGTTATGTGAACAAGTACTGAATTAAAAAAAAAGTAAAAAGTAACAACAAATGGCATTTGTTAGAAAAATAATCTGAGAAAGGAATACATATACACAACCAGTAGTCCCCCGCCTCCCCATATCCGCAGTCATTTGGTTGCACGTCTTACTATGGATGCTTGAAACCATGCTTGAACCCTTTACAATATACCACATTTCCTTGAATAAACAGCTCCCCCATTTATTAACAAAACTGTCATCATGATTTGGCATTTATTAGTGGCCAGCATCCGTTCAAAGCAGGCATTTATTCGCAGAATACCATTTACTGTTCTACAGCATCGGTATTAGCCTTTACCATATGTCAGCATTTCACAACCTTCTTCCTCTCATGACTGATCCAGTGTTTATTTCAGAACATGTGTTTATTCAATGCAACAAATATCCTGGACAGACAAAAAAATAAAGCGGCCTTATAGAAGTTTCAGAACAATGAAAACCAGTAAAAACTATCAGAAAAAAAGACATGTAAAAATTCTTATCAAAAAGATAAGAGAGAGACAATGTACTTTCATAGGACATGCAATGAGAAGAGGGGGCATTGAAAATATTATAACAACAGGAAAAATAGAAGGAAGAAGATCAAGAGGAAGACCAAGAGAAATGATACTGGACAGTCTGACGGGATGGTGTGAGAGGAGGTCACCAACTGAACTGATGGCCTGCACGAAGGATCGGATACTTTGGAGAAGCATAATAGCCAACGCCAGTCGGCATGGCACATGATGATGATGATGAGGAAAAATTCTTGGACATGTCTTGAGAAGAAGGAACTTAGTAAGGACTGAAAAATTCGAGGGGATAAGAAAAGAAGACAGGAAAGTCAAGAGTGAGCTGACCAAGTGGCACGGAAAAATAAAAGCATTTGAATTGACTGGAAAAACCAAGGACTGCAAAAGATGGAAAGGCACGATCAATGCTATCCGGCACATCACATAATAACAATAATAATAATTATGCAAATATGCAGGGGGGAAAAAAATCAATTCTTTACCATCAAAGAGAAGTAACCCACAAATATTTGTAAGCAGCTAAAATATAAACTCTAGAAATAACTAAGCAAGCACACAAAAAATAATTATAGTGGGTTTTTTTTTTCTGTGCGCTGTTACATTTACAAAAAGATACTTTTGAAGAAGTCTCAACTGTTTTATTTAACACGGACTATTTTTTTTTAATATAGATACACAGAAAACATTACTAGGAGAAAAAAAAATTGACCAGAAAGATTGACAAGATATCTTTCTTGAAGAACACACAGGAATGAAGGAGAAATACACTGTTTTAATAATGGCTATTTAGGAAGAAAAAAACAAAACAAAAAACAGACAGGGGCCTCTGTGAGAACTCCCTTCCCCCTCTTTTATCATCCACTATGTGCCTTTCCCTCGGGCCCACCTTAAAAACAGGGTAAGCTCAGGCTGGATACTCCACCTCCCCCCTTCCCAGCGGAGGGTCTACCCCAAAGAAAGGCCACTATGACTTTTGAGGCAGGGGTATCGGCAACTGTCTTTGCTGCCTGTTTTCCTAGGGAAGCCCCAGGTTCCCATTTTTTTGGAGGTTGGGTTGGCTCCGGTGCCGGTTGGCCTGACAAAAAAATTTCACCCAAATGCGAAATCGAATCAGGGACCTTTGATCGGCATGCAAAACCACTACACCACAATTTAAATCATTCATTCATTCGCATGTCCCTTGTGGAACTTTGCCTCCCTAACAGCACTCCTGTAGGCCTCTCACCTCTCAGTTGTGAGCAAGATGGCCTGCTGCTGATGCATCCATTTTCAGATCATCAACCATGTCTTGCAGCCATCTTCGCCTTGGTCTTCATCTCTTTCTTTTTCCCATTATGTACCCTTCCAAGACGGTTTTCTCTAAATTATCATGACGTTTAATGTGTCCAAAATATTTCAGTTTTCTCTCTTTAATCCTCTTTACTAGCCAGCCTTCTTCAATATTAAATTGTATATCCATACTACAAGAACTTAAATACGGATCATAAAAATCCCCTCTACTTACAAATATACTTTTTAAAAACAGATTTATAAACACGCCAAATTAGACTCTCAATGGATAATGACAGCGAATTATATCTAAAAGTTAATAGTTTCGAGAAAGAAAAATATATTTGTTACGTTCAGCTTTCTGTAATGGATGCATCCACTGCGAGAATACAGGCAGTCCTGGTACTTTATGTTACTTCCATTCAATCTTACAACTTTCTTCTATAATAAAGATAAATTATATTCATATAACCCCATATTCCTGGATTAACGGAATTCAATCACGAAATGGATTCTAACTTACAAAAACATCATCTCTCCCTCAAGCTTCTTCCTCCACATCCAGACGTGAAATGACAGCAGTAGCACCAGTACAGCCCGTGTATATATCTATACTCGATAGTGATTGGTTGACATTTGACCTTTCAGTGTTCTTCCTGTATCTCTTTCGCATAGTTGGCATTTTAAATTAATAATTCTAGTCCCGTTGTTCATCCTAGGAGTTTTATTTGTTGGCAGTACATACACTACACACGGTTCGTAAACTAACTTTAGTAACTTTCCAATCTATGTCGTCCATCTTCTGATTTTTTTACTTGATTTCTGTGTAGTTGTGATCTCTCATTCATTCATTCATTTGCATGTCCCTTGCAGAACTTTTGCCTCCCTAACAGAACTTATTGTGATCTCTAATATTACTCAATGACTTTGTATTATGCACACCAAATATAGCTCATACGTCACTATCTTTTGGATAACATAAAATGCAAACAAGAGTGATAACAGTTGTAAATGATTGTCATATGAAACAATAATCTGTATGTGGCAGAGTTTTTTTTTTCTTGATGCTGGACCCTTGCCCTTCCAAACCCATAGGCTAAAGCCCATTATGCTTAATGAATAATCTGCCAATGAGTACATGCCACTTCATCTACTGACTGTAAAGGGATATTAACAGCTTACTGCTCTGCTCTCTGTGTGATATGAATGTGAGCAAACAACTTGAAAAATTGGCACTTTTGCATTATATAACATTTTTATGGAATTTTTGTTCTTGCTTGTAGGGATAAGGTATAACGTTTTAAAAAAAAAAAAGTACTTTTCAATTTTGGCAGCCTAGTTGGCTGAGTGGCTAGATGTTTGGTCTACTAATCCGGTGGTACCGGGTTCAAATCCCAGTGGGAGATTTTTTTTTCTGGTACCACAACACCAAAATGGCCCCAGGGTCAACCCAGGCTTTAAAAATGGACACTAGAAAAGTCTGGGTGTGATACTGACAACATCACACTTTCATGATTTTGGAAATATAGGCTGAACATCATATCCCCAATATTGCTTAAAGGCATGGAAATCGAGATTTTTACTTTTTTAAAACTTTTCAGTTTAGGTATTACTGATTTAGCAATCAAAACCAACTCACTCTTTCAACTTTTTTATTCATAGGCTTGAAACTTGGGTTGAGACTGGACTTGAAGATGCCTACAAGGACTTTTGACTTGATTCGAGACATAAAGTCAGTACTTGACACATGACTTTAAGGATTTGAACACAACACTAGTTTATTGTCCACAAATCACTTTGATGGAGAAAACCAGACTCAGTATAGATTTTTGTTTTTTTACTCATTTTTAGTCACAGAGATAATTACATAAAATGTTTTGCATTGCAGTTTTAAATTAAATGGAACTATTCTAAAGCAGGTGCAGAAATTCAAATACATTGGAGCAGTAATAACTTCAGATGGGAAATGCAGAACAGAAATTAGGAACAGAATAGGCCAAGCAAAGACTGCATTTCAGAGAATGAGAAACATATTAGCTAACACATTTTTATCAATGAATTTTAGAAAACGAGTCCTAAAATGCTATATTGAACCTATCTTGTTATATGGAAGTGAATCATGGACAATAGGCAAGTCTGCACAAAAATCATTGGAAGCAGCAGAAATGTGGTTTATTAGAAGAATGTTGCGAATCCCCTAGGCAGCAAAAATAACTAATGAAGAATGTATGAGAAGAGCTGGAGAGACAAAAAACCTTGTCAAAAAGATAAGAGAGAGACAATGTACTTTCATAGGACATGCAATGAGAAGAGGGGGCATTGAAAATATTATAACAACAGGAAAAATAGAAGGAAGAAGATCAAGAGGAAGACCAAGAGAAATGATACTGGACAGTCTGACGGAATGGTGTGAGAGGAGATCACCAACTGAACTGATGGCCTGCATGAAGGATTGGGTACTCTGGAGAAGCATAATAGCCAACGCCAGTCGGCACGGCACCTGATGATGATGATGATGATGATTGCAGTTTGGGTAGAACTAATTTCTCTCTCTCCCTCTCTCTCTCTCTCTGAAATGCCCAAGGCACATGGGGCTTCCACAAGGGTTTTCCACAAATGCCTGTCCTTTGCCTTTTTTTCTGCTCTTGCCCAAGTGAGCCTCTATTGCTCAGCATCCTCTCTGTTGTTCTTCTCTATGTCGCCTTTGGTCTACCCCTACTTCTGTTCCTCTGTAGTGTTCATCTTAGTGCTATTTTTGGTAATGAGTCATCAATCATCATCCAGAGCACATGTCCCAATCATCGCCAGCATCTTTCCTCAGTAATTGTTATCAATGGCCTCATTTGCATTTCTGCCAACAAGATGTTATTTCCTATCGTGTTTGGCCAAAATATTCCTATAATTCTTCATAAACATTTAGTCTAGAAAGAATTCAGCTTGTTTTCTATAGTTTTGTTGATTTTCCAGCATTCACTTCCATAGAGTAGTACACTTAGAACATTACTCTTAAATATCTTAATTTTCATCTTCATTTGACACTAATGTACTGCAGTCAAAACTAGGCAACATAAAAAAAAATGTGTGAAACTAGTGATAACATAACAGTGATGAATGTAGGAAAACAACATTAAGATGTGGACAGGTGCTCTGGGGAAAGCCACATACAGTGAGAAGGCAAACTGAAAAGTAACTGCACCCAGTTTCCAAAGAACTGAAGGTTTTTGTCTTTCTTCATCTGGTTTTTTTTTTCATCAAATGGTGGGTGAAGGGCGCAAAGATGCTGCCTGATTCTGGCAGTCGGCGACTGATAACTGACATGCTAAGATCAGGGGTGGCAATCCACAGCTGACCGAAACCCTGTCCCACCTTTCTGTTGGTATCCCCAGTAGAAAGCATAGCTTGGCTAACAGGGCAGGGATTGCCATAGTCCTCACAGCGGTGGAGTCTGCTGAAGAAGCACTGCACATCCCCTGCTCTCTAGCTACCACTCAAGGATGGAAAAAACCATTTAATCTGCTCCCAATCTGATATGAAGATGTTCCTCAACATCTTCACGCATTGGCTGCAAGGAACATTAAGTTGTAGTTCCACAGAGATAGAAGAAGATGAAATGAGGAGCTATATAACTTGCTTTTTTTTTTTTAACTATGACAGTTATCTTCTGCACCTTAATTAATAGTGAAATCAATTCATTCCCCCCACCCAACACAACCACCACCATCACCACTTTTCCATTCTGTCCACCCACATTCACACATTTCACACACTACACACAACAGTGCATGTGTATTTATATTATGCTGTCACTGCAATAAAAGTACAGAACATAAACACAACATTAACACAGAAAATTTCTAGAAATATAAATTCTATCTCACTAAAGAAAGACAATAAAGAAGTCCTGTCAACTATAAACCTCTAAACATCTTTAATCTGAATATAGGCAGCAACAGTCTACAACAATTTATTGTGTCTACAGAGAGAATGTAATCATTGCAATCAAACATGCATAGCAAAGGCATTCAAATTTATCTTCTGTAAGTCTAATGCTAATTAAAATGATCAAAGAATCAAAGAGTTAACAATTAGGGCACATGCTGCTATACTCTTCATACCTTTCATTTCCTGGATCAGTCCATATGAATCTATTAGTTTGCTGTTTTGAATATTGAACCTTCAGTGAAGTTTGACATCTTGCCACATAAATGATTTTTTTCTCTCTATAAATTGTTACTTTTTTCCTAATTGTTCCTGAAGAAGACTTCTGCTGAAATACTGATTGCCTTTTCTCAAAGTTTTGCAATTAATAGGAAGATCAGATATGCAAGGATTAGAAATAGTTTAAAATTTAAATATGTGACCTACCTGCATTTTGTAAAACTGCAAGATACATTTCCATCCACTTTTACAGGATATGAATTATCCATTTGAACAGATAACAGAGCTAAGATAAAATTTCTTACTATTAGTAAGTCAAAATAATAGTCACTGAATATCATTGTAGAATTTATTGCTGTTGCTAAGTCAAAACATCAAGCTATCACTGAATATCAAAGTAGTATTTCTTGCTGTTGCTAAGTCAAAACATCAAGCTATCACTGAATATGAAAGTAGCATTTCTTGCTGCTTATAACTCAAATGTCAGCCTGCAACATTTTAATTAATTTAGCTAAGAAAACTTGTCTATAAACGACAAAAAAGCTTTGCAATCATTTTATGTTAATGAAAAAAAATTGCATTTACAAAGTATAAACAATGTGCTTTTCATAAATTGTAAAAATGTGCATCCTATGTTACGAAAAGTTGTGAATTTTGTGCAATGTAGCTCAACAAATTCAGAGGTATATTAAACTGATCTATTGAGAATATCAAAATGTTCAAGTCATTCTACATGTACTATTATAATACAATGAGATTAGGAATGAACATAATTAGTAAAATTAGGAATGAGCATAATTATTAACAAAAGATTTATTGCATTATCTACCACTGTACAGACAAATGGTATATATTAATAGGCTTGGAAATATGAGAACCTGTTAACTACTGAAAACATGAATAAAGACTAGCATTTTCTTTATCAAAATTACTTTTTCCTTTTGTAAAGAGGTCTCAGAGAATTCCATTAAAAAAAGGCTAAGGCTGGGAAATCTGTGAGGTGCTCTATGAAATTCTGGATACTCCTATTTATCACATTCCTTAAAAATACTAAGTATTTGACTGCCAGAAAAGGTTTCAGAAAGACAAAGACTTTTAGTGTAGATTAAACATGTTGAAACTGGTTTGATACACCATTAGTATTAGCAAAGGCATTCAGAGATAGTTTTCAAATGTGAAAAAAAAAAAGTCCTCTTGTATCAAAGAGACATCTAAGTGATACAGTGTCAGTGCCAATACTTTCCTTGACCTTTCAGCACACAAGAGTGTGATATGGTCAACATCACACCTCGCCGTTTGTCCAGAAGAAACCAGGTATCTATGTCTACAGCTGGGTGACATTTGTCCATTATAAGGCTGTATGATAGTCACAGACTGATGTGGCAATGGAAACTAAGAAAATGATGTCAATAATAATATTAAGAATTATGATAACAAATGTTTAAAACATAACTCGAAGTCAAGAGTTGTGGAGTGAGTTACTCTTGAACAGATTCAGGATCTGATGCAGAGTTCAAAAATGTTTTTAAAAAAACTATTCATTATAATAAACATTAAAAAAAAAACATTATATAAATTTGTCATTTTAATTTTCATCATTTTATACTCTACCCAGAGGTGTATGTGGCATGAAAAAAAGCTCTTCATAAAGTTTAGCATATAACTTACTGTCCGGAATTATTTTTCATCTGTGCAGGAATTAATTTTTTTCTGAATTTTTCAGTACACAGCAAGTGAGCTTTATGTGGAACATTACATGTAGCCAATAAGCTAAACATAAATTTATCATATATCAAATTTATGAAAATTGAATACAGAATAAAGAATATGACAATTTTGTGTTAGAAGCATGCCATACAAAAATATAACTGAGTACCAACAGTGTCATTCAGGACAGTATGTCTTGTTTATTTACTATCTTGTCTTCTTTTCTGTCTTCACTGCATTTTTAAAGTTCATTTAGTACAGACATGCCCCGAGTGTAATGAAGCCACTCCCCAGTTACGGTTAGAAGATTCATCTCCATGTAGGTCTGTGTCTACTATTCTCCATGTAGGTCTGTGTCTACTATTCTCCATGTAGGTCTGTGTCTACTATTCTCCATGTAGGTCTGTGTCTACTATTCTCCATGTAGGTCTGTGTCTACTATTCTCCATGTAGGTCTGTGTCTACTATTCTCCATGTAGGTCTGTGTCTACCATTATTATTTTTTTCCATTATCATATAGCTCAGTGGACTACAGAGCCCAGCCCATTGTTCATTCATTCATTTGCATGTCCCTTGCGGAACTTTGCCTCCCAAACAGTACTCCTGTAGGCCTCTCGGTTGTGACCAAGATGGCCTGCTGCTGATGCATCCATTTGCAGATCATCAATGATGTCTTGCATCCATCTTCACCTTGGTCTTCTTCTCTTTCTTTTTCCCATTATGTACCCTTCCAAGACGGTCTTCTCTAGATTATCATGACGTTTACGTGTCCAAATATTTAAGTTTTCTCTCTTTAATCCTCTTTATTAGCCAGCCTTCTTCAATATTAAGTTCTTGTAGTATGGATATATTTGTTCTTTTTTGTGTCCACGATATTTGAAGAACGTTCATCTTGTATAAACTAGGAAAAAAGTAGGAACAGCTTTCTTAATTAATGGACACACAGTTGTGACGTTTCAGCATGAACCTTAATGATACAAAAACACACAGAATGAAGAAACAGAGAGAGAAGATACAATATAAATTCACAAGAATGTTATGTAAAGAAATAGGAATGGAAAAAATTAGAATAAAATAAAGTGAATAGAGCACTTAGCTGTGACTTGTAAGAAGCTATGGCTTGGAAGAGGCTGTGTTCAGAAGTATGCATGGTGGAGTGTAGAGAATGTTTAAATGGAGATCTGTAATGTGTGATAGGTGGGTCATATATGAGGGGAAGGGGGGACTGTGTGGGAGAGAGTGATCCAATGGTAATCTAGCTGAAAGAAGGTGGAATAGCTGAATATAGCTGGGATTGAGGAGTTGTAATCTGAAGCTGTGAGGAGGTTCTGAACTATGTGTTACAAGTGAGAAAGGAGTGGAACTTAGTGCAGAGCTATTATGATTGTGGAAGAGGGGAATGTTATGTGTAGCTAAATAACGACTTCAAACCATGCGGTTCCAACGTCCCATATGTGGCAAATCTGATTTTCTGGTAACAGCCATCAAACAATGTCACGCTGATGACAGAAGCCGCCTAGCACTTGAGAACTGTTACATTCAGGAACATGGGACATTGGAACCATATTTTTTGTATACAGCATTCATGTGAATTTATATTTTATCTTCTCTCTTTATTTCTTCATCCTGTGTTTTTTTTTTTATGATTTCACACTGAAACGTCACTTTTCCTAGTTTATACATTTTGTTATCACACCTTTACTGGAGTGGCTTCATGTACTCTTAGTTTTACATATCTTCTTATACACTAATTATTCACCGTTTCTCTTGTGCTTATGCTCTTATTTTTATGCAAGAGATCAGCCCATCTTAACTTCCTTCATTTTATCTCAAATTTTATTTAAGTTATGCTGTAGCCTTCTTCAATTACTGTGCTCCTTTCTCCTTTTTTCTTCGCAAAAGTTATCTCCAGTGTTCATCTCAGTGCTATGTCTTCATGCCCCCCTCCCCCACCTCAAAATACTTCTTTGTTTATTTTTTTTTTTGGTGTGTTTCAGTTACATACATTGGAACTTTCTTCTTATTTTCTTATCTATTTTCATGTTTCATTTCTACGCAGTTGAACTTTAAAAAAAAATTTTTGCTATCTGTTTTCAATTTCATACAGATGAACTCTTTCAATCTATATTGCATATGAAGTTCAACTTCAGTTTTAAGATCATGGTTATGCATTTTTATGCAGTAAATAGATTTAAAATATCAAATTTATTATCAAATATGTCTAACTCATCATTATCATCATCATGTGCTGTGCCGACTGGCGCTGCCTATTATGCTTATCCAGAGTACACGATCCTTCATGCAGGCCATCAGTTCAATTGGTGATCTCCTCTCACACCATTCCGTCAGACTGTCCAGTATCATTTCTCTTGGTCTTCCTCTTGATCTTCTTCCTTCTATTTTTCCTGTTGTTATAATATTTTCAATGCCCCTTCTTCTCATTGCATGTCCTACGAAAGTACATTGTCTTTCTCTTATTTTTTTGACAAGATTTTTTGGTTTCTCCAGCGATTCTCATACATTCTTCATTAGTTATTTTTGCTGTCCAGGGGATCCGCAACATTCTTCTAATAAACCACATTTCTGCTGCTTCCAATGATTTTTGTGCAGACCTGCCTATTGTCCATGATTCACTTCCATATAACAAGATAGGTTCAATATAGCATTTTAGGACTCGTTTTCTAACATTCATTGATAAGGATGTATTGGATAATATGTTTCTCATTCTCTGAAATGTAGTCTTTGCTTGGCCTATTCTGTTCCTAATTTCTGTTCTGCATTTCCCATCTGAAGTTATTACTGCTCCAATGTATCTGAATTTCTGCACCTGCTTTGGAATAGTTCCATTTAATTTTATACTGCATGCTGGTGGATTCTGTTTCTTAGATATATCCATAGTCTCTGTCTTTTTGATGTTTAAAGTAAGGCCTTTCTGTTCACTTCCTTTATAAACTTTATCCAAGAGATTTTGCAGGTCTTGATTCTCAGCTATCAGTGCTGTGTCTTCAGCATAAACTTATTGATGATTATGGACACAAGAGACAAAGTACAAAAGTGTGGGCTTATTAAACATGTTAGGAAAAGATTGCTTTTCTTTCCACACCTCGCTGAGGCTTGTGAAGCTACAGCTTAAGGACTGGCTTTAAAAAATCACATTAAATTAAAAACTAGTACAAAAAAAAAGAAAAGATCAACCTCAAATTGTACAAACATCCAGCACAAAATTATAAACAGCATTTTACTTGCATAATTAGGGCACGAAAATACATGCAGGTGTTTCATGTTTTTGGTATATATAAAATATTTTAGTTCACTGGTTCCCAACCTGGGGTCTATAAGGTGTCAAATAGGGGGTCAATTTTAACTTTATACATTATGAGAAGCACAATCCCACAAATTCATAAAACATAAACATTCAGAAGGAATGGCAGGAGAATATAGGCAGGGCCACAATGATTAATAATTGGCTTAAAAGATCCATGATCTGAAAAAAAAAGTTTAGAACCATTGTTTAAGAATTATTTTTGCATACTCATCAGAATATATGAGCATTAGTGAAACATATCAGGCAAAACATCTGAAACATACTAGCATGTGGTAGTCTCAAATCACTTGTAACATACACATCAAGACTACACTTTTCTGGACAAGGCAAACATCTTACTACATTTTTGTATTTCTTTTTTGGACATCACTCATTTCTCATTTCGAATTCCATTTAATCAGTTGGTCCTGGAATCTTCTTGTCTATTGCCTTTCAGTTCTTGTGATTTTTACCAATGACTCATGAATTGTCATTGTTCATTTACACACGTATGCATCACATATGTTAATTCAGATATAAAGAGCCAATATATTTCACAGAAATTATTACTAATTATATATATATATATATATATATATAAAACAATGGTTCAAAAAGGATATCAAAATGTGTCAGAAAACAATATGTTACACATTACAGATAATTTAAGATCAACAGTGAAAGACAATTTGATTGGATGATCATTATTAAACTTTAAACTTTGATACTGTACCAACATGTGAGTTCAGCAGTCATTTTTTTTTTTGGGGGGGGGGGGGGAATGTGGTTTACAACACAATCATGTAAGATGCATTTTCCTGACAAGATCAGCAACAATAAAAAAAAAAAAGTATTTGTAAATGTTAGTAAAATGTGACAGCTTGTTTTGTCTTGTCTCCTTCCTCATATACCTTTCATGTTAAGGGGACAAACAGATGTCTTGACAGGGCTCCCCAGTTTGCTTCTTATAATGAGATATTTAAAGTTTCTGTAACTTCCTCCCTCCATCTCTTGCATGGATGGTCTATTATCTACAAATATTAGCATGAATGTTTTATGTGCTAAACTGTCTGGCATTAATCGTGTAACATGGCCAAACCATTTGACTCGTTTTTTTCCAGATATAGTGTAATATTGGTGTTACTCCAGCCTTTGCCCTCATGCCATCATTTTTTTATTTGCTCACTTCTTGTCACATTTAGTATTCTCCTTAAGCATCTCATTTCTGTCGTGATGATTTTTCTTTTGTGTTTGGCTGTTAGTGTCCATATCTGACGTTGACTGCATATAGTTGGGAGGAAAACTTGTACAGCACTCTTTTTGTTTCAGTTGTGATATATTTGTTTTTTGATAAAAGTGTCATTTATCCAATGACCTCATTTGCTTTCCTTCATCTGTTCTCAATCACAGGGTCATGTAACAGCACATATTTATAACTACAGCAGAGAAAGTGTGAATGGCAGTAACTTCTGTGTAGAGACCTGCATCATAAGACAACAGATCCAAGACAACGTTAACTCTTTATCCCCTCTGAAAGCACTCTTGTCATATAGTTGTGATATACACAATCAGTGACAAATGTATGGCTACTCTGTATGTTCCTTAACCAAGTTACATTTCAAACTTCTACAATTTTTCTTCTTATTTCTCATTCTATGTTTCCCCCTTCCTTTTTCCTTTGTTTCAAACATTTGTATCTACTGAAGGTAAAAACTGAAGGACTAACTTGCTTTTTTTCATGTGGCAAAAATTTCTTCTATCTCTTTTTTCCCCCCTAAATTAAAGCTACTTCACGGTTTAATAAACCACATTTTAAAAAATTTAAAGTTACGTCGTAATATCAGTATAAGATAACATGAAAACTATTTCATTAGAAAAAAATTCAGCAAGCGAATTACTGAGGATTCTGAAGCAATATGCTTTTGTTATCAAAATTTTATCAGGAAATGTAACTACATAACAGCAGTTTTGCACTGACTTCATCATTTCTTGACATAGTTCAGTTTCTCAGCTAAAATATGATCAAGTTATGAGTTTCAGAATCAAGCGGGGGTGACAAATTCAGTGATGCAAAAAACTGTTACCAGACTACATGATATTGTGAAATGGCAATGCTCCATGGATATGCATGCTTCTCAGATTTGTATCTAGGTTATATAGTGTTGTGAAATGATGAAGTTCCGTAGGTTGTATACCTCCCAAATGTAACTGCTGTCTATGGTGTCCCAACAAGGCAAGTTAAATTTAGATAAATAAACCTAGATCAGTGGTTCTTAACGGAGAGGCAGATGGCACCCCAAGGAGGAATTTTACCATATAAAAGAATGTATAATTGTGAAAATCCTTTCTGGATGATGATTTAATATATAAATGGAGGAATTCAGGGGCAGCTGGGTTCAAAGAAGAGGATTAGGACATGGGACATTCAGAACCACTGACCTAGAGATAAGTGAAAAACTAAAATAAAGAATAAGAGACAAGGCTTTGATGATCCCAGAAGAAATGATCCACAACTGATAAGAAATCTTAACTTTTTCCACCAGTGTCAGCCCCAAAAGGTCTGTTCCAGTAAATGCTGGTCCCATCGCCCAGCCCTATAATGTTTTGGACTTTTCTTTCATTGAAAACTTGATGTAACTTTTCATTTAATCAGTCAGAGTTCTTATGAATCCAAAGTTTAACTAGTGTTTTTCAGCATGGCTGATAAAGGGAGACATGTTGAATATCACAATCAGACTGTAATGTTGAAGTGTTTTTTTCGAGATCGGGTGGTAGAATGGTCACAATGACCAACTAGACCTATCTTACTATATTTGTTTCTCATAGCTGTAGACCTGTTAGATTTATTGGATGTCAAAAACATCCATAAATATCGATTTTTCTGTGTTGAAATTTGAATGGCTACATATTTTAATTGGATTATGACACAGTTAAGGTAAGTATAAAGTAGATTTTATTGCTCAGCCCTAAAAAAATTTTTTTAGCACCCAAAAATCGTTCCATCGTTTCATACCAGTTGTGTTTTTTTTCCCTTTTCTTTGTTTTTTTTATGACAAATAATTTCATTTATGGAATATTCATTCATTTCTACTTATTTTAATGTGTGATACACAAGTGGTGATCATGGAATTAATTTGGTACAATAACTTTTACACAGGGACCTCCCCACCCCGAAATGTCTGCGTTGTCAGGAAATTAATGAACATTTTGGAAATAACGCTGGTGGAAAGAGTTAAAGACAGAAACATCGTGTGAGGAATAATGGCAAGCATTTCAGTCATGTAATCTTTACATAAGAAAAATAGCATTATGTTATTTTTACTGATATTAATTTGAGAGACTGGCATTGATACGTGAGCGAATGACAAAGAAGAAGAAACCTTTAAATAAAAAAGAATTAGTTGTCTTTGCGATTTCCTTTTGTTTTGTGTGCAACTGTGCATGCATACATCTATCAACATACTCATCAAAATTTTACAACATATACTGAATAAACCAAAAAGAGCATAGGTTTCTTTTTTTAACCACACCATAGTTAACCATTCTGACACTATGTTAATTCACTATATGTACCCGAAAACCTAAGATTGCCTTATACTCTACAGAATGTTTCAAGTAATGATTTTATTTGATGTATGCAATAGTGAAAAAAATATATGTTCATATTTTTCTTATCCTTTCAAGCAGTTTATTTATTTTTTTTAAATGATAAAAACTTAACTTTGATATACATCTTCCATCACACTGTTTTGAAATATGACTTAAATATTAAGAGTTGTTATTTTATTTGACAAATATGTAAATTTATTACAAGCAAAGCTTGTCTGTAGGAAGCTGGTGTTGTCCTGGAATGATGGTATGGAGCATAAGGGTTAATTTGAGTCCCCCATGAGCTTAATCAAACTACTGAAAACTAAAACTGGAGAAAAGAGATTACAGTTAATCATAAGGAAAGATATGTTTCTCATTTATTAACATGAGAACTATTACATTAACATATGAACTATACATTTAAGCTGGTACATACATTGTTTATTAAAAGAATTTCAGACATATTAAATATCAGCAGTGTTTTGTTTGTGACGCTTACTTTGTATATTTTTAAAAAAATTAACATTCAAATTTTTTGAATAAATTTTTAAAAATTCTGGCACAAATAAAACATCATATTTTAATCATCATACAGAACTACTGTTGTAATATACATCTAAAATGTCTATACATAAATAAAATTCCTGAATAAAGCAAAAGTGCTTCCCGTACAGAGGATATAAAGCTATCTGGCAATAAGTTTGAAAAACAAAAAAATAAATTTATCTAATATTTTACAATTACAAAATTCTGCATTATAAAGCAGATCCCATTTTGAATATATAACCACAATTTAAACATGAAGATTATTGCTTTGTATAAAGAAGACTTTCTTATATTATGTACAAAAACAAATGCAATGAAGACCACAATAATGAACATTTCAAAGATTGTGCTCTTTAGCTTAAGAAAACTGTAATATTCCAAACAGGAAGTTGATGATAATTAAAAAGGGACAAAAATAAGAAAATTCTGTGAGGGAAAAAAAAAATTAAACAACTTTCCAGATCAACAGGAAATCTCATCCTGTACAAATCTGTTATGTATAGTACAGTATTTTGTACAAAAGAATACATGATATTTTATATAAAAATGGCTACATGTCTTGTATACTAAGTTTATGATATTTTATATGAAGACTGACTATATATCCTGTATAATTAAGAGCACACAGCAGTATACTTTTGAAATAAAACTGTAATATTATATATATTATATAAATAAGACAACTGTAATATTTTGTGCAGAGAAGACTTTGATATTCTGTATACAGAGTTTACAGATCCAATATCAAGAAAACAATGATATTTCATTTAATAATGAGAGAAAATAAGATTATATTCTGAAGAAATATGATATTTATTATGACAATGATATAATGCATAAAAAGGACTTGATATTCTGTAAAAAGACCATAAATTCTTCCCAAAAAGGACTTTCATACTCCTTTTCAATATGCTAAAATATATACAGTATTTCTCATAAATGTATGAGGCAACTGATGTAGCAAGATTCAACAAGGAGACAGAATGCAAAAATAAGAATGTACAGTTGAAATGGAAAAAAATATCAAAGATTACTTGAAAATAATTATTAGTAATAGCCCTGAACAAACAATATGTAATAAATTAATACATCAATATAACATTAATTACTGTATTATAAGTTTATTGCTTATTTTTGTATAAACACTATGCAGTGCTATAAAGCTATGTACACATCATAATAACAATAATAATAATAATAAGTCATATGATTATAAACTGCCTTAAGAAATGAAGCAGTAAAGACTTTATCATCTTCTCTTTTTTAATTCTGATGGGTGGTACCCAATCTCAGAATTCTTGCAGCTTCATACAACCTTGGGTGGTACCCAGTCTCGGAACTCTTGCAACTTCACACAACTTTGGGTGGTACCCAGTCTCGGAATTCTTGCAGCTTCACACAACCTTGGGTGGTACCCAGTCTCGGAAATCTTGCAGCTTCACACAACCTTGGGTGGAACCCAGTCTCGGAAATCTTGCAGCTTCACACAACTTTGTGGAACTTTTTTCCAGCCTGGCTACCTGATGAGCGCCCAGTGCCAGAACTCATGCTGTCAGCAGTCAGAATTGTAGCTGGCATATTACTATAGACAGCTCTTTAAAAAAAGTCAAATTTAGGTTTAATATAGTCGGACTTACAAAAATCTGATTATGGAAGAAATGCATCTGATAATGGTTCGTAAAAAAACCTAAGTATTTCTCCGAAAGAAAATTACCATAGAAACAGAGAATCATCTGTCCACAAGGTGCTGAACATAAAGGTAAACAGAAACTAGTTTACTATGTATTAAAGGAATAACAGAACAGTCAGGTTTAAATAAGTCACTCACTCTCATACACACAAAAACACACATGCGCACACACATATATGTATGAGGTGCAGTCAACAAATACCTGGCCTGAATTTCCCAGAGGAAGAGCAGTCATGACACTGGCCACTAGGATCATGTCTCCTGATGTACACCTGACCAATGTGTTGAAAATAGGGCAATTTGTGTGCAACAGAAGTGATGCAACATACGTGTTTTAAGACACATGTTAAGTGCTCTCTGCAATTTGTGACATTGTGGATTTCCATGAGCAGCACATTTGCATCAAATTTCCTTTTCAAGTTAGGAAAAATGATTACAGAATGCTGTCAAATATTGAAGATGACTTTTGGGGAACAGACTATGAGTTGTTCTAAGACATTTGAGCGGTTTTCCTGGTTTGAGGGAATGGGGGTAGAACATTGGTTGATGATGATGAATGCCCAGGTTGACCTGCAACTAGATCAACACCAGTACTGATTGAGAGAATGCATCACATTATCGATGAAGACCACTGACGAGTGTGAGAGGAAAGCGACCTGTCAAATGGTGGAACATGACATGGTTTCTCCACCACAACAATGCTCCAATCCATGTTGCCCTCCAGGGCTGATGGTTTTTTGGCCAGTAACAACATGACTTTGGTGCCCCATCCTTCCTATTCACCAGACCTTGCACCATGCAACTTTTTCACATTTCCATAACTGAAAATGAAGCTGAAGGAGAAGAGATATCAGATGGTGGAGGAAATTCACAGACCATTCTCAATACGTTGGGAGAAAATGACTTCCAGGAATGTTTCCAAAAGTGGCATCATAGTTGAGATCATTGCCAAGACTCAGTAGGGGAGACTACTATGCGGGTGATGGAGGCCATTAATGTCTAAGGTATGTCTTCTTTTAAACATCTTCAGTCCCTGTATTTACTGACTGTACCTTGCATATGTAGAATTATGTCCTAGAGAATCAGTTCTCAACCTTGAATGTCCACAAAAGGTCACACATATGGAAATCTGTACAGCAAGTCTAGATTTTAAAATTATTTTTATTTTTGTACATCTCAAACAATCTAATATCATAAGCTCTTAAAATATGAATATTTGGAAGGATTTTAATTTAAACTACATTGTGGGGAAATGTATGGATGGTTTTAATGAAGTAACATTAACTTCAGGGGTCCATAACTAAAAATGGGTTGGGAACCATTGTCAGAGTTGGGAAGGAAAAAAAAATCATAAAAAAATACATTCTAAAATGACTGACATTTAAACATTAAACTTTTTTTTTTTTTTAATTCTGAAAGACAAGTAAAGAATTTGGCAAAATGAAAACTAATTTAACCTTTCTCCTTTACTTGACATATTTCATTCATTTAAGAAAAGTAAAATCAGAGGGTGACTTTCACACTAAAGAAATAAAAGAAGCCTTAACTGAAACTTACAAAATAAATGAATGCCATTACTTGTCACAGCCTCCCCCCCCCCCCAAAAAAAAAAGATAATGATAATGTCCCCGGTTTCAAAATAAAATAAAAATAACTACATAACACAGTTAATCTAAATTTATCACAGATATCATAGTTTTTAGAAAATTTGTACCAGGAACAATATACAGGCAAATAAAATATTGCATAATGAACAAATGGAGAACAATAAAATTAAAATTATAGAAAATTATGCAAATGTTCCTATAAATGATGGACATTCCAAAGTTGACCGGGCTGCTTTTCACAGTAAAACATATTAAATGCACTGGAAGCTAGAGGGAAAAAAAACTAGGCTAAGAAGCCATTCATTGGTGCTATGTCATGATAAAAACAGAACACTTAAAGATGTCTTGACAACAGAAAAAAAACAACATAAGAGATAGAGACAGTTTAACAATAATACGGTGGACTGGAAATAGTTTTCAGTCTTCATCAATCTTCTGCCATGCTCAGAGACATATACACAAGCAAAAATACAAACTCTTGATCGGTACCCTCTGTATATCTCTATTTCTTATCCCTCTAATAAACAGAACCTGATTTTATGGACTGTCACTACATTGTATCCTTTTAGCCCTGTTATGTAAATTTTTAATAATTTTATGAATCCCTGATATCCAGATTAAACAAATCTGAAAATTATCTCATGACAGAAATATCCTTTTTTTTTAAAAACCAATTACTACGCATTTTGCTGTGAGCTAATTTGGTGGCAGTAGCAGATGACATAAAAATACAATGTTGTATTAAGTTTAAGATATTTTCATATCTTAAAACTAACATTATACACATGACAAGAGTTTTATTATAAAAGTTAAATATCATTTAACTGTTTCAACAGGAGTAATTATTGCCTTTACTTAACATTGGAAGCCCTTTGTTTACATGAAACATTTTGGCTTTTGTACTCACTTTGTCTACAAAACACTGTGGAAATTTCATAAAAATATTTATATCTTCAGCCTTTATATTTCTCTTTGTGTTGCTTTGGAATTTAACTTTGGTCAGTCAAATGCAGGAGCTAGACTGAGCCCTCTTTTTTGTCAGTTTTCAAGGCCATGATGACTGTGTTGATCTTTGTAAAGGCTAATTATCTCATGATTTTTCATTCTTATGATAAAATACAACTCTTATCATGTCACTGGCCATATTAAGGGCTTTTAAAAAAAAAATTCAAATAAGCACAGTCATATGGCTTCATTCCTTAGTTATGAGTTTATAGTTTTAAACTGCCATAAACACTACCAGTAGTTGTTTTTTTCCTGTAAAATATGGAGGCTATATTATTTGATTACACAAATGTTTATGCTGACTTGGATGTTGTTTAGCAGGGTTAGATTTAACATAATCTTTTTCTGCTCTGAAGATATTAAAATGGTAAAGTAAAAAGGTAAAGGTAATCTTCTCATACCTTTAGAGGAACATAGGGATATGGTGTTAGTGCCCATATTTTCCTTGACCTGTCAGCACACTAGTGGGTGATATGGTCAGTATCATGCCTAGTCACCTTTCCTTCCCCAACTCCAGAAGAAGAGGGGTACAGTTTCCATCTCTACAGCTGGGTGACTGCTGGAGCGCCTCCAGCCGGATTAGAAAATGGGCAGTTATAAAATAAAAAAAAACATCCTCTTCTTGAATGTAATCACATAACCAGTTTATGCATCTAAATTAACCTCCCATCAGTGAGAGTTTCCTGAGGTACATTAAAATCTTATTTATTATTTGTGGATTGATGATGAAATTAAATGTTGCTATTGAATGTGACAACTGTAAAGGTGTATCTCAAGCTAACGCAGAATGAGTCACAGATGCATGGATCAAAGATGCTATGGATTTGACAATGGTTTACATGATTATTGCATGCTGCTGTATATTGTGACAATTTTAACTACACTATGGAATATGATATTTCAACAACATACTACTGTTGAATTCTACAGTGTTAGCTACTTACTATTACATACTCTGGTAATTTTTTACAGTAAGAAAATACACTAACTAAACTTTAACAAATGGAAAAAATACAATAATGGCATACTATAATGAATTCTACAATAATAGCTATATACAATCAAGAAATGTGACAATAATGCATTATTATTGTGGAATGTGATAAAAACAACTGTTCATTTTAATAATATTGCTAACAACATAAATAATTTACAAGTGTGCCTTGATGGTGAAATTTTACAATAAATATATTCTGCAATAAGGAAAATATTAACACGAAATACAGACTAACACTGGAACAAACATTAGCTTTTCAACATTGGAACAAGCTTTAGCCTAGCTGACACTGACTGACATGGTGCTAGATTAAAAGGCGGCTTTGTGCTTCTCTGCGATCAGCTTGAGGAAGGCTGAGTGTTCTCCATGCATTGGGAAGGAACTAGAAACTGTCTGCCAACTGATGACATTGACCTCATCACCAGCCTATATGAGGTCAAAACAGATGTAAAATTGTTACAAATAATAATGTTAGTATTTTTTTTTTTAACAAGATGGACAGACACAAACAGATGTTAACTGCTGTTGAGTGTTATATAGGCTATCTGATAATCTGCATGCTGATAATATTCACAAAGAAACCCACATTTTAACCACCTAATGCTGTCAATCCAACAACTGAATGGTGTCTTATGAGTTAAAAACCCTCCCATGGAGGAGTTTAAAGATATGAAGCACATGTCTGAAACAAAAGTTACAATGAAGGGTTCTTTCTATAGTGAAGGTTTAACTGAGAGGTAGAGAGAGCAAGCTTTCATACACTGTCTGCCTATGCTTAGCAGTGCACCAGAACTTCTCCTGCACGAGTACATGACTTCTGCTAGGTTACATTTCCTCACAGAGACCAATGAGGTTTCAGCTGGATATCATATCCATTATGCAGGAAGGAAGCAGACTAGTTTTGCTCCAGCCATAGTACATGTGGTCTTTCTAGGGCATCATGTGTTTTAACCCATCCTACTCATTTTTGTACTGGGCAAAATCTTTTCCGGTCCATCAAGATACATCATAAACTGCTATTTTGAGCTATTCAGAGTTCCACTTGTTGGTTTGCTGAGACATAATGAGACATATGAGATGTATTGTTGCTGTTTGCCAAGCAACCCATACCATTTGATGTATTGATGTGTGTCTCTGCTTAGCCCCAAAGAGGTGGGGGTGGGGAGTTTTTCTCCAAACACAGCAGCTGAAGGCTGCTTACTGCCTGCTGCTGACAAAAAGTCTTCAAGAGATCAAGAATTTTCAGTCTGCCCAACTACATAGCAGAACATCAATAACAGATGCAATAGGTACAGTGAAAACTAAGTACAGATAGCACAAAATTTTTAAATGCAGGAGTTTCACATACTTCATCTCTCATGAGACCCATAGCCATAAATAGAAAGAAAAACTAAGTCAAACCAAAAAGAAGAAAGAAAACTTTAAAGTGAGAAAAACAATATCTACATACTCTCAAATGTTGGTGCTGCAAAACTGCTCCAGATATGTCATGGTAGTTAACCACTTGTGTCTCGATCCAAGCATTGTCAGTGTTCCGAGGATCATCAGCATAACCCTTATACACCTGAGAATAGATGAAGAATGTATTTATTCAAATGTCTTTAGTCAAAATATTTTGGAAAGACGGAATAAGAAACATGAAAATTCAGGAATAATCTGGAATGAATGGCACAAATCTTGAGATAAAGCAAGAGAATCTGAAAAGTTAGCAGTCACTCTTCATATATATATAGCTTTAATGTGCAGTGGAGCAGATATGAGTGTGTCCTGAAAGCTATGAAGCTTTTTTTCCTATTCCTACTTTACTAAGGAAGATGGAAGTGTTTTGGTCACTTCCCTCTCTCTGAACCTTTAGATGCCCAAGGCACATGGGGCTCTGCAAGGATCTTCCACAAATGCTTATCTTTCACTCTTATTTCTGCTCTTGCCCACGTGAGCCCTCTTTGTTGTTCTTCTTCATGTCTCTTTTGATTTACCCCTACTTTTGTGTTTTGTCACTTACTGTGTATGAAAGAAACAGAAGATCAAGACAAGCAATGGACAAAGCTCAACAGGAAGATAAAAATGGCAGGACAGATTCAGAGGGACATATAAAAGAACCTTCCAAATGAAGTTCTAGACTATGAGAAAGATAAAATGGAAAATATAGAGAATGACTCAAGAGCATTTGGATGGTGAGTTTTCCATAAAAGTTAATCCCCAGTATATCTATCCCAAGTTTATGCTCTTGCTGGCATACTTTCGTATGATTCTTTTGATTAGTCACATATCATGAAACAGGAGTTGGGCATAAGGCTAACAACCTTATCCTGAAATCCATCAGAGGCGACTCTAGATGGGGAAAAAAAGAACTGTTATGGAAACTTGCAACAAAAATTCAAGAACAACACAGAGATAAGGCAGATGAGTGAGCAACAACCAGTCTCATGGGTGATCAGAAAAATGAGACAGACATTTGTCAGTCATGTGATGAGAAGGAACAGTCAAAGAATCCCAAAACAAGCTATCAAGTGGAACACAACAGGGTGAAGAAAAAGAGGTCAACCACATGAAACTCTAAAGAGGACATTGTTAAGAGAGACCAAACTCTTGCATCTTACATCCTTCCCATGCCATTAAACATCACACAGGGCCCGCATGGTAGTTCGTCAAGATGTCCTGTCTTCTGCGAGTTTTTCAGTCTCATCAAGGGATGTTATTCCCATTGAATTGGCTTCTCTCAACAATGTCCTCTTTAGAGTTTCATGTGGTTGATATCTTTTCTTTGGCTTGTTGTGTTCCATTTGATAGCTTGTTTGGGGATTCTCTGATTGTTTCTTCTCATCACATGACTGACATATGTCCATCTTCTTTTTCTGATCAACCATGAGACAGGTTGTTGTTTGCTCATCTGTCTGATCTCTGTGATGTTCTTGAATTCATTCCACTTTATACTGAGTATTTTCCTGAGGCATTTGTTTTCAAAAGAGTCTAATTTCTTGTCTATGTATTTAGTTGTTTTCCAGCTTTCACATGCATAAATGAGGGTGGATATTACATTTGAATTTAATAATTTTAACTTGGTTTTTGTGCGTATAACTTTTGAATTCCATATGTTCTCAAGATTCTTGAAGGTCAGTGCTGCTTTTGCAATTCAAATTCTGACTTCTTTTCTGATGTCACCATTGTGGTCTGTATAGCTGCTGCGATATGCAAAATGGTTTACTTCCTCAACAGCTGTTTCCTTCTATTTGTCCATCGTCGTTAATGAGAACCTTCATTATTTTTGCTTTATCTTTGTTAATTTCAAGTCCTATTTTACTAGCCATTGAAGGCAGGGTATCTGTTTTTTTTTATGCCAAATTAGTAGGCATAAAATCCCTTGATGAGGTTGAAAAGCTTGCCAAAAACAGGAAAACTTAGCAAACTACCATGCGAGCCCTATGTGACATTTAATGGCATGGGAAAGATGTAAGGAAGGAAGTTTATTTATTTCTGTGTTATTTATCTCCTGCTTATGTATTCCTCTTCGCCTGTTGACAAATTTATGTGTACTGATGACCTTAGGATTTTTCAGACTGAGTAATTAAAATAGAACTACACCACCATTTTCTGCATGGCAGTGGTGATTCATGGGATATTTGGCAGTTAATTTAATTATTTTTACATATATTGTACTTCTTAACTGCTCACACATTTGTGGGAATAATATAATAGTAGTAATTATATAATAATATTACATAATAAGTAGTGAATTATATTATTTATATTTTTCACATTTACAATGGTAAATATCTTGTTAAATATTCATTCAAAAAATTCAACTTGATATCTTAAAGCCCTTCCCCACTATTTGTCTATCAAAATCGATACATTAACATACCTTTGCAGTTATAAATCATGCAAGATCTAACTACATCCACATTGCTGCATCCAGTCACACAAGATTATTTCTGCAAAAATCCAAAATTGTACCTCTTCTCCAGTCTTAGAAAGTTCATCAAAATATTCCTGAACTTTCTTCCGCTCCTCAGGGTCCTGGTGCATGAATCCCGTCGTGTCTAACTTGTATTCAGTCTTCAAAATATTAAGGACTGGCTCTCCTTGTTTGCAAATACCCTGAAAAAAAAAAAAAGTTACAAAATTCTGTGAATTAAATATGAAAAGATGATGCAGCTGAACTGAAAGCTTTGAGAGGAATCATGGGAATGTAATCTAATTACTGGCTGTCCATTTAAGCCTATAAAATTATAATAAACTCTATGAAGATGAATGTAATATCTGTTTATTAATATTTTAAAACAGTCACATTTTAATAATTTATAAATTATTTATATTATTGACATTTTTCATTCTAAGAAGACAGTTTTGAAGTCAAAAGATATCAGCTCTTGTGCATTTTGTCTCGCTGAATAGGTTTTCTGTTATAAACCCTGTAGAAGGACTGCATGAAGACAGCATCATTTAGACAGAAGAAAAGGATGTAAAATAATGCAGAACAGACAGCGGCCATTTGGTAGTAGAAGCCTTCAGATCCAGCAAATCTAAACTTTTAACGAAGTCTATGCTAACAACAGTTAACTACATGAAGGCACAGAAATGGGATATGAGAGTGAAGTACACAAGATCTGCTTTGAAAAAACAGTAAAGACATCATACAGATATGGGTGTGACAGAGAATGCACCATCTGCCTGCAGAGAAATGTACACTAGATTAATGAAAATGGAATTCAGTGAATTCCACAAACATTAAACTTGAATGCAAAAAAAAAACCATGTTAAAAAGTGGTTGACCAAGAGACAGCATTCTACTCAGGTACTTACTCTGATCTGCAACCATCTTTCAAAGTTTTTATTCACTCAAACTACATTCAAGACAGATTTATTTGATGGACAAAATTAAGGAAATAATGCATGAGTAGATACGTACAAACAAATGATTTAGACTTATGTGTAAGTACGTAACCATGGACATGCATAGTACTTCAGCATGTATGATGTACTCACTCCCAAGCTCAATGCACCATTGCCAGCATTCTGGTAATTTCCATATGTTCTCACATTCTGGTAATTTCCATATGTTCTCACATTCTGGTAATTTCCATATGCTCTCAAGAGCTAATCTTTGGGGATACTGCACATCCACTGATGGACAACCCCACGCAATTCTTCATTATCTTTGAAACTTTAGCCTCTCAGCAGTTTCTTCATAGCTTCAAACAGTGCATAGTCATTAGGAGCAAGGTTGGGAGAATATAGTGGATGTGCCAATACCATAAATCCCAAGGACTCCAACTCAGCAACAGTCACTGTTGGATTTTGTGGTGTAAACTTCACAGTGACTTACAATAATGTGCACTGTTGATTGTCATCCCTTGTGGAAGCCAGTCAGCCAAGAGTATGCCATAGTCATCTAAAAAAACTGTAACCATCAGTTTCCCTGCTGAAGAAGCTGCACAAGTTTTCTTGGGTGTGGGGTTTCTTTTGTTTCTCCATTGTATTGACTATTGCTTGGTCTCTGTTGTATGGTAGTGAAACCATGACTTATTATCAGCTAAACAACAATGGATCTCTCTCTCTCTCAACCTTAAGTGCCCAGGGCACATGGGGCTTCCGCAAGGGTTTTCCACAAATGCCTGTCCTTCGCCTTTTTTTCTGCTCTTGCCTAGGTGAGCCCTCTATTGCTCAACATCCTTTCTGTTGTTCTTCTCCATGTCTCTTTTGGTCTACCCTTACTTCTGTTCCCCTGTGGTGTCCATCTTAGTGCTATTTTTGGTAGTGAGTTGTCAGTCATTCGGAGCACATGTCCCAACCATTGCCAGCGTCTTTCCTCAATAATTGTTGTCAGTGGCTTCATCTGCATTTCTGCCAATAAGATGTTATTTCTTATGGTGTTCGGCCAGATTATTTTCCTAATTCTTCGTAAACATTTAGTCTGGAAAGAATTCAACTTGTTTTCTATGGTTTTGGTGATTTTCCAGCATTCACTTCCATAGAGTAGTACACTTAGAACATTACTCTTAAATATCCTGATTTTCATATTTATGCTTAGTTTTTTTTATTTCCATATAGTCTGCAGCACTGCAAAAGCCTGGTTTGCTCTAGTAAGTCTACTGTTGATGTCCTCTGTGCTGTCTCCATTTTCTACTACTCTGCTGCCAAGGTATACAAATTCGTTGACCTCCTCCACTAACTTGCTGTCTACTCTGAGTACATTTCTGTTGTTCACATTTTGCTTCATTAACTTTGTCTTTCCTACGTTGATCTTTATGTTGTTTGCATTCTGAGTTAGCTTGTTTATTTTATCTTGCATATCTTTGTGACTGCTTGATAATAGACAAATGTCGTCCGCAAAGTCAAGGTCCTCCAGCGCTGTGTCAAGGGTCCATTGTAATCCTCTGCATTTGTCTGATGTTGCCTCCTTCATTAACCAGTCTACTGCCAAGATAAATAATGTTGGTGATAGTACACATCCCTGTTTCACTCCTGTTTGTACCCTAAAGCTGCTGGAGGTATGTTCTCCACAGATCACTTTGCACTGAAAACCCTCATATAGGGCTTTGATTACATTTACTATCTTGTGGGGGAGGCCATGCCATCTTAGGATTTTCCACAGTGCATCTCTGTTGACACTGTCAAAGGCTTTCTCAAAATCTATGAATAATGCATATGTTGTGCTATGCCACTCATTTGCCTGTTCTAATATTTGTCTAAGTACAAATATGTGGTCCATGCATGATCTTCCTTTCCTAAATCCTGCCTGCTCTTTCCAAAGTTTTTCCTCAAGTGTTGGTACAATTCTGTTGATGATTATTCTGCAAAATACTTTACTGGTGAGTGGCAGTAGGGTAATGCCTCTCCAGTTCCCGCAATCTCTGAGGTCACCCTTCTTTGGTAGTTTTACTATAATGCCAGTTTTCCACTCATCTGGGGCTTTTTCTAGATCCCAAATTTGTTGTAATATCCGGCAAAGTTGTTTTGGTGTTTCTGTTTCTTCTGCTTTCAACAGTCACCTCATCTTCACCTGGTGCCCTGTCTGATTTTAGCTTCTTTATCGCCTCCTTTACTTCACTTATTGTTATTGGTCCTGCATTGATGTTTAGTTCCTTTTTTGCTTCAGTTATGTCTATTGTTTGTGCTGCTTGTGTTCTGTTTAGTAGGGTGTTAAAGTGTTCCCTCCATCTTTCAAACAACAATGGATATTCACTCTAATTTCACCTTCTTTCCAGAGAAACCATGCAGTTCACCCCTGTCTGCAGTAGTCTGCCTCCATCTTGTTGCCTGTGCATGCATGGGGGCCAGCGGGAAAATGACATGCAAGGTCCCCCACCCCCACCCCCTCACATTTGCTGGGAAGTCTTGACATGCTTTAACGACCTATATACACATCCTTAACTGACACATATTTTCATTTCTCTAGCAACAAGCACCACTGAAAAAAATGATGCCTGTCTAAATCATTTGTTAGTGACCCTAGTAGAATGATGGAGATAATAATGCTAGGAGGAATGACAGACACAAGACAATTCAACCTCAAACACAAGAAAAATTTACCCCTGGAATGGCCCACAATTTGTTATCCAGTCTTTGCACAGCAACGAACTCCAGGACAGGTTTACCTCCCTCCTGCACACGGGCGCCATCTTTTGTCTTCCACCTACTCAAGGAATCCAAAGAATGTCGGCTAATTTTGTTACTAGATAACCATACACTGAAGACTATCAAATTACATATACCCCACAATCATCTAAAGTGCATAAACATGGATATTAAATAAGAAAGTGGAAAAAAATGAACGCTTTTGATGTGTGGACATATACATATTTGCACTTCATTAGCTAAAAAACACAAAGAAGCAATGGATCAACAGAAACTTAAAAAGCAAATAATAAGAAACAAGAACCAGAAAATTAAAGTTGTATTTTTTTGTGTGGTTATTTTAAGGAACGAAAAAAAATACTGAAAACCACAGTGAAGAGAAATTTTGAAGGGAAATGAGAAAGTGGACTGCAATGGTACATTTGTGTGTATGATATCAAGATTTGGACAAGAATAAATTTAGCTGGTGTAACTTAAAAGCAAAAGGTAGAACAAGCTGGCAACCTTCTATGACCATGGAGAGACTGTAATATGACGATTGTTTTTTGAGTGCAGAAACAAGAATACAGTTTTTGCTGGCTGCAGTTAATTAAACAGCTACATTTAGCACTGTTTACAGTAATGAGCTAAAATCATATAATACAGTTCTATGGACAGTTGTGATAATCTTCATTGCACTTCTGACATATTTACAGGTATATATACCTTTTACGATATAACATTTGGGGGGGGGGTGAAGTCATCTAATTTACCAATCAGTGGTTCATACCTGAATAATCAGTGCTCCATACCTGAATAATCAGTGCTCCATACCTGAATAATCAGTGGTCCATACCTGAATAATCAGTGGTTCATACCTGAATAATCAGTGGTCCATACTTAATAATCAGTAGTCCATACCTGAATAATCAGTGGTCCATATCTAATAATCAGTAGTCCATACCTGAATATTCAGTGGTCCATACCTGATTGCTTGCATCAGTGTTGGCAAACCATAGCCGACCACAACCCTATCTCACCTCTCCATTGGTACCTTTAGTAACAGAACTAACCTGTTTAACAGGGAACTGACTGTTATAGTTCCCTTGGCAGTGAAGTCTGCTAAAGAAGCATTGTATCTTTTCTTGCCTTTAACTCTTTCCGTGCTTCCAGGTACTGAGGTAGCCCTTCTATTTTGTGTCTTGAGTGCCAGCGGGTACTATGGTAGCCCATATTTGTTTCTTTAAAAAATGGTGTAACTTTTTAATTGTACACATTTTATTTGCACATGTCCGGTGACCTGTCATAGTTCTGTCAGAAGCATGCCTAACAACCGATTGTTGAGTGAAAGAGGTCTCACTTAGGTCATTCATTCATTCCTTTGCATGTCCCTTGCGGAACTTGCCTTCCAAACAGCACTCCTGTAGGCCTCTCGGTTGTGAGCAAGATGGCCTGCTGCTGCTGCATCCATTTCCAGATCATCAACGATGTCTTGCAGCCATCTTCGTTTCGGTCTTCCTCTTTTTCTCTTTCCCATTATGTATCCTTCCAATACGGTCTTCTCTAAATTATCATGAAGTTTAATGTGTCCAAAATATTTAAGTTTTCTCTCTTTAATCCTCTTTACTAGCCAGCCTTCTTCAATATTAAGCTCTTGTAGTACAGATATATTTGTTCTTTTTTGTGTCCACGATATTTGGAGAACTCTTCTATAGCATTTACATTCAAAGGCATTTATGTGTTTCTCAGCTGTTTTGTTAAGTGTCCAGGTCTCACAGGCATATGTTGCGATGGGAAAGATGCATGCCCTTAAAAATCTTATTTTTGTGGTTCTGTCTGCTCCTCTCCACAGATTCTTTATTTGTTTTACTTTCTGAAGAGCAATAGATGTCCTCCTTTTAATTTCCCTCATTGTATCTCCATTATTAGTTAGTAGTGATCCAAGATATTCAAAACTCTCCACTTCTTCCAGTTTTCCCTCATTGATACATATTTCAGTTGCCTTGTTTGTTTTGTCAGTTGTCATCACTTTAGTTTTCTTTGCATTAAGATAGAGGTTCTGCTCTTCGCTGTTCTTGCGGACTGACATAATTAGTTTTTCCATTCCTTCTTGGTGTTGTGGACAGCAATACTGTGTCATCAGCATATCTAATCTCTGGTATTTCATAACCTCCAACTGTTATGGCATCGTAATATTCTTTGTCTACATCTTCTCTAACATTCCTCATTATATTTTCAGTATACAAGTTAAATAAGTAGGGTGACAATATGCCTCACTTAGGTAAGAGTTGGAAAACAAGGTGAAGGACAGGCATCTGTGGAAAACTCTTGTAGAAAACAATGAGGATGTGAAAAGAAAACTGAATACTGGAATAACCACACAAGAGATAATTTTTTAAAAAAGAAAAAAATACAACTGGATCATTTATTCATTAAAAGGATGGCAAGGTTAAGAACTTATAAATAAAAATATTAACCTTTGCATCACAAACAATAAACTTTGCACAACAGTAGATGTGATATTGTCCAACATCAGTCCAAGGTTCTAGACATTTTTTATTCTGAATTAATCTCCTTCCTTCGAACTTTTCTTAGTTCATCATAATTTTCTCCAAAATCTGTCTATTTTTATTCAACATTTAGAATGAATCACATGTGCCATTAAGTACTTTGTAAATTACAATCAATACAGTTAACATACTAAGCAAATTTCTCACCTGGTTACTACTGGGTCACCTGTATGATTTGGCCCCCAACGACCTAGTGACCCTCGACCTCTTAGACCTGTCCTCCCCATTGGATTAATGGGAATGCCATCAATAACCTTGTATTTTTTACATGAACTGATTCTCGATACTTGACATTTTTTGTCTTCCACATTGAACTGGATGCACTGACTTCTGTCCTCAGGTCTCCTAAAACCAGAAAAGCCAAAGAAATGTAAGCTTGATTAAAAAAAAACAGATTTTATGACATTATGTTAATATAATCCATATATCCCTATTCCATATCATCTCTCTCTCTCTCTTTCTGAACCTTAAGTGCCCAGGGCACATGGGGCTTCTGCAAGGGTTTTCCACAAATGCCTGTCCTTTGCCTTTTTTTCTGCTCATGTCCAGGTGAGCCCTCTATTGGTCAACATCCTTTCTGTTGTTCTTCTCCATGTCTCTTTTCGTATACTACTTCTGTTCCCCTGTGGTGTCCATCTTAGTGCTATTTTTGGTAGTGAGTTGTCAGTCATTCGGAGCACATTCCCAACCATCGCCAGCGTCTTTCCTCAATAATTGCTGTCAGTGACTTCATCTGCATTTCTGCCAACAAGATGTTATTTCTTACAGTGTTTGGCCAAAATATTTTTCTAATTCTTCATAAACATTTAGTCTGGAAAGAATTCAACTTGTTTTCTATAGTTTTGGTGTATTTTTATCATACATCTTGTATAATATTCAAAACCATATACAAATATTGTGTCTTTTTGGCTCTTCATGTGATGTGTCCTTTCCAGAATGTAGTCTCTCTCACTGCCTCTCTGAATGCAATGCATCTTGCACAAGTTGACCAATGTATCACAATGACTTATTCAGACCTTCCGTGATGTCCTGAGTCCAAATGCTGTGAGGTTGTTCCTCTTCTCTTTCAACAGGCACTATGTCTTCTACTATCAACCTCTCCAAACTACTGATGTGGCTGATGTATCTCTTTTCTACTTCTGATGGTGTTTACTAGCCAGTTTTCTGCAAAAAATGTGTATAGTTTGCAAAACTAGTGCATAAACATTTTATTATGTTAAACTATACATATATATTTTTTTGCTGCATAATTTCTTTGTGGCTGTAGACTAAAAATTCTTAGATGTTGACGTCATGATAAAGATCTTGTAATACAGGTATTGAGTTGGATGGAGAAGGTATCACGTTGGGCAGAGAAGGTATTGAGTTGGTTTATACAGAAAAAGGTACAGAGATGGATGGAGAAGGTATAGAAATAAATGGAAAAAAGTACAGAGATGGATGGAGAAGGTATAGAATCAAATGGAAAAAAATACAGAGCTAGATGGAGAAGGTAGTGGGTTGGATTGAGATGGAATTGAATTAGATGGAGAAGGTACTGAGTTAAATATAGATAGTATTGAGTTAGATGGAGAAGGTAATGAGTTGGAAGTAGAAGGTACTGTGTTAGATGGAGAAGGTATTGAGTTAAATGGAGAAGGTATGGAGTTTTGATGGTAAAAAAGCTGAGATGAGTGGAGACAGTATTAAACTGAAGAAGAAGATCTTAAGATGGGCAGAGAAGGGATCAAGTTGAATGAAGAGGTAGCAAATTGTATGGAGATGGTATCAAGTAATATGGAGAAAGTACCACGTTATATGGAGAAGGCATTAAATTGAATGGAGAAGGTATCAAGTTGCATGGAGGGGGTATTAAGTTGTATGAAGAAGATATCAAGTTAGATGAAGAAAGTATCAAGCTGGATGAGGAAAATATCAAACTATGTGGAGAAGGTACAGTGTTCAGAGACAAGAGGTGCACATGGAAGGAAGCAGAGAATAATTCCAAGAACAAGGATGACTGGAGAGCCTTTATCCGTGGCCTATGCTCCGAAGGGAGTGAATGATGATGATGATGATGATGGAGAAGGTATCAAGTTGTACAGAGAAGGCATTAAACTGAAAGATGAAGGGATCAAGTTGTAAATCTAAACAGACAGACTTACACTGCCAGCAAATCCTCGTCTGTGCCACTTGGATTAATCAGAACATCCACCGATGTAAAAATAGGGGGATTATACTCTGGATACTCTATCTGTACAATGAAACAAGCAAATATAAGAAAAATGTCAAAATCCATGTGGCTGATTTTTCATATGAAAATCAATCCACTTTCCATAATTTTAGTATATGCTACTGTCACATACAATAGGCCGAAGAAAAAGAGGTCGACCACGTGAAAGAGGACATTGTTAAGAGAGGCCAATTTAGTAGGCATAAAATTCCTTGATGAGGTTGAAAAGCTCACCAAAAACAGGAAAACTTGGTGAAATACCATGAAAGCCCTATGTAACGTTTAACAGCACGGGAAGGATGTAAGATGTAAGACTGTCATGCCATGTTCATCTTTTGCAAGCTTCCACACCATGACTACTATGCTGACTCTCTATCTTGGAACATCACAGCAATCTGTTTACCAGGAACATCACAGCAATCTGTTTACCAGGAACACAGCAATCTGTTTACCAGGAACACAGTTTGAATACAATGTTGATCACTTATGGTTTTCTCACCCTAATGACAGTGTCATAAATAAACAGCAAACTGAGAGAAAAGTGGGCAGGTTCCAGTTAGGGGAAATCATGTACCGACCACACTGCCTCAATGTGAATCATAGCAGAACAATCAGCAGACTGGAATTCCTCACTGTTAGCCACATTTCATTGATTACAAGAAGGCTTTTGATAGTTTAGATTGGAGGATGCTATGGAAGCTACTGGAACATTACAGAATCCCAGGATAGAAAGTAAGGCTTGGCCCTATATCTTGGAATATCACAGCAATCTGTTTACCAGGAACACAGCTTGAATACATCTTTAATACAGCTTGAACTACCCTGTATGAAAGAACAACTTGCAGGACTGTATGTGGGGAATCTCTCACAGAAAGTTTTAGTGTAGAAGCGGGCATATGGCAGGGGTGCTTGCTGTCACCATTCATATTTCCTCTGACAGTCAACTGGACCAAGAATGGCCTAGAACTACTTGGAGAAGGGATATTATGAAAGTTCTCACAGACAAGGGATACACTTGGAGGAAAGCATAGAACAAATCCAAGAACAGACATGACTGGAAAGACTTTTATCCATAGCCTGTACTCCCAAGGGAGTGATGGGGAATGATGATGATGATGGTGACAATTAATGACACTGTCACCTCTGTAACATTTTGACTTCACTCCCATGAATTAATGACACAGCCCCATACTAGGCCATTGAAGCAAAAAGAGGATTTGGTGCCAGTTCCTACATTTTTCTTCCCTTGTAAACACACCAGACACATAGATTACAATATTTACTCAGTGTTAAGAAAGTAACTGAGAAAAGTTAAGTAATAAACAAAGCAGTTTAAAAAAGCAAAAGTAAATATCACTGCCTGTCTTCGACAGGTTGGCTGAGTGATCAGATGCTTGGTCTACTAATCCAGTGGTTCTGGGTTCAAGTCCCAACAGTCGGAATTTTTTTTTTGGTACCAGTACACCAAAAAGGCCCCAAAGTTCACCAAACCTCTAAAAATGGGTACCAAATAAACCTTGGAAGGTAAATGTGGCCACACATCATACTGTCCACATCATACTTTCATGTGCTGAAGCTCTTGGAAATACGGGCCGAACACCATTTGCACAATATACCTTAAAGGCATGGAAACGGATTTTTTAATTTTTTTATTATCTAAGACAAAACAGGGGGCCGGCTAGCGTAGTGGTTAGAGCACTCGTCTAGCAACCAAATGGTCAAGGGTTCGAATCCCCAGCTGAGCGGGATTTTTTTTCCGACCAACACGGCCCCGAGGTCGACCCAGCCTCGCAAAATGGGTACCAGAGAAAATCTGGGAAGTAAAGGCAGCGAGGAAAGGAACTGGTCACCCTACCTCATACGCTGATGACCCAGCATAATGAGGCCTCTAACGCTTCACCCCCTACGGCATTTGTTATGGGACTATCTTTACTTTTTTTAAGACAAAACAAATAACATTACTCAACTTCAAATAAAAAGGCAAAAACTTATTAGAAATAAACATTTCATGGGATATTTACCATAATAAAGAAATATTAATAAACTGACATACCTCCCATAAGACTTTCTCATCTGAAATCGGAAATCTCATAATTTTAGTGCCTGGATATGGAGACTTCCTTGCTTTGTAATGCGTTGCAATTTTTTTATTTAGAAGATCCTGCACTAGTTTCCTTTCTTTCTCTTCACGAGCTTTTCTCTTTCGTAGTTCTGTTGATGATAAATTGGTAATCACTGACATGATTTTGTGTAAATAAAAAAGTCTGAACTCACTTTGATGGTAAGTTTTTCTTAGAAAAAGAAATTGGCAAATTATATCTGTCATGATTTTTTTTAAGGAACACAGAACACTGACAAAATGAACTAACAATCTGCAGATTCTGCTTATTATTTTGTGTTTGAAAGCAATTTTAAAAAAAAACTAAACAAACATAATGGAATTTTAAACTATAGATTTAATCAAAATAACCTCAAAAACAGCTCAGATATTAATTTATAACAGATATTTACACATAAATTAAGAACCAAAAAAAAACAAGTGAAAACAGATTAAAATAAATTAGTTCAAGTTAAAACAAAAACCTTTAATCATTATGTGAGTGTTTCATAATGACAGTTATGCACTGCCTACTATAAAATTAATCATTTATTTTCTTGAACAGCTAAGTTTGCAATTTTTCACAACTCGACAAAACCCTGTCACAAATAACCTGACAAAAATATCAGTAAATTAATGTCAGCGTTACAACATCCTTCCCGTTTAAAAGCTCACCTCAACCTTTAATGTAAATGACTCCTGATAATCAATGAGATCATTAAAAATCTGGTTCTTTAAAATTTGCATCTGAGCAAAAATGCACTATAAGCACTAAATAATAACTAAAGTAAAATGCTTTTTTTTGTTACAAATCATAATGACTGACATTATGATATTTGAAAAATGTGTATATTAAAAACTAAATGTTCATGATCAGGCCATATTTTTTATAATTTATATAGAAATGATAGTAATATGACCTAGGAATCTCTGTGAATGATTTATTTAAAAAAAGAACATGAATATAGAACTGACTTTATCTGATAGGGGAAAACTGATTTGTCTGATGATGGTTTATCTGATAGTACAAAACTAACTAATTTGATAGAGGAGAACTGATTTATTTGATGATGTAAAACTGATTTATTTGATGGTGGCAAAGTGATTTATTTAATAGTCTGATAAAGAACAAAAGAGAAAGCAAACTTCAAATAGAAAATTTCAGTATTAAAACAAGCGTCCACTATGATGTTGGAGATGGTGAACCAAAGATAGTCAACATCCCATCTAACTAGTCAACATCCCATCTAACTAGTCAACATCCCAACTAATTAGTTAACATTCCACCTAATTAGTCAACATCCCATCTAACTAGTCAACATCCCATCTAACTAGTCAACATCCCATCTAATTAGTCAATATACCATCTAATTAGTCAACATCCTATATAATTAGTCAACATCCCATCTAACTAGTCAACATCCCATTTAACTTTCCTTCAGTGCACCTTGGAAGCAGACTGTGCCACAATGTCAGCTGGGTATCACTCCATCATCTTGTGTCCCTCCTAGATCATGAAGAATGAAATGGCAATCTAGTATCACTGAATCCATCAAACAAACTATTTGGCTTCATGGAATATGGAGCAACAGCACTGATCCTAAAACAAACTGGCTCATCTACCATGTTACTAGGAGTCACCAAACTATGGCCTGTGAACCACATGTGGCCCTCAGCATCCTTTTATGTGGCCTGTAAACAATCATGAATCAGTGATCCAGTTCCTACAATGATTTTGAAGAATCTGGTAACTGAAAAGGAAAGGCTTGTGCACAGTACAGTCTAGAGTAAAATGGGTAGGATTAGCCTACAAAATGGACAAAGAACGTAGACAAGAGAGGAAAAAAAATTAGAAAGGGAAGAAGTCAGAATGGAACCCCAGTTAGACAAGCAACTATCTAACCATGTGCAGATTACATATTAACTTTCCTAAACAACTTGTTCATTATGAATCTACTTGGAAATGATTTTTAAAACTTCTTTAACTGAACTGTTACTCTAGATTTTCTAGTGGCTAGATGGCTGCTCTTCTTATAGGAGTCCATCTACTCTCAGTCATTCTCTATCTAACTGTTTTTTTTTTCTCTACATCTACATTACTGTCTACAATTTTAAGTGCTAACTAATCTTGCCTGGTTTACTTTCACATTTTGCTCTAAAACAATGTGGCAACTTGGAAGATGTAGTTAATCATCATACATTCTTTAGTGACATTTCTAAGAATAAAACACATACAATTTCACTAAAGATTAGACCTATTTGATGATTATATGGAGAAACTGCTTTATGATCATGTAAAAAAAAAAAAATCTCTTTTTTTTATACAACATGTTTTGGCCAGTGAGACCTACATTTTTTTATATACCTTCATGTTTGTTGGCTTCAGCTAATTTATGATATCATAAAAGTCTGTTTAACTGATCTCAGATCACAGTGCCTATATACAATACTCTCATTCATAATGCATCAAAACTTGTAATGATAATTACACACAATCATCATCATCATCATCATCATCATCATCACCATCACCATCATCATCATCATCATCATCATCATCGCCTTTCACTCCCTTGAGAGCACAGGCCACGGATAAAGGTTCTCCAGTCATCCCTGTTCTTGGAATTATTCTCTGCTTCCTTCTATGTGTATCCCTTGTCTCTGAGAACTGTCATAATTTCTCTTCTCCAAGTAAGTCTAGGTCTTCCTCGTTTTCTATTTCCTTGAGGATTCCATGTCAGTGCCTGTCTGCTATGGTGGTGTCGGGTTTCCTCAGAGTGTGGGCAATCCACCTCCATTTCCTAGACATGATTTGTAGGTTTATAGGTTCTTGTCCTCCCCTTTCCCAGACCTCCTTGTTCCTGATCTTGTCCTGCCATTTAAAATTACACACAATACCCCAAAGTATATTCACTGAACTCGAATTTAAGATCATAAGACTATTATGACACAGACAAAGGAATGTGGTTATGAAAAAGAATATTAATTTAACAGCCACAGTGCAAAATCTGGCACTATTTCGACAATTATATTTTCATATATGGATAATATTGATGCAATGTGAAATAAAATTCAGAGGAAGAAAAACTGTTAGCATAGTTTAAATGTCACCAGCAGAAGTACTCAGCATTACCCTGCTAAATGATGTGCATAATAATTGCCAATCAATCAGTCATCCAATCAGTCAATCCCTCCACCCACTGATTTACCTGCCTACCTTTCTTCCTACCTACCTATGTATCAATTTAGTTTGATTGCTACTCAAAGCCATCCCACATTTTAAAAAAAAAAAATAAAAGTCTTAGCTTAACACTTATCCTACTGTCCAATTCAAAGTACATGAATCAATTTATTGCAAAGAAAGCATGAAAGTAATATGATCACACCCTAGTATTACACAAACATTGTGTTTAATCACATGAAATTGCCTTATGAATTATCTGACACAATGAGTGACTCATTATAAGGAATTAATCTATTAATTATTATTATTTTTTGGCACTCTGAGGGTAAAAATTAAATAGATTTATAGAATTTTGACCCTCAAAGTGCAAAAAATGTCATATTTAAAGCCAAATAATCTTTATCTGTGGGAAAAGATAAGTTTTATACACAGACATATGCATGATTTTTTGCACAGGTTTTGTTTCTACTTAAGACTAACACTGTCAGTCTCCATTAACTGTGACAAATCAGATGACAAAACATCATCATGTGATAGTGGCTAACAAATCATGTGGCTGTCTCATTACTGGGAAATAGTGATCAGCCAATAACAGATTCATGAAGTTTTTAATCAGAAAGTGCCAAAAATAAGATTTTGAAAGTTGACTAAAGTCTATTCCAGTTAAAAAAAAAGCTAGCTGTACAAAATTTTTGGGGATATTAATACAAAGGCTTTAATTTTCAAAGCAGATAAAGTTCATTGACTTCCTTTCAAAAAATTATATATAATGTAGGTAATATGTAAAATACTGCCTGTCACATTCTTCTTCCCAAATTCTGTATTTCTTCTCTTACTCATAATCTCCTTTTCATCCTGTGATTTTATTTTCTTTCAAGTAAATTTTTTGCTATTACATTCAAATGAAATAAAGAATCTGTGGAGAGGAGCAGACAGAGCCACAAAAATAAGATTTTTTAAGGGCATGCATCTTTCCCATCGCAACATATGCCTGTGAGACCTGGACACTTAACAAAACAGCTGAGAAACACATAAATGCTTTTGAATGTAAATGCTACAGAAGAGTTCTCCAAATATCGTGGACACAAAAAAGAACAAATATATCTATACTACAACAGCTTAATATTGAAGAAGGCTGGCTAGTAAAGAGGATTAAAGAGAGAAAACTTAAATATTTTGGACATATTAACCGCCATGATAATTTAGAGAAGACCATACTGGAAGGATACATAATGGGAAAAAGAAAGAGAGGAAGACTAAAACAAAGATGGCTGCAAGACATCATTGAGGATCTGCAAATGGATGCATCAGCAGCAGGCCATCTTGCTCACAACCAAGAGGCCTACAAGAGTGCTGTTTGGAAGGCAAAGTTCCGCAAGGGACATGCAAATGAATGAATGAATGAATGACATTCAAATGCATGATTATATTATAGTTGACTGGGCAGACTTTACTCTTCATGAACTGTGACCTTGAGTTCTTGGCCTTCCATTATTTTTTTTTTTTTGGCAAACCTGCAGTTCCTACCCTTTAACAAGCTGCAGATCCTTAAAGCCAACAATAATTTAATCTGACACATCTTCAACCCCATAACCACATCCTATCAATTAAAAAATAAATCGTAAATTTCTAGTATTCCTTATAATCTAGATCTACCACTTTGACCCTCACACAGAACCCTTCTCCACTCTTAAAACCAATATTCTGAAATTTTAAGAATAATTTTTCTTAATTCTGTTTTGTTCTGTAAATAAGGTAAGAAAGAGACAGTGAAGATGTGCACTGTAAGTAAATAATCTTTCAGGAAAAGTGTATCAAGTTTTGTATCACAAGTGCAAGAACATAGAGTAACAATCACAAGAATTTTATGTGTATATTTCGCAGTTTGGTGTTAAGAATCTTTCACGCACACATAAAAAAGAGAGACAGAGAAATAAAAGCAAAACTTAAAGAAGAAGATTCGTGACTATACACATCATATTTCATAATAATCATGACTTGAAATGTGTTATATTATCTTCATATTTACACGTTTTTTGATGCATAATAAATATACTTTTAACTTGAAAATAATTTGTTAATTCACTTTTCCAACATATCAAGACCCGAGCTTTTAATCTGGCAAAAATGGAACGTCTGTGTTTTTGCCTGTGGCAGGGAAAGAGTTAATATATTTATGGCTAGCATTATGATTAAGATTCACAGCACACATTGATAAATAAGGTTACAATATGAAATAAAGCTAATAGAACAAGTGAAGAATGAAAAATAAAAACACACCAGAAAGTGAAGAATGAAAATGCAGTCACTCATAGAAAATTATCTGATGGCAATAAGACTTGGAAAGTCACAGCAGAAAGTGAAGAGTTTTTAAAAATCTCAGTACTGAATGAAGATTAAATATAAAAATCTATATGCAGTCAGAGATGAGTGCATGTAAAATAATTCACAGTAGAAAGTGAAGAATGAAAGTGCAACAGAAAATGATGAAAGAAAAATGGAAATGCATAGTAGTCTGTGTAAGATTTAACAATAAATAGCCACAGCACATTGTGGTAAATGAGTATTAAAATGAATGTAGTCTTATGTAATGACCTCCAAAAAATCTGTTGTTGTTGACCGGTTGGTTTAGGATGCTACATGGGTTAATAATTGGCTGATCTTCCAATTTCAAAACTATAACATTTTAAAAATAAATTAAAAACTGTTTCGCTTACATTCAGATGGTGTAATTTAACATCAAAAGTGTTTTTAAAAAAATGTCTGCAATTTAAACTTTTCATGCCATCCAAAAATTAAGAGAGTGAAAAACTTATAAACTGAAATGAAATAAGCTCGGAGTTATATTTCTGAATTAAAAAGTGTTAAAAAAGAAAACAAAAACATACAATTTCTATATACCATCATTTGTTATTAAAAGTATTTTAAAAAACTGATACTTTTTTTTACAAAATTATTCAATGTGTTTTTTGTACAAAATTATTCAATGTATTTTTTGTGCATTATTAATTTTTTGATATAACTGATCTGCAGGAAGTCTGTTTTGAACAAATAAATAATCTAGAGTGTCAAACATCACTGGAATATTTTTGAGGGTCATTGCAAGTTTTCTAGGTATATAAACAATAATCATGCAGCCAGAGTGTTCAGTATACGCACACAAGAACAAGAATAACACAGTATTAGAGAACTGCATGAAAAATATAATCATCACTTACTTCTCGATTTGGCTGAATAAATAATAAAAAAACTAAATCAATAAATAAATGAATAATTAAGCAAAATTTCAACCTGAATTTATCTCTCTTGCTGCATTACATTCTTACTACTTATCAACAGCTGCAATGACTGAATGACAATTTTACAAAGACAGACAAGTCTCTCAGAAATAAAGAAAAATATAAAAATCTATAATCAAATCTGCGAGCTAAAGTGCACATATAGTAACAAACTCAGATGTCCATATCTGACCAATAATTCTGTTTCATATAAGAGTTTAGAATGTTCAAGTTCAAACTCTGCTACTGAATGCATGCAACTGAAAAATACAGAAATAAAATAAGAAAAATAACAAATTAGATAAGCTGAATTAGAGGAAAAAAAGGGCCACTCAAAGTATACTTTTCCAAAAAATGTGAGACATGGAATGATTTGGCTGTTCTGTTAGCTGTGGGACATGGAATGATTATTCTCTGTAGAACATAACCTTCAGACTTCTTACTTTTAATACTTTGAAGCATGGAATGGTTAGTCTGAGTGGTCTATGACATGGAATGGTTGTTCTAGTGCTGTGAGATGTGGAATGGTTGTTCTAGTGCTGTGAGATGTGAAATGGTTGCTCTGAGTGCTATAAAACATGAAATGGTTTTTCTAAATGCTGTATGACATGGAATGATTACACTAAATCCTGTTGGGAAGATTACACTAAAAGCTGTTGGGCATAGAAAAAAATGCTTGTTTTGAAAACTGTATGACATAAGATGGTTGGTATGAGCACCATGGAACAAAGAAATGGTTGGTCTGAATGCTGCAGGATATGAAATGTTCACCCTAAAAACTGCAGAGCACAGAATGCTTGTTCTAAATATTGCAGGAAATGAGTGGTTATTGTGGAATTGTTATAATGAATGTTATAGAATACAGAATAGCTATTCTGAATAGCATGTGGAATTGTTATTCTGAATGTTATAGTATATGGAATGCACAAGATAAATGTTTGGCAGCCCCTTCAGCTAGTTTCTTTGTTGGCTCTACTAAGATTCATGACATTGTGCTGCTCATGTACCTATGTCTTTTTCCTGGCAGAAAGCATAGAAAGCAGGTCTCTCTCTCTCTCTCTCTTTCTATCTCTCTCTCTCTCTCTCTCTCAATCCCTCGATATGTTATTATGATATTTTCAGATATAAATATAATCATCTGTTTAAACTAAAACATAATAACCACAAAACATGAAAGATTTTATTAATAAAAAAACTGAAAAAGATAAGAGAAAGATAATTGTTCAATCTTTCAGAAGCTCTTGAACAACTCTGCAACATTTGGTGAAAGCACTGGTATTTTGTTCAGTTAAAAAAAAAATGCACAACTGTCTTTTAAAAAAGTTGCATATGTAGTTTATGAAATTCTGATTTTAAAAAAATATATATATTAAATTGAAATTACAAATAATTACTGAGATAAAAAGTGGGCCATTTTCATTAAAAATACATTTTTGTCTTTGAAGAAAGGGGAAAAACTCACCTTCCTCTTTTTGCTTCTGTATATCAGGCAAAACAGGTTTGGTTTCCTTGGTGGCTAAATTATTCTCTTGCAGAGACATCATGATCCAGTCCAAGGCCTTTGTGGTGTGAATCATCTGTACAAGTAAATCAAAACCATACAGATAATGATTATCTTTGAAACTCTGTGTATATGAGGAGGCTATTTCAATTTTTTTAAAAATCTTATACTTCCTGAACAGAGAACAGCAGTCCCTAGAATTGAGAAAATAAACAGCATTTCTGTACTCTTCTGAACAGAATGTGCATAAAATAGTTTCTGATTAGTGTGTCACCTGTCACTACTGATTCAAAGGAACTAAGATTATGCTATATCTGTGGTCAGAAAATCGAATATATTTACACTTTCCACTTCTGTAGGAAAGTGAAATCTGGGAAGGTAAATGCAGCCAGGCATCTTACTTTCATGTGCAAAAGATCTTGGAAATATCAGCCTAACATCATATCCCCAAAATGCCTTAATGGGATGGAAACAGGAATTTTATATTTACTTCTGTAGGAATATTGTTGATAATCTTCAAATGGATGCATCAGCAGCAGGGCATCTTGCTTACAATCGAGAGGCCTACAAAAGAGCTGTTAGAAAGACAAAGTTCTGCAAGGGACATGCAAATGACTGACTGACTGACTGATTCTGTAGGAGTGGGATATCTGTATATTCTTGTGAAGAACTATTATTTTTCACATTCAGAAGAAAGGGCAGATGAATTTAAAGTGCAGAAAAAAAAAAGAATTTCACTTTCTAATAAGCTGCATTAATTTAGCCATTTCATTTTTTTTTAGTTTGAAGAAAATGATATAGATTATTTGAATCTCTTTCTCTCTCTCTGTCTCTCTCTCTCTCAAGGTCCCTCCAAGCAGTAGTAGGATATCATGTCCTTCCATAACCCTCAATCCCTTGTGCATCTCAAATGATGTCACTGATCACTTCCCTTGCCCAGATGCCAAACTATCAAACATCTTTTCTCTGTCTACCTCTGTCTTTTCTATCTTCGATCTTCCCCACTGCCATTAGGCGTCTTTGTATTTGAAGCTAGCTTCACTAAAAATCACAAAAAAAGAAATCCAGTTAAAGTTATAAATCACATGAAATAAGTTTAATATCAAATCAAATTTATATCTTGAAGATACCATTATAAAGTTGAAAAGAACACAACAAATCACACTGTTCAAGTTTCAGGACACTGCAGACTTTTAAAGACCATAGTATGTAAACTGTAGGCCATCCAAACCCTGCTTAACTCTTCCCATGCTGCAGGAAAAAACTTGGATGTTCCATTTGGTGCTGGAGTAAAAGCACAGGTCTTGATATGTATCGGGGGTAAAGTTGGAAAAGTGAATGAAATACAGCACTTCCATGTTATGTGAACTTATTATGTTTCAAAATAACTAAAAATGTATGAAGATTTCATAAATGCAGAGTTGTTTTTTTTTTAGGGAAAAAAAGAAGTAATGTGAGTTTTTTAGACAATAATTATGTCCTACTTACCATCGGCTAGGTCTAGGGTACAGTACATACCATCTGAGATGCCTAGAATTAACTGTTGACTATCTGTCGATCTCGTCTTGTGATTGTATGTGCCTTTCTCCCTAAAATAATGTCTGAAATAACCTTCTAACTACTTCTCCAGTCGTCTAATATGTCTACATCTACTTGGGGTACATTCAAGAACAGTGGTCTGGTCACAGGGTATGTCTATATCCCTATCTACATCACCAAAAATTGAAAATTCACGATGATCACTTTGATTTTCTCCCTTGTTACTAGCCACTCTTCAGCCATGATGAACAGGGTCATGGGGCATGCATACTAAATATTTACAATCTAAACGTTACACCGGGTTTTTAATGAAAAAAAGCATGTAGTGAAATATAGTCACACGGCACTATAGACACAAACTGGAAATGACCATTTTTAGTTATTAGGCACAGGAAAAGTTAACATTTGACAAAATGGCCTTCAGAACACATCCTACAAATCTACATTTCCTACAGAGACTTAAGAGCCCAAACCTGGCCCAAGAAAAGAGGATGGATGGAAAACTGAGTTACGCATGAACACCTGCTGATGATAGGACTTGTGGGAGTAATTCATCTTCTTGTCTGGCTCAAAATGACAGATTCATCATAATCCAGCACTTATACTCTGAGATAAAACATACTGTTAAATACTTTACCTGACTTTCCAAAGTCTCCATTCTCCTTTCTACATCAAAGTGAGGTGTCATTGCTGAAGGTTCTACATGCATGACCTGGTTTGGGACTGAGACTGATATAGAGCTTTGATTTTCTTGCAGCTCATCGACCTTTGTCAGGACCACTTCAAGCCTAGAGTTTATTACAGGGAAATGCACACATGATACTCATATATTACATTAACAGAAGTATACATATCCAAACAGACTCACAGAAGCAAGACTGCTGGCCAAAAACTGTGAATATAAAAATGATGCTACAGTTATTCTTAGAAATTTCATACAGCTGTTGTTCATAACCAAATTCACCATCAAGATGTTGAAACACAAGCTTCATGCTGAAATAAAAGTGGGTTACAGAGCTGGAGTGAACCAGAAAAGCAAACTTCCTTGCATCACCAGAGGGACCCTGTCCTGTCAACCAGGCTGAGAGTGTCATTGAGTGCACCAACAGAGAAGTAAGACAGGCTCTTGGCTAACTCTGTTTCCCTGGTCCTGATAATCATGCTAGCACAATAGTACAGTCATCTTTGATCCCATTGGTCACTATTATAAAGAGCATTATGGGAAACAAAGAGACTTGTTCTACCTATTCCAATTCCTTTCCTGTTTTTATAATGTGATGTCTGAACTTAGTTTCTAAAAATAATTCATCAAACTCTCATCTATTCAAGAATTTTCTAAGTCTTAAATATCATTGAGCTATTAATTTGTTCAGTTAGTGTTAAGCAGCAAATAATTTTTATGTGATGTCATGACATCTAAAATTATTGAATCAGAAATGGAAAAAAGTCCTCAGAGATAAAGAAACAATACAGGCCAAGGCATTTTTTCACTGGAGTTGTAGACTCAAGTCATTTGCCTTGAACTCATGCCATTTTAAGGACTTGACTCAAGAGATGAAGTGCAGTAACTGAGATTGGACTTGCACCTTGAAATTTCTGACCAACCAACTTGAGTCTATACATTCATTCATTCATTTGCATGTCCCTTGCAGAACTTTGTCTGCCTAACAGCACTGCTGTAGGCCTCTCGGTTGTGAGCAAGATGGCCTGCTGCTGATGCATCCATTTGCAGATCCTCAACGATGTCTTGCAGCCATCTTCGCTATACTACAAAGCAATATAACAGAAGATAACAGCTTGTACCATCTCAGTGGGTAGCAAGAATGCCTTGTGTTTCTGCTTCCCTCAGGGCATGTCACACAAAATTATCAGGTATGATGCAATGAAAAAGCAGGGTGACAAATGAAAAGTGCTGCATGACAAATGCAAAGTGGTGTGTGACAAATGCAAAGTGGTGTGTGACAAATACAAAGTGGTGTGTGACAAATGCAAAGTGGTGTGTGACAAATGCAAAGTGGTGTGTGACAAATGCAAAGCGTAGTGAAGGACATGGTTACATTAGTACAAGAAAACACATCGAAATCCACCAAACAAACAGCAAGGAACTCTGGCAAGTTAACATCTGTGTAGTATCTTCAACCTTGCGTAGCGAGTATAAACCAACAACTCACAGCCCACCCACCCCCTCCCCCCCCCTTCAGAAGTTTAAAGGGGCAAAATGCTTCTCTGATGATCTGAGGAGTTGTGCTATTGTTTTTCTCTTTATAACAGAGAGTTTCCTGCCAGATAAAAGCTAGTGAACTATTTAATGCAATGAATGTTAACTGCACACATACCATTTTCTTAACTCTGCTCCTGATAAAATTTATTAAAAAAGAATAGTATTTAAGTTAAATAATGAAAGAGTCATTGACTCCAGTTAACCAACTTGGGCTTGAGTTGTACTCTGAAAATTCGACTCAGTCATAATTAAAATATGGAGAAAACTAACTTAGAATCAACTCATAACTTGAAGGTAGTGACTTGCAATTTGACTCGAAACTTGCAATGAAGAACTGAATGCTTCACTACTTCTAACTTCCACAAGGTGGTTCTTGGTGTAACTGTTTGCTATTTTCCTCAAGTCTTTCAAAGACTCCTTTATTTGTTACTTTTATGGGTACAAAAACGGGCACAGGGATCACTGCCAGACTGTACAACATAGAAAACATTCATGATAAAAACAATAGGAAAGAGAGGGAGAGGCCATCCATACAAGAGGTGAATGGAGGAGATAAAAGAGACTTTATATATCCACTTATATGAAGCAAACTGCCACATTCTAACAGGGAGTCAATCTACTCCACCAGCACTAAAAGGTACATGAGGAAAGAGACATGACAGGACACGATAAGACAGAACAAGACACACAAAATATATAATAAATATATGATAAATGACAAGACATTACTTTTCCATAGATGATTTTACACGTCCTGCAATGGTGTTTCGCTCAGCTTTCTCAGTAGAACTCAAGTAAGTATCAGCTATCACATTTTCCCACTGCATAAGCTGCTTCTCTTCCAGTCTCTCAAAATCTTTTCCTGAATGATAAAGATGGTGTACCAGTTTACAAACTTCAAAACTACTGTCACAAGAATAGAATTGAAAGATCGTCTGGTGTGCCAGATCAGGGAGCAAATTTAGGATGTTTTTTTCACCAAAAGGAAATTAAGAGTGTTAATTTTAAGTGTTAATGATGGGACTGATTTTTTTTAATGCGATCACTTATATTTCCTTAACACACTGACAGCTGTTGAGTACTGTGGTGTAATCAGCTCTGTAAGAAGATATTTTCACTTTTCAGAGGCAGTTCTCAACACAAAGAGCTGGATCCATTTTTACAGTTTGATCAAATAAAAAATACTAGTTGTCAGGCTTCAGTCAACTTTTATGGGTATGCCAATGAGATAATTCTGGTACTGGATCTCCAGGCAACAGTATACAAATGAGAAGCCAGTTAATTACTGACTCTGTCTCACTGGAAGCTGTGAAATCCTCAAGCTGTGGTGTTTAACTCTTCCCCTGCTAGCAAACTTATATTAACACTTCTAGTTTGTGAAGTTTTGGCCAACATCCTTATAAGCACACTAGCTTTTTTTCATTAGAAAACTGGTGTAACTTTTGATTGTAAACAGTTTAGCGGGCATGTCTAGTGACCCATGTCACCATTTTGAACACGTTATTAACAACGGAGGGCAAATGTTTCGACTGAACAAAAAAAATATCAGTTTTTGTGTGACTTTGGAGGCAAACGTCCCCCTATGACTAGACCACTTTCATGAATATACCCCAGGTAGATCTAGACTATTGGACTGGAGAATTAGAAGGTTATTTCAGACATTATTTACTGAGTATTATGCCACATATCATCATCTGATGAGATTGGATACATCCAAGTCGATCTACACGTTGCGATGGCATTTTGTGTAGATCTAGACATTGCCAATGGACAGTAGTACACAAATATCAGCTAAAATCATCACACTGTATATTTTTTCCTAAAAAAACAAACTCCTCATTTATTAAATCTTCTTACATTTACAGATATTTTGATGCATAATAAGTATACTTTCATTCATTCATTTGCATGTCCTTCGCAGAACTTTGCCTCCCAAACAGTACTCCTGTAGGTCTCTCAGTTGTGAGCAAGATGCCCTCCTGCTGATGCATCCATTTGCAGATCGTCAACGATGTCTTGCAGCCATCTTCGTTTTGGTCTTCCTCTCTTTCTTTTTCCCATTATGTATCCTTCCAATATGGTCTTCTCTAAATTATCATGACGTTTAATGTGTCCAAAATAATTAAGTTTTCTTTCTTTAATCCTCTTTACTACCCAGCCTTCGTCAATATTAAGTTCTTGTAGTATAGATATATTTGTTCTTTTTCTGTGTCCACGATATTTGGAGAACTCTTCTGTAGCATTTACATTCAAAGGCATTCATGTGTTTCTCAGCTGTTTTGTTAAGTGTCCAGATCTCACAGGCATATGTTGCGATGGGAAAGATGCATGCCCTTAAAAATCTTATTTTGTGGTCCTGTCTGCTCCTCTCCACAGATTCTTTATTTGTTTTACTTTCTGAAGAGCAATAGATGTCCTCCTTTTAATTTCTCTCATTGTATCTCCATTATTAGTTAGTAGCGATCCAAGATATTCAAAACTCTCCACTTCTTCCAGTTTTTCCTCATTGACACATATTTCAGCTGCCTTGTTTGTTTTGTTAGTTGTCATCAATTTAGTTTTCTTTGCATTAAGATAGAGGTTCTGGTCTTCACTGTTCTTACGGACTGACATAATTAGTTTTTCCATTCCTTTTTGTGTTGTGGACAGTAATACTGTGTCATCAGCATATCTAATCTCTGGTATTTCATAACCTCCAATTGTTATGGCATCGTAATATTCTTTGTCTACATCTTCTGTAACATTCCTCATTATATTTTCAGTATGCAAGTTAAATAAGTAGGGTGGCAATATGCACCCCTGACGGACCCCTTGTTTTATACGTATACTTACAAAGCGGAAATACTTTGTTACATTCACTTTTACAACTATACACGCTATACATATCAAGACGCATGCTTTTACTCCAGCCACAAGTTAACGTCTGCATTTTTTGCCTGCAGCACGGGAAGAGTTAGGAATGCTGGGAAAAGACAAGCAATAACATGTTGCCTAGTTACAGGATGTGCTCAAGGTGGGGCATACCTGAGGGGCCACAAGAGTCCTCAAAGTTAGATTTTCTAAAATGCTAAAATTCTGAGATCCTAAACAACTTCTTGACTGTGGAACTACTGGGAAATAATTTTAAAAATTTCTTCCACTGAACTCTTACTCTGGATTTTCTAGTATTTAACTCTTCCAGTGCCGCAGAAAAAAAAGTCGGATGTTCCCGTCTGTGCCACACAAAAAGCACGGGTCTTGATATGTATAGGGGGTATAGTTGTAAAAGTGAATGTACAAAGTATTTCCACTTTAAAAGTATATATATTATGCATGAAAATAGTTGTAAATGTAAGAAGATTTCATAAATGAAGAGTTTTTTAGGAAAAAAGAAGTAGTGTGATGATTTTAGCTGATAATTGTGTAGTGCTTACCATCGGCGATGCCTAGATGTACAATGTTTAACATTGGCGATTTCCAAATCTACTTAAATTTTCGTCCAATCTCGTCATGTGGTGACATTCTCACTAAAATAATGTCTGAAATAACCATCTAACTACTTCTCCAGTCCATTTAATAGGTCTAGATGTACTTTGGGTACATTCAGGAACAGTGGTTGGGTCAAAGGACATGTCCTTATGGCTCCGAAATCACAACAAATATTGAAATTTCTCCAGTAAAACATCGATTTCGCTCGGTTGTTAGCCACGCTTTAGACTGAACTATGAAAGGTCACCAGACATGCACAGATAAATCATATACAATAAAAAGTTTTACAATAGTCGCTATAACGAACATGGCAGTCACTAGACTAACAGGAAGTTATCGCGATATTGACTATGGCAGGGAAAAAGTTAATGGAATTCTGAATAAGACAGGTTGGGAATGAAATTGGCTTTTAACTAACCCATCAGTCTGTACCTCATTAGGTAGGCTGTAGTGTGTTTAAGGATCATTATGGGGAAGTGTGGTTGGACTACCTACAAAACCTTGGTCATACACTGGTCCAGCACCAAAGATGGATATGTTAGGCTAAAAGCTGCAGATATCACAGTCTAGCTACCAACACTGGAACAACACAACCAATGCCCTTTTGAGGGAGAAGAAGAAGAAGGAGGAGGAGGAAGAGGAGGAGGAGAAGCAGTAGTAATAGTAGTGGTGGTGACAGTAGTAGTAGTAGCAGTAGTAGTAGTAGTAGTGGTAGTGGTGGCAGTAGTAGTAGTAGTAGTAGTAGTGGTAGTGGTGGCAGTAGTAGTAGTACATAGTAGTAGTAGTAGTAGTAGTAGCAGTGGTAGTGGTGGCAGTAGTAGTAGTACATAGTAGTAGTAGTAGTAGTAGTAGTGGTAGTGGTGGCAGTAGTAGTAGTACATAGTAGTAGTAGTAGTAGTGGTAGTGGTGGCAGTAGTAGTAGTACGTAGTAGTAGTAGTAGTAGTAGTAGTAGTAGCAGTAGTAGTAGAAGTAGTAGTAGTAGTAGTAGTAGTAGTAGTAGTAGCAGTAGTAGTAGCAGTAGTAGTAGTAGTGGTTATAGAATCACAGGCCTGTCACTGAGGTATTTTATGTACCTTGGTTCTAAACATTAACTCTTCCTGTGCCATAGTCGCTAAAGTGAGGATTTCCAATTACTGAGTTGCGTGCTATAGTCGTTATAGTGACAATTCATTTGTTTCAATAAAACCAACCAGTGTAACATTTAGATTGTACATATTTCGTTCGCATTTCCGGTGACGCTTTTCAAAATGGTGGAAGAGTCCTTAGTTATGAGCGATGCCGAGCGAGAAAAAGGAAGAGAAACATTGAAATTTTTCTATTTTTGACAATGTAGATAGGGGTATGGACATGGCTAGTGACCACCCCACTGCTCTTGAATGTATCCAAAGTGGATTTAGACATATTAGACAACTGGAGAAATAGTTAGTAGGTTATTTCAGACATTAATTTAGCGAGAATGCAACATAGAATCACAATACGAGATCGACAAGTAGATTTAGACATCTCAGATGGTAAGTAGTGCATATCTAGCCCTAGCCGATGGTGAGCTGGGCACAATCATTGTCTAAAAACACCACATTACTTTTTTTTCCTAAAAAACTCTGCATTTATGAAATTTTCATACATTTAGTTATACTTTGAAACATAATAAGTACACGGAAGTACATGTAAATACTGTTTTCCATTCCATTTTACAACTATGCCCACTATACAGATCAGGACCCGGACTTTTTTGTGTGGCACGGACAGGAACGTCCGCGTTTTTTTCTTGGGCACGGAAAGAGTTAAAACAAGTGGCAAAGCCAAAGGAAACTGTAATGCTTACTGAATACATCCTTCTCCTTGACCAATTTAAATCCTGGGCAGAATTTGGTCACAAGAGTGGAAATGTGGGAGAAAATGATGAGTGGGGGTGGCAGCACTGGTCGGTGAGCGTACTCATACACAAGACTGAACCGCTGGAAGCACCAGTGCATGTCTGTGTTTTCCTGGACCTGTTCGAATGTGTAACTGCAGATAAAGACAATGAGAATAATGAATGAATGAAAGAAATACTCTTGTAAAAATAATGTTTTAAAATATATGATACCTCAGCAGAAAAGCCAAAAATCTTATTAAAACATGTGATATTTTTTAAGCTAAGTCAGATTAACTCTCATAGCCTCCATGAATGCAAAAAGGTCTCGCACAAGTTGACCAGCATCTTGCAATGACACATTCAGGCTTTCTGTGGTGTCCTGAGTACACCTGCAGTGAGGTCGTCCCTTTTCTCTTTTGCCGGGCACTATGCCTTCCACTATCAATCTCTCTAAGCTATTGTGTCTCTTGATGTGGCCCAGGTATCTCACCTTTCCAATTTTTATGGTGCTAATGAGCCAGTTTTCTGCAACACCTAATCCCATTAGTATCTCTTTATTTGATTTTCAATCTATCCATGATATTCTAAGTGCCCTTCTGTAACACTTCACTTCAAATGTTGTTATTCTCTTTTCTAGCGATTTGTTAAGTGTCCATGTTTTGCATCCGTATGTTGCTACTGGGAATATGTGAGCTCTTAGTAAACATAACTTTGTTTTCTTGTTGCTACCTTGCCACATACTCTTTGTTTGTGCTATTTTCTGTAATGCAACTGTTGATCTCCTTCAGTGACAAAAACAAACAAAAAAAATAACAGATTCAGGATTAAAATGAAATGAACTAGGTCAACCCCTGTCGGATGTGCAGAGAAGCTGGGGTTTGAATGACCTTATGCTGCAGATGGTTGGGTGTCTCTAATGCAAACACAAGATACACACAGAACCAGGAATGCCAAAGAGGTGGAAGAGGAAAGACCAGAGATAGATAAAGACCAAAATGAAGAGACAACATAGAAGATCTACTAGTAAACAGCTGTAGAAGGGAATCTAGGAACAGATATGAATGTATTTATTCTCAGCAATAAATCTTGCAGGACTGGAAAGATGAAAAAAGAGAGACAGAGAGAGAGAGAGAGCAAATGAATGATCTTTACTTTTGAGGGGTAAAGAACTGGACACACAAGCCCATCTGACATTTTGCCCCTCATCAATAATCTTTCATTCTTAGATCTAGTAAAAACAAAACAAAAACAAAAAAAAAGGTAAAGGTAATCCTGTCATGCCTTAGAGGCACATAGGGATATGGTGTTAGTACCCTATTTTCCTAGATCTAGAAGAAGAATGCAGATTACCTAACAAAAAAAAATCATATCTAAGAGTGTAAAATAAGACTACTACATTAAAGAATATAAGATAATTGGGTATTTAGGAGGCAATTAATATAACATTGTTTTAAAAATATTACATTTTAATACAGTTCTTGTCACATCACATTCTTCCACATTCATTAAGATAATTTCTAAACAGCATTTGGATACTGAAGTATGCTCTTTTAGAACACAACTATGTGGCTGGTGAATCAACAGTAAGGGAGACAAGCAGATTTTTAAGGAACCATATAAGAAAGAACAGCTACTGAAGAAGTACACCAATTTGCATACCTTGTCAGCTACATAGACCAGGATGGTGATACCAGAAAGGAAGTTAGAAACAGAATTGCAAAAGCAGCAATGACCTTCAACAATCTTGAGAACATATGGCACTCTAAAGTTATAAGCACAAAAACCAAGCTTAAGATTATTCAATTCAAATGTAATATCTACCCTCATTTTTGCATGCAAAAGCTGGAAAACACTAAAGAAATAAACAATAAATTAGACTCTTCTGAAAACAAATGCCTAAAGAAAATACTTGGTAGAAAGTGAAACAAAATCAATTGACTAACATACACGCCATTAGTACCAAAGAAACCCTCACCACACACGTGGTAAAATTATCTAGCAAGTCCAGGCGGGCATAAAAAAAAAAAAAATAAAGTGAAACAAATGCAAGAACAACGCAGAGATAGGACAGATGAGCAAACAACATCTTGTCTCATGGGTGTTCAGAAAATATAAGTCTGTCATGTGATGAGAAGAAACAGTCAGAGAATCCCAAAACAAGCTATCAAGTGGAACACAACAGGCTGAAGAAAAAGAAGTCAACCAAGTGAACCCCTAAAAAGAACATTGTTATAAGGGAGGCCAATTTAGTAGGCATAAAATCCCCTTATGAGGTTGAAAAACTCGCCAAAAACAGGAAAACTTCACAAACTACCATGCAAGCCCTATATGATGTTTAACACCACAGGAAGGATGTAAGATTTGAGAACATGTTTAGGGTTAGACTTAAACAGTAGTTACAAGTAAAGTGGAGCACTGTTAAAAATGATTCTATGATTCTAAAGGGTAGAATTTTGAGTTGAGAGAGAGAGAGATACAGAGAGAGAGAGAGAGAGGGAGAGAAAGGACAGAGAGAGAGTCAGAGAAAGAATAGAGAGAGAGAGAGAGAGAGATGGACAGAGAGGGAGACAAACAGGAAGTGATGGATGAAGACACATGTATCCTAAGTAATGAACACTGAAGAAATGGAAGGACGAACAGACAGGGATTCAAGGACAGAGATGAATCTTCAGATAGGAACCTTGAAGTGATTGCTTAAGTACACTAAAGCACTTTCAACACTGTCACTCTTATACCTGAACATTGCAATGAGAAGGTTCAGCAGTAGAACATTGGTCATCAGGATGTAGATGCCAAGCAAAATGGGCACGTAGTACCTTCCTACAGGAGAAGGGCATCGTAGAATACTGTAGTTACTGTACTGCTCAGGATCATCACTGCATTCAGAACGACCTAGGGGAAATGGATAGATGTGTTCATAGTTCTTTAAAAATAAAATCCAGAGGAAAATCTTCATTCTGCTGCTGCAGGGTTTTCATATAACTGTAATTTCTGAAGGTCCTGACACAGGCACTGAATTCACTGGGGAATGAATGTTGTTTGCATGAATTCCCAGGATTGACCCAAAAACTGCCTTCTTGGCAGAGTTTACTGCCTTGGAGAATATACAAATCTCTACCCCATTGTCCAGGCAGAAAAACTTGAAGTCTTGTTTCTAGGGAAACCATAAAGAGGTGGGATGAAGTTAGGGCCAGCTTTGGTTTGCTGGCCTTTGTGTAATAGTGCCAAACCTGCATGACACTCATCTTAGTTTGAATTCTACATTTGTTAGAGTAGAGAATAACAGTGGAGAATTATGAGCTCTATACATCTTGGAGATGCAGAGTTTTCATAAATCCTGCTGTCTGACAAAGAGCACTTACTGATGTTTGAAAAATTGTGAGTAAAATCATTTTAGGGTTATTTCCTTTTTTACTAACAAATTCATTATTATACACATTAAAACAGTGCAATAAAGAAAATTATACATGTTAATGTTGAACATTCTCCCAATTGGAGGAACAATATTTCCACACAAAGAGATACATAAAACATCATGGATATCCCCAGATGATATACAAGAACCCAGATAGACCATTTTTGTATTAGAAAGCAATTCAGAACATCTCTGATAGATGTAAGAATATATAGAGGTGCAGATTTCAACAGTGACCACAACATGTGTATAAGGAAATTAAGACTAAAACTGAAAAGCCAACACAAGAAATCAATACTCAGAAAGATAAACAGCCACAGCCTACAAGAAGAAAATACTAACAGAAATTTCAATTTGGGAAGGATGTATGATGTAAGATTCTCCCGATTCATTTAACTTTCTTCATTTGAGGTTTTATCCACATTCTATTTACTTTTTTTTTTCAGACAAACCAATTTTGACATTTCAATTTTGTTTCTTGAAAAGAACTATATTGAAAAAAAATTAATAAAACTCCATCTCTAATTCCAGCTAATAATAATTCATTCTACTTAGTTGCCAGTTTATTTGCAAAATATTTGTATTATAAATACAAAAAGCAAGCAGATCAGTGTCTTCATTTCTTTTCAAAAATATTGATTCAACTGGCAGAATCATGCATGTTAACAAGATCACTTGGCAGCTGGAAATCACAAAAAGAGTAGGCTGGACAGCTGCTACCCAGGCAAAGAGAAATGCAGATGAAGCTACTGACAGCAATTATTGAGGAAAGACGCTGGCGATGGTTGAGATATGTGCTCTGAATGACTGAGAACTCACTACCAAAAATAGCACTAAGATGGACACCACAGGGGAACAGAAGTAAGGGTAGACCAAAAGAGACATGGACAAGAACAACAGAAAGGATGTTGACCAATAGAGGGCTCACCTGGGCAAGAGCAGAAAAAAAGGCAAAGGACAGGCATTTGTGGAAAACCCTTGCGGAAGCCTCATGTGCCCTGGGCACTTAAGGTTCAGAGAGAGAGACCTAGGCAAAATTCTAGCAAAAAATCTACCATAGAAATGTCACTAGGGCTTCAAGTGCTATGATGCCTATGACACCCAATCTGAGATGACAACCAGACTGTGGTCACCCAGCAGATACAGGAACGTCCTAGTTGTGATGAAACTATTCACTGAAAAAAAGAAAATGAATACAACGAATTTACATGCATAAAATCCTACCTTCAATATCATCAAGGAAGAGTTCTCCATAAATATGCCAGTAGGCCTTGCGAGGCAGGTGATACAGAAGCTTCCAGCTAAGCTCAGAATTAGGGTAGAGTACAGCCTCAGAGGAGATGGCATATGTCACAATAAACACAATCAGAATGATGACAAATGACATCAAATCTTGAATCTGTTGAGGTTAAATGGTTGAACAAGGATAATACAATGGACATGAGATTTACATCTGAACAAGGATAATGTCATGGACAAGCATGGCATCCAATTTTGTTAACTTTGTTACACTGTGTTAAAAATATAAGGCTGAGTGAAAACTTTTTTATTACCATAAAAAGTACATATATGACTGAAAACTCCTTATCAATTGTCAGCTTTGCATAACATAACATAACATAACATAACATAACATTCAATACAGACCTGTCACCACTTCATTAACATCAGGATTCTTCAATTAAAAAAAAAATCTTTGGACTGAATAAGCAGTCACCTATGCATTGTTACCTCATTATCTACACTGAAGTAATTCTCTTGTGATTTTTATTTCTCTCATGTCTCATTAAAGTGTTTTCTCTATGATTTTTTTCGAGGTCTAATCCTACAAAACTGTGTTCTCTTACTTTACCATTATCTGCACTGTACCTCTTCCCATCTAGCTCCTCTCTGAGGGGTCCAAACACCTTGATAAATCACATGGTGTAAGGTCAGGTGAATATGTTTGACATGGAAGGAACTCAAAACACAGATCTGTAATCTATTGAGCTGTTGCACAAGCTATGTGAGACTGCAAGTTACCATGCTGTAACAACACATCAGATCTGAACAAATCACAATTTGTTTACTTGACTGAAGGTTTCAAGTTGTTCTCAAGTACTGGATCTGGTTTGTTGATATCATATTTCCAAAATGGTCAATGTGCCTTCATACACATGTATTTAGGTATTAAAGTTGTTAAAATAGGTTTTTCAACTTTATATTCATTTGATTATCTGTTGTGCCAATAGGTGCTGGTGATCATGGTTTTTCCTTTCTATGTGGTTACTGATATTTTGTAAAAGATTATTCACCTTTCTTTTCTGATGCCACTTAACTAGCCTGCTAAAATAATTCTATCTCATTCTCCCTCTTTTTTTCCTCTCAAATCTTCCAATGCTCAAAACAAATTCTGATTGTCATTTTCTTCATGGTTTTAATTAGTTTTCAACATTTCAAGAAGTAATTTCTAAAAACCTTTCAGAAGGGCAATAACTTTTTGGGAAGTATAAATTACTATTTAGTAAGAAACAGCTTTTTAGGAAGAACAATTAACTCTTTGGGAAGAACACTTGTTCTTGAGCAAAGCAATAAATATTGGGGAAGAGAAATAACTGCTTAGGAAGAACAGCTCTTTGGGGACACCCACCCACCCACCCACCCACCCACCCGTCCGTCCGTCCGTCCGTCCATCCATCCATCCATCCATCCATCCATCCATCCATCCATCCATCCATCCATCCATCCATGTCCTTGGGTGGTGATTGGATAAGCAACCACCACCAAGTACATCTAACTGTGTCTTGCTAGGCAGCACAAAAATTCTTTCCACTTCTCTGCAGCCAGCCTTTGTAATGTGCTCCAGAACTCTTTGAGAACAAATCAAAGAGCCACTCTAAGATCAAAGAGAGAACAAATCAAAGAGTCACTCTAACATCAAAGACAGAACAAATCAATGAGTCCCTCTAATGTCAAAGACAGAACAAATCAATGAGTCCCTCTAACATCAAAGACAGAACAAATCAATGAGTCCCTCTAATGTCAAAGACAGAACAAATCAAATAGTCCCTCTAATGCCAAAGACAGAACAAATCAAAGAGTCCCCTTTAACATCAAAGAGAGAACAAATCAAAGAGTCCCTCTAACATCAAAGAGAGAACAAATCAAAGAGAGAACAAATCAAATAGCCCCTCTGAAATCAAAGACAAACAGAACTGACTAGAACAAAGAAACAGCAGACAGAACAGTCAGTAGAGCTCTCCGTGACAACTTCAGGATAAGTAAGTCATCACATTTCTCACTCACCATCCGGTTAATCATGACCAGTTTGGGCCCCAGCTGCTTGTGGGCAGAAAATATATGCAGGATTCGGAAAAAGAATGTGATGAGATTTATGCTCAAAATCACCCTAGCAGCACTCAGAGACTCATCATCATCGATGAAACGTAAAATCATCCCTACAACAAACAAGAGAATTGTTGCAACATCCAGAATGTTCCAGCGGTCACTGAAGTAGGATGTGATCTTCGACTTGAATGAAACTGAATATCCCGTGGTAAACTGAAACAAAGAGACAATAATTATATTATTAACTCTTTACCTCCTGTCAGTCGTTTCTACTATTTTGTAAAATGAAAAATTAAAATAAAATCACAGCCATTCATGTAGTTTATTTTGTTACTGAAAATATGTAATTTTAAATTACCATAAAAAGACAAACGAAAATTATGTACACACAAGAGATGAGGGAAACAAGACCAATGGGTAGACCATGACAGAGATGGAAGTACAATATAGAAGAGGATATAAAAGAAACTGATGTCACCAATTGAAAAGAGAAGATTAGGAATAGAGAGGAATGGAGGTGAACTTTATCTGCAGCAATGAGCTTTAATGACAATGAAAGCTGGAGAAGAAGATAAAATATAAGCAAATAAATATTGTTTTATTTTCTGGAATACAAAAGGAGATGTGCTCATCTTAAAAATTTGTGTATGAGAATTTTTTTGTTTATTCAACCTTAGGCTTCTAACAATGAGTAATTCTTAAGTCATTTCATAACCTTTTCCAAGCCTGAATCAAACATATCTCCAATAAACAACTTTTGACCTCCTAATCCTATGACAATCTTCCTTGGAAAAATAGATCATTTAAAAATTTTAATTTTATCATTAACTGGATTTTAAAAAAAGGTGCAAAAAAAAGTAAAATCCCCTTTCCATGCCACTGAGACATACTGGGATACAGTATTAGGTTCGTAATTTCAAGACCTTTCGTACATGAAAGTGTGATGTGGTCAGTATCACACTTGACTTGGTAGTGACTTGAGACTTGGCCTGAGTTAAGTGGATAAAGGAAAAAATAATCTTTTAAGGTTGATCATCAGTTCATTCATTCATTCATTTGCATGTCCTTTGCGGAACTTTGCCTCCCTAACATCACTCCTGTAGGCCTCTCAGTTGTGAGCAAGATGCCCTGCTGCTGATGCATCCATTTGCAGATCCTCAATGATATCTTGCAGCCATCTTCGCCTTTGTCTTCCTCTTTTTCTTTTTCCCATTATGTACCCTTCCAAGACAGTCTTCTCTAGATTATCATGGCGTTTAATGTGTCCAAAATATTTAAGTTTTCTCTCTTTAATCCTCCTTATTAGCCAACCTTTTTCAATATTAAGTTCTTGTAGTATAGATATATTTGTTCTTTTTTTGCGTCCATGATATTTGAAGAACTCTACTGTAGCATTTACATTCAAAGGCATTTATGTGTTTCTCAGTTGTTTTGTTAAGTGTCCAGGTCTCACAGGCATATGTTGCGATGGGAAAGATGCATGCCCTTAAAAATCTTATTTTTGTAGTTCTGTCTGCTCCTCTCCACAGATTCTTTAGTTGTTTTACTTTCTGAAGAATGATACTTGTCCTCCTTTTAATTTCCCTCATTGTATCTCCATTATTAGTTAGCAGTGATCCAAGATAATCAAAACTCTCCACTTCTTCCAGTTATCAGTGCACGTACTAATTTTGATTTGTCTTCTTCAAACCCTGCTTTACATTTTTGAAACATGGACACTAAATAAGAAAATGGAAAAGAAAATTCAGGCCCTTTAAAAATGGCTATGCAGAAGAAAAGGGTTACTTCCTCAGACAAAAAAAAAATAAAACAAAAAAGTACTAAATCAACTGGAATTGAAAACAGAAATGAAGAAGGGTATAAAAACTGCACATTTAAATTATAGTGATCATATCAAAATGCATAATACAATAATGAAAATCATACTTATTGGGAGATTTGAAAGAAAAAGAGCAAGAGGACAACAGCAGAACTGAATGGTGAACACTGTAAAAAAAAAGATGGGATTTAGCCTGCCCATTTGCATCATGGGACATAACAAGTTGTGCCTGTACCGCAGCCAATCTTCCCTAGGAAAATGAAACAACATGTTGATAAAATCTTACTCAGCATACACAAAAACAGTGAAAAATAGCATTTAAGGAAAATGAAACTGATAAATTATGATGAATTCTCCAGTAGATCCTCACTTTGTTTCAGAAAGGATAGGAAAGGGCTAGTTAGTGTTTTTATGTTGGCCTTTAATGTTGAATTTTGCTTTTAAAAAAAAAATACTGTATTATTTTGGTATTGGAAAACAGCACTTAAAGAATTTTTAATACACTTCGTAGCTGAGATGTAGACTCAAACTGATTGATTCAGACTAAAGTTACTTCAAAGACTCAACCTGGCTTCAACTTGAAGATGAAGAATAGCAACACTCAGACATTTTTCAGTCAAATGACTTGACCGCTTTACCACAGAGTGGCATTATTATTAATGCATGCTTCATTAATGTCTTTTGCCTTGCATCTGTAAGAATCTACAGTCTATTTAGTTTTGCCTAGTTCATGCCTAGTCATTATATAACAATCTGAGATTTGGAGGTAATGACTTGAGACTTAAACGGAGACTTGGAGGTAGTGACTTGAGATTTGTTCTGAAACTTGGAGGCAGTGATTTGAGACTTGACCTGAGACCTTGGAGGTAGAGACTTGACCTGAGACCTTGGAGGTAGAGACTTGAGACTTGATCTGAGACTTGAAAGTAGTGAGTTGAGACTGTCTAAGACTTGAAAGTAGTGACTTGAGAGTTGATCTAAGGCTTAGAGGTAGTGACTTGAGACTTGATCTAAGATTTGAAAGCAGTGACTTGAGACTTGATCTGAGACCCAAAGGTAGTGATGTAAGACTTGATCTGAGACTTGGAGGTAGTGACTTGAGACTTGATTCAAGACTTGAAAGTAGTGACTTGAAACAATATGAGACTTGGAGGTAGTGACTTGAGACTTGAACTGAGATTTGGAGGTAGTGATGTAAGACTTGATCTGAGACTTGGAGGTAGTGACTTGAGACTTGACCTGAGACTTGAAAGTAGTGACTTGAGACAATATGAGACTAGTGACCTGAGACTTGAACTGAGATTTGGAGGTTATGACTTGAGACTTGACCTGAGATTTGGAGGTAGTGACTTGAGACTTGGTCTCAGTTTTATCTTGAAGGATCTGAGTTCATCTCCACTTCCTAGGTTTATCATTTGTCTTGTCCCAGAAACTCACCATTCTCCTTTGCTCTAATATCTATTTTTCCAATGTCATTCATTTACCAAAAAATATTTCTTTTTTTTTTCTTCTTTATCAATCATTTAATGTTTTCAATTCCTAGGTTTCACATGTCAAAGTGAAATTTAAGAAAACACTCTTCTGACTTTGACCAATTCTTTTTTCTGCTACTCAGAATTACAAGTTTTCACTGTTTTCCTTGCGCTAGATAGAGAATGCTATAGTGTTACACTGAACCAATCCTGTTCTATGGATGTGAATCCTGGAAGGTCAGTAAAGAGACACAAAGAAGGCTGGAGTCAGATGAAATGTAGTTCTTAAGAATAATGCTGAAGGTACCATGGACAGTGAGAAAACTGAACAAGGAAGTTCTGAAAGAGGCACAACAAACAAGGAAAAAACAATAACGAAGATCTGAAAATGGGAATCCAAATTTGTAGGTCATGTTTGGAGGAGAGGCAGGCTAGAGCACCTAACAACAGGGAAGATCTAAGGTAGAACAGACAGAGGTAGACGGAGAGAGAAAAGATGTTTGATGGTTTGGCATTCTGGCACAGGAAATGCTCGGTGAAAAGCCTGTTTAGATGCACAAGGGATCGAGTGTGATGGAAGGACATTATATCCTATACCTGTCAGTATGGACCGTGACAGAAGGTAAGACAGTGCAAAATGCACCTTTTTTTCTAAGTGATCTGTATGTCCATTCCATGCATCTGTGACTGAGGAGTTTAATGGCAGCAGATTTTCTTGAAGACCTATCAATGCAGTGCAGTTCCAGTAGATGGTGTTTCAGTTTCTTATTCCCATCTATTGTAGTGCAATAAATGTGGTGTGTGTTAAGGAGTTTTTCTATGTAACTACTTACTGAGGTTGATGTATCCTGTGATAGAAAAACACTCTTAAAATAGTTATGAATACCTCTCTGATTTCCTCCACAAAAAGTGTAAACACCCAACAAATGAGAACTCCCTCCAGAAAGTGGAACTCCTGGGACAGCTGTACCACCAGATAGTAACTGTACAGCAACAGGAATGTGAAGTATGCAATCTGAAACATAAGGAGGGTTTGAAGTTAAATGTGAAGATATGAGTACATTACATGTTTAAAAAAAAGTAGGGAGTAAAAAGCAACAGTGCCAGACTGTTGACAGAGTTGGTAAATCAAATCTGGTTAAGACCCCAAATCACCCTTCCAAGATCTGAGAGAAACTGGTCACTGTATTTTCTGAGCAAAAGAAGGCAGACATGGCCTTCATCAGTACCAGCTTCATGTTCTTGGTCGTGCTAAATCAGACGTCCGGTCACGGGGGTGAAGTTCACAGTCTTCTCCAGATCCTCCTGGCAGCCCTGCAGCTTCTGCCTTAGGTCCAAGCCCTGTGGCCATGTCTAGTTGTGTAGATCTCACCAGTACCAATTCAGATGAAACTGTATGGTAATGCTGACAGACTTCTGTGCTCTTCTGAGGTATCCAACCTGAAATCTGAGAATGCTCAAAGAACTTCCAATGGAATAGATCAGTTAAGTTCTGTTTCACAATGGAGCCAGGTAAAAAGCTTGAATCCTAGGTCTGCTCCAGAAATCCAAGAAAGCCTATCCACCTCAGTCCCTGTTCAACTTCAATGCCAGCATTTTTCAAGTTCTTCATGACAGTTTCAGCTGCAAATAATTTATGTTTGACATTACAGAAAGAAACAAAAAATAATCTCAACATAAAAAAAAAAGAACTGATTTTAGCAATGAGGAGCATCCTTCATGGTAACTACTGGACAGCGGAGACTGAGCTACAGAATTTGTTATTTTTAGATGGAGCTGAAGATGAAAAGTTCTTAATTAAAATTATGATTTTTGTACTGAAATAAATGATGAGATATTTTGTAAAAAAAAAAAAACTGCCATCAACTATCTATCTCTCTTGTCTCTTCTGTGCCCAAGACACATGGGGCTGCTTGTAACAAAAGATTTCCATTGTTATCCACATTTGCATGATTATATCTTCACCAGTTATAAACTGCAGACATGTACTCATGGTTATAATTTTTTTTTTTCATTCAACATTCACCTGCTGTAAAATCTGGCATAGTCCCATAAACCTGTAATTTTTATGTGAACACTTTTTTTTCTTTAACACAATGACAGCTACATGCACAGTGCATTCTGGTATGTATAAGAAAGTATGCATAGCTGGCACTGAAAAGTTGTAGGGCAATCATTTTAAATGTGAAGGAAAGAAAAATAAATGGAAGAAAGTGCATGTAAATGAAAACCCCAGACTCCAATATGATGAGCAACTGTGTAGCCACAAGAGGTAGATAGAGGTGTATGGTGCAGTTTTACAAAGTGAGGGAGGAAGTGAGCAAGGTGAGAAAAAAACGAATAGAAAGTATGAGAATGTATAAATGAAAAACATACAACATATTTCGGATGTTGTATGTTTTTCATTTATACATTCTCATATTTTCTATTCGTTTTTTTCTCACCTTGCTCACTTCCTCCCTCACTTTGTAAAACTGCACCATACACCTCTATCTACCTTATTTATTTAAACCAGTTTTACTGCAGTCGCCATCCCTTTTATCAGCCACAAGAGGACACCACTATATCAACTCGGCCAAAAAGTTGTACAAGCCTCATCGTTTCAAACTTGCACTCAGTCAAAGACATCATGGACAAGATGTGAAAAGCCTTGCTGAAAAAACATTTTCCGATTTCAAAGGTAGTTTGCTCAACACAAGTGTCAGGTGCCCATTTTTTACAGCTGCACTGCTTGATGTATCATATGAAGCTGTTATATGATGAACTCCTTTGCATATGGAGCCAATGTGTTACAAGTGTGCTAGCCTTCTTGCTCTACAATTAATACTCACAACATTGAGAATGAATTTCACCAATGGAGACTGGTAGAACATTATTTGTTTCCTGAATACACTGTAGCCTTTGGACTTCTTTTTTTTCATGTTAGCATCCCTGGAAAAAAATAAGAATAAATGACAAACAACAAAGTAATGTACAACTGGTTTTACTGATCACTTTTAAATACTTAGTGTTTTTTTATGTATCACTTTTGGAAGTGTTTCTGGTGCTGACTGAATCAATGAGAAAGAAATTAATGGTATTAAAAAAAAACGTGTACATTAGACAAAGACAGTATGACAAATAAACAAGATATGAAAATAAACACATCACAAAAATAATTATATCTACAACACAAACTCAGTCACTGGTTTATTGATATTGACTCTTTCTCTCTCTCTCTGATCCACGCCAATCAGGTGTTGGTCATAGCTGATTTCTACAACCATCTATCCTTTGCTCTTTTCATAAGATGTGCGTTGGACTGTGCTCTGTGCCACTCTTTTAGTCCATCAAGTATCTTGTTTCTTTGTCTTCCTCTGTCCCCTGTTCTCTCCAGTTTTCTTGTTGTCAATAGGTGTTCCAGTCTGCCTCTCCTCAAACCATGACCTACAAATCTGGACTGTTGTGTTCTGAATTTTGCCATAATTTCTTTTTTTTTTTCCCCCAGTCTTGCTTAGAACTTCTTCATTTGTTTCCTTGGCTGTCCATGGTATTCTCATCATTCTTATGAATCACATCTCTGCTGCTTCCAGTAGATTTTGAGTTCTCTTTGTTACTGTCTATGCTTCACATCCATATAACAATACAGGTTTGATGTAACACTGAATAACTCTCTGGTATTCATCAACAGTCTTATTGCATAGTATGTTTTAGATTGATACTGACACCTTTTGTCTTAGGAGAGAGTTTTGAAGCAGGAAGATGTCAGCTGTTGTGGGTTCTGCCAAGCATGATCTTGCTGATTTGCTCCATTCATGGCAAATCCAGTGCTGCATTTGCACAGTAACAGTGAGCAATATTTGTGTTGTATGGTCCAGTTTCCTTGCACAAGCATCTTTTAATTTCAGGTTTGGCCTCCATTTCCCACTTAAATGATGCTGAGCCTTATGTAGTCTTTCCCCACGTGTCTTGGCTCTTCACAAGCTCTTCCCAGACTTCATGGCTGATAGAAAAATCTCACAATGATGATTTATAAATATTTTTATATCTCAGTTTAGGTCTCATATATGACCTCATTCTCACTGTAAGGCTGCCATGATCTCACTGTAAGGTTGCCATGATCTCACTGTAAGGTTGCCATGATCTCACTGTAAGGTTGCCATGGTCTCACTGTAAAAAGAAACTCAAGCTCTGTGCAACTACAGCCTGTGATGAGTATAATCAAACAGGTATTAAGGTAGTTTATGTGTAGACTTCCATTTTATCTCTCATAATACTATCATTTCCACTCCTCAACTCTGGCATCTACAAGTAGTTATTCAACAACTGCCTTCTATATTCTTTCACATCATTACATGTATACAGGTGGTGAGCATACAAAAGTAGTACAACATCTTTGTTTTCTAGTTTTCACACCAAGTACAAGAAAGAAAGAAAGAAAGAAAGAAAGAACGAAAGAAGGAAAGAAAGAAAGAAAGAAGGAAAGAAAGAAAGAAAGAAGAGAAGTCATTCCACTCACAGATTCATGACTGTCATCTGTCTGGCCAAGGTATGATGATTGTTGCTGGCTTCCCGTGTCAAGGCCAGGTCAATTTCCTTGGCTTTCTGCTTGTCTTTTTTCTAAAACAGTTAAAAATGAATGGTCAGAATTAATCTGAGACACATAAACAGAAATTTCATTCAGTTTCAGAGGATCCTTCAAATGTACACGAAATTAAATACAAAAATAAACTTACTAATTACAAAATAAAAATCAGAATCAGTTTTATATACAAAACAAATACAAAAACAACATTTCAGTTCATATATACTGTAGATAAAGCAATTAACAAGGAAGTACAAGAAAAACATTTTTTCTAAATGAATTTATGAAATAATCTAAATAAAGTTAAAAAATAATCAGATAAATTCAGTTATCTGCAATTTTAAAAAAAAAGATGAAAACTGAAAAAAACCTAACATTTCAAAAGATCTACAACTGTGACTCACAATAATTAGTGTATGAGTGTATAACTATACACAGAGCCACTGCTGTAAAGCTGTGATACCAAAATGTATAAACTAGGAAAAAATGTAGGAACAGCTTTATTACTTAACAAGTACACAGTTGTGACATTTCGGCGTGAGCCTTAATCATACAAAGACACAAAAACAATGAAATAGAAGGAGGAGATAAAGTATAAATTCACATGAATGTCATGTTAAAAAAAATCAAATAAAATGAATAGAGCACAGTTGTAGCTTGTAAGAAGTTGTGGCTTGTCTGACACTGTGTATCAGAAATGTACTTAGTGGAGTGTAGAAAGTATTTAAATGGAGACTTGGGATGTGTGATAGGTGGGTCATAACTGAGGGTGGTGGGTGGGGAAACCTTGGAGAAGAGAGAGAGTGATACAATGGTAATCTAGCCAGGAGAAGGTGAAATATGTGATTATAGTTAGGGTAGAAGGATTGTAATGTTTAGGCCTCAGATTAGGGGACCACATGCAGAAACATCTGTGCGATATCACTCAGTATGCTTCGAAACTAGTTCCGAATCATTTCAATGGCCCAAACCACAGAGGCAAATCTGACTTTCTGGTAACAACCATCAAGCAATGTCACGCAGATGACAGAAGCTGCCTAGCACTTGAGAACCACTACATTCAGGAATATGGGACTCTGAAACCACATGGTTTGAACTTGCTATTCAGCTACACCTAACATTCTAGTCTTCCACAATCCCTCCCCACTAAGTTCCACTCCCTTCTCACTTGTTAGATTTAGCTCAGAACCTCCTCACAACATCACATTACAACCCCTCTACCCTAACTATAATCACATATTTCACCTTCTCCCGGCTAAATTACCATTGTATCACTCTCTCTCTTTCTCAGAGAAACCACAGGTAACCATAATTTGGAGCCTGGGTTGACTTCAGTGTCGATCAGTCTGAAAAAATTTCTGCCTGAATACAACACTGAACCAGTGACCCTTGATAGGTGCACTTTAAACAAATTTTCTTTCAACATATCCACAGAATTATAAGAAACCACATATCCATAACAATACAGATAAAAAAAAGAATGTTTACCTAATAAATTTTAATGCTGTATATCTTATAAAATTGTCTTATAAAATTATCTCATAAGTTCATTATACTTCGGCAGCTACACAGATCAGGTGATGTCTTAAAGGAAGTTATAATTGCAAAGGCAGCATTGACCTTCAAGAATCTTGATAACATACGGCACTCTAAAGTTATAAGCACAAAATCCAAGTTAAGATTATTCAATTCAAATGTAATATCCATCCTGATTTATGCATGAGAAAGTTGGAAAACAACTAAAGAAATAAACAACAAATTAGACTCTTTTGAAAACAAATGCCTCAGGAAAATATTCGGCATCAAGTGGAATGAATTCAAGAACAACGCAGAGATAAGGCAGATGAGTGAACAACAACCTGTCTCATGGGTGATCAGAAAAAAGGAGATGGACATATGTAGGCCATGTGATGAGAAGAAACAATCAGAGAATCCCAAAACAAGCTATAAAGTGGAATACAAAAGACTGAAGAAAAGAGGTCAACCACATGAAACTCTAAAGAGGACACTGTTAAGAGAGGCTAAATTAGTAGGCATAAAATCTCTTTATGAGGTTGAAAAGCTTGCTGAAAACAGGAAATTTTGGTGAACTACCATGCCAGCCCAATGTGACATTTAACAGCACAGGAAGGATGTAAGATATAAGATATCTTATAAAGTAACAAAATGATAAACCATATATAACAAGCTCACCTCTGCTGCAGCAGTTTCCACATGTGTCATGTCTTTTCCCTTTCTGTGATCCACCTCTATAAATTTTATTCCAATGTGTATCAGAGGGAACAGGAGTACACTTGGAATAATCTGTATTTTTTAAAAAAAATTGACTATTAAGAACAGTCTATGTGTTATAGGAAAGAAGACTGACTGAAGTACTCTGACTGTATGACATCTCCATTTTAAAATATCAAAGGAGACTGGAGAATATGGAAATAGAAGTAATATGTAAAATACAAGAAAATTAATATCAGGGCCATAAGAAATAGTATTTCAATAGTATATGATGCAGATACAGAAAACTCTCCCTTTAACTGTCTCTGGGTTCTTTTTTCTATGTCTCCATCTTTCTTTTCCAGCATCTGTAGTTCTGTCTGAAAATGTTCTATCAATGTTCTATCTGAAATGTTCATCTCTGGCTCTGCTATTCTTTTCAATGTAAGGTCCACTTCATCACTTAGTTTGATTATGACCTACTTGTCCAGTCCATCTTTAACTGCAAATGTCAAGATTCATGCTGCTAATTTTACTTAACTTCTGGTATAAAAAAAAATTCATGCAATAAGAGTCAAACAAAAATAAGCAACAAGTAAACTGTGCAATTAAATAAAATAACTTAATGAAGCTACAGATAACGGAGACCCAACAATATGTCTTCAGTGTTTATAAATGGTTGGAAAAGAGTTGAAACTGATCACCAATTTAAAAAAAACAATCACGTACACACACACACAAAATAGTTACAAAAAATATTAAAACCAGTCACCCACAATAACAAAGACTTAAAATAAAATGGTTAAGAAAGAGTTAAAAACTAATTATCTATAATAACACTGACCCATAACAAAATGCTCACAAAAGAATTAAAAACCAGTCACCCAAATCAAGCTGTTTCCTTGGGACATGCCACCCATCCATATCGAGTTGAAAAGTGATTGACATGCTGTTTGTCCAATGAACTCTTTGTTGTCAGACTGCACGGCAAGCAGTACACATGTAGTTTCACCCCAGTAAGGCATTACATGAGTAAGTAGGTCATGTGTACGCTTCTCATCTGAGCCATAACACTTATTTATTACACCAATAGCCAGCTGAGCATAGTCACTGTTTTTTTAAAGAAAAAATATATATAAAATACATTTTGTATAACCACAATAAAGGAAAAATGTAAATGAGGTTTAACACTGTGATAATCTACAAACATGTTTATAAAGTATAATTAATAAATCCAAATAAATTCCTTACAAAATACTCTTCAGAAAGTAAAACAACTAAAGAATCTATGGAGAGGAGCAGACAGAACTACAAAAATAAGATTTTTAAGGGCATGTATCCTTCCCATCGCAACATATGCCTGCGAGACGTGGACACTTGACAAAACAGCTGAGAAACACATAAATGCCTTTGAATGTAAATGCTACAGAAGAGTTCTTCAAATATCGTGGACACAAAAAAGAACAAATATATCCATACTACAAGAACTTAATACTGCAGAAGGTTGGCTAGTAAGGAGGATTAAAGAGAGGAAACTTAAATATTTTGGACACATTAAATGTCATGATAATCTAGAGAAAACCGTCTTGGAATAGTACATAATGGGGAAAAGAAAGAGGGAAGACCAAGGCGAAGATGGCTGCAAGACATTGTTGACGATCTGCAAATGGATGCATCAGCAGCAGGCCATCTTGCTCACAACTGAGAGGCTTACAGGAGTGCTGTTAGGGAGGCAAAGTTCCGCAAGGGACATGCAAATAAATGAAATGAATACAAATTCCAAGACAATGCGTCCAAAAGAACATACAAATTACATTATAAAACACAAACATTAACAAGTCCAAGATAAAGTGCTCAAGTCTATAATTATTCACAGATTTGTGAAGCTTGATCTGACAGGAGAAAGATAGCACAGTGGTGGTTTCCCTTTGCCTTCCACTCAGTTTGTACATGGTTTTCTCCGCTAGCCTTTGTCTAAAGACCCTAACTCACAAAGCAAAAGAGTCCCTGTTTTGATCTGTTATTGGTTATTCAGATTCTATATCTAGAGGCTGTTCCACCATCTGCCACCTAGTGTTGCTAGTTATTCAGATTCTATATCTAGAGGCTGTTCCACCATCTGCCACCTGGTGTTGCTAGTTATTCAGATACTATATCTAGAGGCTGTTCCATCATCTGCCACCTGGTGTTGCTAGTTATTCAGATTCTATATCTAGAGGCTGTTCCATCATCTGCCACCTGGTGTTGCTAGTTATTCAGATTCTATATCTAGAGGCTGTTCCACCATCTGCCACCTGGTGTTGCTAGTTATTCAGATACTATATCTAGAGGCTGTTCCACCATCTGCCACCTGGTGTTGCTAGTTATTCAGATTCTATATCTAGAGGCTGTTCCACCATCTGCCACCTGCTGCTGCTGTATGGCTGTGAAGCTTCGACAGTCAACAAAAAGATGACAAAGAAACTGGAAGCAACAGAGATGTGGCTTTGGAGAAAGATACAACAAATACAATGGACAGAATGAAAAACAAAATCCTAAAAGAAATTTCAGAGAAATGAAAACTAGTTAAAATGATTTTTTTTTTTAAATCTAAATTTCTTCGACATATCTTGTGAAGACAGAAGTTGGAAAACACAATAATGACTGAAAAATTCAAGGGAAAAAGGAAGAAAGGAAGGCTAAAATAAAAATATTCTAGCGAACTGACAAAATGGCATGGAAAAAGAAAACCATCCAAACTAATCTAAAAACACCAAGGACCGCACAAGATGGAGAAACATGATTGCCGACACTAACCAGCATACCAAACAAGAATAATAATAATAACACAACAACAATAAAAAAAGGTAAAATTCCCGTTTCCATGGGCATATTGGGGAATATGGTGTTAGCCTGCATTTTCCATGACCTTCGCCACATGAAAGTGTGATGTGGTCAGTATCACAACAATAATAGCAATAAGAATAATAATAATAATAAAATGTCTACACGCAAGCCACATAATAATAAAATGTCTAAACTGGTTTGTCCACCATTTTTCAAAGTAAAGTAAGTAAAGATAGTCCCATAGCAAATGCCGTAGGGGGTGAAGCGTTAGAGACCTCATTATGCTGGGTCATCAGCGTATGAGGTAGGGTGACCAGTTCCTTTCCTCGCTGCCTTTTCAAAGCTAATCATAAATTCTATGCTTTATCACTTTAAGACTCATTTCTGCAGATAAAGCAACTTCTCTCAGATGAAGAAACCTAATTCCTTTATATCCTCTTCTGTGTTGCCTATCTCTGTCTTGGTCTACCCCTTTGGTCTTGTTTCCTTCATCTCTTTTACATACATCATTTTCATTTGTCTGTTCTCTTCCATTCTTTCTACATGGCATAAACTGTTCAGTTTTTTATGTTCCATGGTCGTAATCCATTTTCATCCATCCAATTTCAAGACTTCTCTAACTGTTCCGTAACACTTATCTTTTTTATGAAGATGGGGTCATTTTTGGCCCTATGTTTCAACCTCCAATCTGGAGGACCAGGTGCAAGTTTCATCTGACCCCTACCCATGCAGACCTTCCCAGCTAGGTTGGCCCTGCCAGGAATAGAGCTCCTGGCTTCTGCACCCTGACCACCACAAGAGCTATACCAAAACAAAACACCCTGACCACCACAAGAGCTATACCAATACAAAACACCCTGACCACCACAAGAGCTATACCAATACAAAACACCCTGACCACCACAAGAGCTATACCAATACAAAACACCCTGACCACCACAAGAGCTATACCAATACAAAACACCCTGACCACCACATGAGCTATACCAATACAAAACACCCTGACCACCACAAGAGCTATACCAATACAAAACACCCTGACCACCACAAGAGCTATACCAATACAAAACACCCTGACTACCACATGAGCTATACCAATACAAAACACCCTGACTACCACAAGAGTTATACCAATACAAAACACCCTGACTACCACAAGAGTTATACCAATACAAAACACCCTGACTACCACAAGAGTTATACCAATACAAAACACCCTGACTACCACAAGAGCTATACCAATACAAAACACCCTGACTACCACAAGAACTATACCAATACAAAACACCCTGACTACCACAAGAGCTATACCAATACAAAACACCCTGACTACCACATGAGCTATACCAATACAAAACACCCTGACCACCACAAGAACTATACCAATACAAAACACCCTGACCACCACATGAGCTATACCAATACAAAACACCCTGACCACCACAAGAGCTATACCAATACAAAACACCCTGACCACCACAAGAGCTATGCCAATACAAAACACCCTGACCACCACATGAGCTATACCAATACAAAACACCCTGACCACCACAAGAGCTATACCAATACAAAACACCCTGACCACCACATGAGCTATACTAATACAAAACACCCTGACCACCACAAGAACTATACCAATACAAAACACCCTGACCACCACAAGAACTATACCACTACAAAACACCCTGACCACCACAAGAACTATACCAATACAAACAGCTACTTTTATTTTAAACTTTTGTTTCCTTTGCTCAGCTTTAAAATTAAGGAACAAATGAAATAAATGTAAAGGTAAAATCTTCAGTTCCATGTCATTAAAGCATAACACAGATACAGTGCTAGGTCAGTATTACCATGACCTTAGGCACATGACAGTGTGATGTGGTCAGTATCATGCCTGGCCACATTTACCTTCCCAGAATTCTCTGGTACCCATTTTTAGAGGCTGGGTGGACACCAAGGCCTTTTTGGTGTGTGCCAGAAAAAGTCCCCACTGCTGGGAACTGAACCCTGTACCACTGGATTAGTAAAATGAGCACCTAACTACTCAGCCAGCCATAAATGAAGTATTAAGCTTTTGAAAAAAAAAGAACTGATACACTTAGTTGTCATGTATTTGTTTTGTAACATACCCATTCAAACATATTTTTTACTAATATGATTTTTTAAAATTTGATTCTATTTTTCACTTCTTTTTTTATTTCAAAATAAAATCTTAGGAGTGAAAAAAAAAATCTGGTAAGATTTTGAAAGACAAGCTTACTCAGAACTAGCCTGCAATTTTCGTCTAATCTCGACATCAAACGTCCTCTCTCTCATCGCATTCAAGATGCTGCTGGCAAACAGTGCTGCAGCTGTTGATGACTCCTAGTGAGATATGACAAACATATAATATTTGTAATTTCTTACATTTTACATCCTTCCCGTGCAGTTAAACGTCACATAGGGCTTGCATAGTTGTTTGCCAAGTTTTCCTGTTTTCTGTGAGTTTTTCAACTTCATCAAGGGATATTATGCCCACTAAACTGGCTTCTCTTAACAACGTCCTCTTTAGAGTTTCATGTGGTCGACCTCTTTTTCTTCAGCCTGTTGTGCTCCACTTGATAGCTTGTTTTGGTATTCTCTGATTATTTCTTCTCATCACATGGCTTACATATGTCCATCTTCTTTTTCTGATCACCCATGAGACAGGTTGTTGTTTGCTCATCTGTTTTATCTCTGTGTTGTTCTTAAATTCGTTCCACTTTATACCAAGTATTTTCCTTAGGCATTTGTTTTCAAAAGAGTCTAATTTGTTGTCTATTTCTTTAGTTGATTTCCAGCTTTCGCATGCATAAATGAGGGTGGATATCACATTTGAATTGAATAATTTTAACTTGGTTTTTGTGCTTATAACTTTTGAATTCCATATGTTCTCAAGATTTTTGAAGGATAATACTGCTTTTGCAATTATAATTCTAACTTCCTTCCTGGTGTCACCATCCTGGTCTATGTAGCTGCCAAGGTATGCAAATTGGTTTACTTCAATAACAGCTGTTCCTTCTACGTATATTTTTCAAATTGTTTCTTCAGTCCCTGAATGGAAATGAATGGACCAAAGAAGCCAGTTTCTCAATACTTCGACTTTTTAATTTTCCAGTCCCCGGGTTTACAAGTTTTCACTCTTTTTCCCTTGTGCCAGATAATGAAACGTACAAGTCCTCTCCATCTGTTCTACATCTCCATTCAGAATGTTGGTAACTGAGGAGTTTGATGGTATCACGTTCTTCCAAAGGTCCTTAATGCACTTCAGTCCAGCAGGTGGTGCTTAACAGTTTCTTCTTCTTGTCTGTTGCAGTGCATGCAGTATGGTGTGTAGGCAGCAGTCACTCTGTGTAAGTGCTTATTGAGGGTGATGTGTCCTGTTCGTAACCTGAAAATTGTGCATTGGTCATAAGCTGTTGATGTGGTCTCCGGGGTTAGGCTTTGGCAGGTATATATATATAGGGATCTTCCAGTTGGATTACTGGCCCAGCTGTCCATCCACTGCTGCTTGCAGTTGTTGTGTATAATGTGTAGGTTTCTCAATAAGCAAAGCCTCTATGATTTCAGATTTCAGAATCTGGCATCACCACACTCAGGTCACTCCCATCTGTGTTCCAATGCATACTCCCAACATCCACTGAAGAGTCTGTCTACTAATAGCTCCCGTCAAATGTTGGTTGTTTCTTATAAGTTTTCTTCCACTTAGTTCAGATTTTCTTCTAGCACTCTTGCTCTCTTCCAACTTCATCAATCTCTGTATATGCACATTGTCCATCTACTCCCTCTCTTCATCCTTTCACAGTCTGTATAACATGGCCTTTGAAATGTTCTCCTTATTCATTCACAGCCTAACCTGGTACAAAACACCCTGACCACCACAAGAACTATACCAATACAAAACACCCTGACCACCACAAGAACTATACCACTATAAAACACCCTGACCACCACAAGAACTATACCAATACAAACAGCTACTTTTATTTTAAACTTTTGTTTCCTTTGCTCAGCTTTAAAATTAAGGAACAAATGAAATAAATGTAAAGGTAAAATCTTCAGTTCCATGTCATTAAAGCATAACACAGATACAGTGCTAGGTCAGTATTACCATGACCTTAGGCACATGACAGTGTGATGTGGTCAGTATCATGCCTGGCCACATTTACCTTCCCAGAATTCTCTGGTACCCATTTTTAGAGGCTGGGTGGACACCAAGGCCTTTTTGGTGTGTGCCAGAAAAAGTCCCCACTGCTGGGAACTGAACCCTGTACCACTGGATTAGTAAAATGAGCACCTAACTACTCAGCCAGCCATAAATGAAGTATTAAGCTTTTGAAAAAAAAAGAACTGATACACTTAGTTGTCATGTATTTGTTTTGTAACATACCCATTCAAACATATTTTTTACTAATATGATTTTTTAAAATTTGATTCTATTTTTCACTTCTTTTTTTATTTCAAAATAAAATCTTAGGAGTGAAAAAAAAATCTGGTAAGATTTTGAAAGACAAGCTTACTCAGAACTAGCCTGCAATTTTCGTCTAATCTCGACATCAAACGTCCTCTCTCTCATCGCATTCAAGATGCTGCTGGCAAACAGTGCTGCAGCTGTTGATGACTCCTAGTGAGATATGACAAACATATAATATTTGTAATTTCTTACATTTTACATCCTTCCCGTGCTGTTAAACGTCACATAGGGCTTGCATAGTTGTTTGCCAAGTTTTCCTGTTTTCTGTGAGTTTTTCAACTTCATCAAGGGATATTATGCCCACTAAACTGGCTTCTCTTAACAACGTCCTCTTTAGAGTTTCATGTGGTCGACCTCTTTTTCTTCAGCCTGTTGTGCTCCACTTGATAGCTTGTTTTGGTATTCTCTGATTATTTCTTCTCATCACATGGCTTACATATGTCCATCTTCTTTTTCTGATCACCCATGAGACAGGTTGTTGTTTGCTCATCTGTTTTATCTCTGTGTTGTTCTTAAATTCGTTCCACTTTATACCAAGTATTTTCCTTAGGCATTTGTTTTCAAAAGAGTCTAATTTGTTGTCTATTTCTTTAGTTGATTTCCAGCTTTCGCATGCATAAATGAGGGTGGATATCACATTTGAATTGAATAATTTTAACTTGGTTTTTGTGCTTATAACTTTTGAATTCCATATGTTCTCAAGATTTTTGAAGGATAATACTGCTTTTGCAATTATAATTCTAACTTCCTTCCTGGTGTCACCATCCTGGTCTATGTAGCTGCCAAGGTATGCAAATTGGTTTACTTCAATAACAGCTGTTCCTTCTACGCATATTTTTCAAATTGTTTCTTCAGTCCCTGAATGGAAATGAATGGACCAAAGAAGCCAGTTTCTCAATACTTCGACTTTTTAATTTTCCAGTCCCCGGGTTTACAAGTTTTCACTCTTTTTCCCTTGTGCCAGATAATGAAACGTACAAGTCCTCTCCATCTGTTCTACATCTCCATTCAGAATGTTGGTAACTGAGGAGTTTGATGGTATCACGTTCTTCCAAAGGTCCTTAATGCACTTCAGTCCAGCAGGTGGTGCTTAACAGTTTCTTCTTCTTGTCTGTTGCAGTGCATGCAGTATGGTGTGTAGGCAGCAGTCACTCTGTGTAAGTGCTTATTGAGGGTGATGTGTCCTGTTCGTAACCTGAAAATTGTGCATTGGTCTCTACGACATAAGCTGTTGATGTGGTCTCCGGGGTTAGGCTTTGGCAGGTATATATATATAGGGATCTTCCAGTTGGATTACTGGCCCAGCTGTCCATCCACTGCTGCTTGCAGTTGTTGTGTATAATGTGTAGGTTTCTCAATAAGCAAAGCCTCTATGATTTCAGATTTCAGAATCTGGCATCACCACACTCAGGTCACTCCCATCTGTGTTCCAATGCATACTCCCAACATCCACTGAAGAGTCTGTCTACTAATAGCTCCCGTCAAATGTTGGTTGTTTCTTATAAGTTTTCTTCCACTTAGTTCAGATTTTCTTCTAGCACCCTTGCTCTCTTCCAACTTCATCAATCTCTGTATATGCACATTGTCCATCTACTCCCTCTCTTCATCCTTTCACAGTCTGTATAACATGGCCTTTGAAATGTTCTCCTTATTCATTCACAGCCTAACCTGGTATTTCAGCCTGTCCAGTCAATCTGTCAGCCAACTCGTTTCCATGCACACCCTCATGACCTGGACAGAAGATCTATGTCAATCCCCTCACATGTAAGTATCCCAACAGTCTCTCCAAAGAAACTTCTTTTCAACCTTTCTTAGCTTGCTCAGTGAGTCTGTCTCAAAAACACCATGTGACAGTTCCTGATCTACCAGCCACCTGATTGCCACAGATACCACCTCAATCTCCATGCGCATGCTGGGCATAGCAACTGCAAAGGCAGCTGATCTCTTTGCCACATCACTTCCATTGCAATAGGTGACAAAGCCCCACCCAATTTTGCTTCCTTTAGTCACTGAGCCATCTGTGTATAAATACCATATCTGAAGATCCACAGTGTCTCTCAGGATATGCTGCAGCAGTGTCGACCTCAGTGCATGATCTCCTTAGCGCCAGCAATGACAAGTCACAATGAGAAATATATCACTCCCTGTCCTGCAGGCAGATGTACAAAATTGTGATTTTCCTTCCATAATAAACACTGAAGCTGTGTAAAACTCATTACCTACTTTAGCAATCAAGTTAGCTGTATAAAACTGTGATTTACCTACCATAGCAATCACTGTAGCTGTGATTCACCTTTGTAACAAACATTGCAAACAAATATAAAATCGTGACTCACGTTCATAACAAACACTGTGGCAGCATAAAATGGTGATTTACCTTTCATAACAAACACTGTGACAAAATAAAACCATGATTTATCTTCAGTTAAAAACAAACAAACAAAACTGTAGCTAAATAAAACTATGACATGCTGTACTAAATGTGTCTTACCCTTCCCTCTTCCCAGAACAGTTTGGAAAGCTTGTGGTTGTTCATGAGAACTGCCCATATGAACAGTTCCTGTGCCGGTGCAGCAAATTCTACCTTTTGATTTGCTTGAGCTGGATCTGTACAAGAGTTGTGTATGAGTTCTAGCAGTTAGATTTCACTTTTAATAATAATTGTATATATATATTTCTTACATAATTCATGATGTAAAGATGTGTGGTGTATGATGCAGCCTGAGAAAAAAAAAGATAAGAAGATTAGATGAAAAGTAATGGAAAATGTGCAGTCAAAAGCAACAAAAAGCAGAGCTTATTTTAACAAAAAAAGCTTTCACCAGGGAGAACAGAAAGACAAAAAAGTAAATAAGATTTAAAAACAGAAATATTTCATGTATATCCTCCACAAGAGTACACATTTTTTTTCCATTTTCGCCATATTCATTAGATTGTCTTTTATATTTACTTCAGGATGGCATTTTTCTGAACATATTAATTATATCTACTATTTCTGGTTACATTTTTCCCCTTTTCTTATCCTTTCTCTAATTATCTTTTTTTTTTTTCTTCAGTAAAACTATGCTATACACTTTCATCCATCTTGATGTCACTGTATTAGTCATGTCAAAGTCATTTTATAATTCAGGCAGTTAATGCAAAAAAACTATCTGGATTCTAATTTTTCTATACTCAAAAGTAGCATCAAGTGGTTACAAAAAAGTTTTTTAACTCTTTCCGTGCCGGAGAAAGAAAAGCGGACGAATGGTTGCTTGCCAGACTAAAAACGTGGGTCTTGGTCTGTAAGGGGGTATAGGTATAAAATGGAATGGAAAACAGTATTTCCATGTACTTCCGTATACTTATGTTTCAAAGTATAGCTAAATGAATGAAAATTTCATAAATGCAGAGTTTTTTAGGAAAAAAGAAGTAATGTGATGTTTTTAGACACTGACTGTGGCCAGCTCACCATTGGCGAAGTCTAGATCTGCACTACTTACCACTACTTACCATCTGAGATGTGTAGATCTACTTGTCGATCTCGTATTGTAATTCTGTGTTGCATTCTCGCTGAATGAATGTCTGAACTAACTAGTTAAGAGGTTTGTACATCTCCTCCAGTCATCTAAATATGTTTAGATCTACTTGGAATACATTCAAGAGCAGCGGGATGGCCATAGGCCATGTCCATACCCCTATCTGCATCGTCAAAAATTGAAAAATTTTCATGTTTCTAGTCCTTTTTCTCGCTCAGCAACACTTGTATCGAAGGACTCTTTCGTCATTTTAAAAAGTTTCACTGGAAACACGGGAGAAATATGTACAATCTAAATGTTACACCAGCTTTTTATTGAAACAAACCAAGCGTAAAAAAATTGACCGCTGGCACGCAACAGGGGTACTGGAAACATCAAAAAATTGACGCCTGGCACGGAAAGAGTTAATGCACTAAAAACTAGAGACTTGTCTTAGACCTAAATTTCAGAATTTAAACCTAACAATGAGAATGAAAATATATAACCACAAGAAAACAAACACTTATAAAAACCCACCCACTGTGAGCGTATGATCTCTTTATGTAATGATGAACAATCTAGTCAGATTAGAATCAAACATCTTACAACTTACATCCTTCCCATGTCACTAAACGTCACATATGGCCTGCTTGGTAGTTCGCCAAGATTTCCTGTCTTCAGTGAGTTTTTCAGTTTCATCAAGGGATGCTATGCCCACTGAACTGGCCTCTCTTAATAATGAGAACTCAAACCTCAAGCTCAAATTTTAAAAGAAATTTTATTGAACTAATTTTTTATTATGAAAGCTTTTCACTGATATAAAAATTATATCAACAGTCACCTGCAACAGCTGGAGAAGACAAGTCAGGAATCTTCTCGCTGCTAACTCCAGTGTTTTCTTGTTTGAGGTAGAGTGGCTGATAGTAATCTCCCAGCAGGTCCTGAATCAAGTGACCTACATCTACTAGTGTAAACGGTCGATTCTGCAGAAATTAAAATAAATAAATAAGTACATTAAAATGAGCACTTATAACTTAGAGAATGTAACTCTTCATGAGTGGATGTTTTTCGTTCGGCCTGCGCACACAAGGATGTCCTAAACGTTTTTCTGCTGAGAGTCACCTAGATGGCTTTGTGAAAAAATAACAAATAAACTAATTTAATGTTTACGGTATTTGTATATTCAAATTTTAAACTACAATATAAGCTTAATCTGTTAGAAAATCATGGATGCGTTCATTATAGAACTGTCTGTGTAGTCTTTGAATTTTCAGTCTGGTGGCTTAAAAGTTCATTTTCTGTATGAAAATACCTTTGTATCATGATTCCATTGAAACAAAAACAAACGCCATTAACGTCATGCAGGAATGTCAAAATAATTAGTAAATTTGTCTCCAAAATATCACATTCTCATAGGAAATCATCATTGCTGACTGAGCGCTAAAGATCACATTCTTTGGCCCATTACATAAAGGTGGAATCTGCCAAGAAGTAATTTTTCTTGGGTTCACTCAAGAACTTCCAAACACGCCACTGGAAGCTACTCTCCGCTCAATATGATGGCTTTGGTTTGAGATGTTCATGGCATCAACAGCAGAGAACATAACTCTGCAAATTTGAAAAACCAAAGACAAAGAAGAAGCAATAAAAGGCTTATAAATGCAAAAAAAAACTACATCAATTTTATTATGTTTACATAGTTGAATATATACAATACTGTGCTCCAGAAATATGTAAGCAACATATATGTACATGTGCAGTTCAGTCTCTGATATACAACAAAATTAAGTGCACCAAATGGCACAGACAGGGAAAAAAGAAAAGACAACTAGAATTTCACATACAAATAAATTCATTTTAAATCTCACAAGCATAAAAGAAAAATTAAAATTCTGAAAAGGCAAGAGAATAGTGTGACAACACACATGGCCACATTATACAAAAAATTTTTGTGTATAAAACTACACATACAGCCTATTTATTCCTCTTATTATCCATCCTGTATGTCGTTTGAACGAATAAGATGAAAGCCAGAAGATTAAAACTGTGTGATCTGTTAATGAATAAAGCTGCTACTATCTTTTAAAATAATCTAATTATCAGGTCACATCATGTGCTTTAGGTCAGATGTGCATAAAAAATCTATCTGTGACATGTGACATTGTGCAGCAGAGATAAAATGGAATTTAATATACACTGACAAGGGAATCTTCTTCTTCTTCTTCTTCTTTCGCTTCTACCACCAAGACCGCCTCGCGATCCTATTGAATTTACTCCTGTGGTCCTGGATAGGTCCCACAGTCCTCCCGAGAGGACCACACGAGATCCCCGAGAAGTCCATAAGAGATTCAGAGTATCGCGGGGACTGGGTCTGTATTCTTGATGGGTCACAGAAGCGGGATTGCATGGACAAGGGAATGAAAGTATGGCAGCGGTTTCTCTCTGCCTTCCATTCAATTTGTCGGTGGGTTGTTTTCTTTTCCTCCACAAGCCTTTTTTGCAAAGAAATTAACTCACAAGTACGTGTTTTAGTCTGCTGCTATTTATTCAAATATTCACAACTGACCTCTATAACTAGAACCTGTTGATTCAAGCTAGTTTTCTTTCAAATTTGTACTGAATGATGTAGTTTCAGCTTGTTCAAAAAAAAAAAAAACACCCAAACATCTTCTTATACTGTTTTCAGTGAGAATAAGACACAAGTTCTTGCCAATCTGTTAAGCAGACTGTGAGTGGTCTCATTGTGAGCCACGAGGGCTACATCATCAGCAAAGAGAAGCTCTCTGATTAGGGCTTCAGTTGCTTTTCTCCTGGCTCCAAGTCCCTCCATGTGCCAGGTCTAATATTTTAATTCAGACTTTTGGTCCGTCCTTGCAAATATACGGTTGTGGATGGCCAACACTTTGGTGTCTGGGAGCTGACCAGAATGAGGTCAATGGCTTACACTTGACAGCCAAAAATAACACTCAATGTTCTCCTTTTACCAGCATGTAACTGCTACTCTGTTTTGTGTCCAAGCTATGGGAAAAGACAGAGTCTGACATCATCAAAGATTGGAAATCTTGCTCTGCATGAACAACTGGCATGGAGAAAACACCCGGCCTGTGTTTCACTGACTCTTTCTGTACTCTGCTGATCAGCTTCAATGAAGAACGAAGTCAAAATATCTGGAGTTCCAGCAGGGGATGCCAGAAGATATGGTAGGAGAGAACTTTGCCGTCAACTACCTCAGGGTCCCTTCCTCCAGACTCTTCCATGAGAGGCAAAAGACTTTTCTGTCCCATAGTCTTTGACTCTCTGAAGTCATAACCCACCATGACTTGGCTGCCATAGGCTCTGATGAATAAATCTGGCCTGAAAAATCAGCCAATAAATTTGTGGAGAAAAAAAAAGAAGGATATCAAGGATATTACTGTGATATCTCCCTGTAACTATGATTTGGAAATTCACACCGTTGTGATGATCTTGTAAAAAATGCATCACAACAAACAAGGAGCGAACTTGATTGTTTACGTTACTTTCTGATGTGGACATATGAAGCAAGCTCCACTACCATTAAAAAAAAAACTTGATGATGAGAGAAAGAACAAAATGCAATATAAAGCAGAAAGAAGAATACACCGGCAATGAACAATATATGGGCTTGGGTAATACAAGTCAAAGACTCAAAGTCCCTGGAGAATCTTTATCTTTTCTAGTTCTCACAACAAAACACAAAAGAAAAAGATAAATAATGATGTTGAGTACAACATTTAATGTGCAGTGAAATAAAATTACTGTTTAACCCTTGAACCCCTAATTCCCACAGAATGAAAATGAACAAAGTATATACTGTTTCCCAACATCACATGGCACTGAGATCTTGCTCTATTGGATGTAGAGTAGAGCTGGCTGGATTATAGTACACAGTAGTCAGAATTGATCAATAAACTAGGTATGATCTATTTAAAATATTGTGACCTTTGATTAAGAATTCAATGCCACAGGGTTAATATTTGACTTTTGTACTGTCACATCTTCATTCATCCATTTGCCAGGATTGTTCGTCATTGGTTGAAATGTGATTAATGATTAAATACGTGAGATGTTCCTAAAAAATAAAATGTGCTCCCTTTCTCCCATCACTTAAACAACATTAAGCTGATAAAATACATGAAGCAGTGTGCCATCTGCAAGTCAATTTAAAAAGAAAAAAAAAAGACAACAGAAAGAAAGTCATGACATTTTTTTTTAACGAGACATATTCTCACTCACATGGCGGTTTTTTTCATGCCGTCTCTATGTTTTTGGCAACAAGGACAAAGAAAAATGTACAGTATTTAATTAGTAAAACAACAAAATGTAGAAAATCAATGAAAAGGAGAGAAGATGAAAAAAAAAAAGCAAAACTCTCTCAGTGGAAAGAAAATAGAAGTACAGCTTAAAGCGAAAGCCAAATTTTTTTACTAGATTTAGGAGATTAGAAGATTTCAACTGTTATGCTACTGGGTATAAATGAAAAGCTCTTCTCTTTCTTTCATATTCTCTTTACTAATAGTTCCACAATAAGTCAGACACTTTTCAGTACACATCCACTAGTACTGCAACTGTGACATTCAATCATGGTTACAGTTATGATATATATTTATAGCAAGCAGGCACAATGATGGGGATGGGTGGTTTGGATGGAAAGAGAGGGGGGGAGAGAAAATGTGAAGGGCCCAGCAAGTGCATCATCTGTGACCTGGATGGTTTCCTTTGTCTTAAGGGAGGCCTGAAGTGGAAGAAAACACAGTGACTTATCAATACGATCAATGAGGGATAGAGAGACAGTTCTACACCATCTTACTAAATTTTCCGCAGAAATGCTGGTGGCAATAAACATGAAATATATTTATGGCAAAAAAAAGCAAAACAACAACTTTCTTTTTTCAGATCTCATAAACCATGAATCTGATGCTCTGATTCTACAAGGGGCGTTCAGAAAGTAATGCACCACATAATTTTTCTCAGGAGCTGTTTATTCAAAAAGCATGAAATTTATACACAATATACATGGATATATCATGTAAACATCAGTATTATTCAACATAATCCCCATCAACTTGTACGGCTTTACGCCAGCGTGAAACAAGTGCATATTCCTAGCCCATATCAGCTTTTCTCTTGATTATGTAGCCATTTATTTGCTGCATGAATCACTCCTTTGGCATCTTAAAATCTTACCCTTCAGAGTGCATCTTTAAGTAGACCAAACAGATGGAAATCAGAGGATGTCAAATCAGGACTAGAGGGTAGATGGGGTAGTACAGTCAAACCCAGTTTGGTGATTGCTTCCAGTGTTGCTAGACTTATGAGAGAGCATGCACTGTCATGAAGGAGAAGCAGGGCTGCTGGATTCTTGTGCGGCTGAACTCTGTGAAAACGCTGATTGAGCTTTTTCAATGTCTTAATGTAAGCTTGTGAATTGATTGTCTCTCCTCTTGGCATGACATTCACAAGAATCACACTTTCAATGTCCCAAAAGACAGTGATCATGACCTTTCCAGCTGAAGGAGTTGTCTTGAATTTCTTTATTCGTGATGATTGCGGATGATGCCACTCCTTTGACTGTCTTTTTGCCTCAGGTTCAAATGATGTGCCCAGGTTTTGTCACCTGTTATGATCTTAGCCAAAAAGTTCTCTCCCTCAGCAATGAAATGCTCCAACAATTCAGAAGAAATTGCTTTCCTTTGCAATCAATGATCATTTGTGAGACTTCAAGCAACCCATCTTGTGCAAAACTTAGAAAATCCAAGAGCTTTTATAACTGCATTTGCATTACCATTGCTGACTGACAGCTTTAAGGCCAATTGTTGAGTAGTCTATCAGTAAGAATAATGCCCTCATTGCATTTTAACATTTCTGCCTTGGTGGCTGTGGCAGGATGTCCATAGCTTGGCCGGTTATGCAACTCCTTATCTCCACTTATTGATTCTTTGATTGTCTGAACCCAGTGACTGACTGTACTCCTGTTGACTGCAAAACTTCCATACACATCACATAGATGCTTGTGAATGTTCACAACAGTTTCCTTCTCTGCAATGAGAAATTCTATCACAATTCGTTGCTTATACTGCAAGTTGCTAACACGATCCATTTCAACGGTTAGGGCAGTCATATTCTTTGGCCATTTGCGATGCAATCTGGTTCACACAATCAGCACATGCCACATTTAAAGTGTGCAAAATTTCATGCTTCTATCTTCATTAGCTGAAAAAAACAATGTGGTGCATTACTTTCTGAACGCCCCTGGTAGTTCCTACTAATGCTTTGATTCTAGTTCCTAATGATGATATGATTCTAGTTCCTGCTGATGCTTTGATTTAGTTCCTGCTGATGCTTTGATTCTAGTTCCTGCTGATGCTTTGATTCTAGTTCCTGATGATGCTTTGATTCTAGTTCCTGATGATGCTATGATTCTAGTTCCTACTGATGCTATGATTCTAGTTCCTGCTTATGCTATGACTCTAGTTCCTACTGATGCTATGATTCTAGTTTCTGGTCATTTAAATCTTTTCTGAAATGTATTCCCTGGTTATACTTCCCATTACCGATGTTCAGTTATTGCTTGCCCGACGTTGGGTTGGTAAAAAACAATTGAAGTTTCCTACATGTTCTGCTGTGACACTTCTGCACGGAGTTCAAGTTGGGACAGAAAATGAAGATAGTTTCTATCCATCTTCTGCTACATTTATTGCTTTTTCTTGTGTTTTAGACATTTTGTCTTGAATTATACTCTTCACAACAGTTTTCAATTAAATATTGTGTCATTACAAGTGGGCAAAGATGGTGCCCAATGCTATGCTCAGAGAACTATGGGTGACTGCTGGCATCAGGGTTGACAAACCATAAACGACCAACACCCTGCCAACCTAATCCTTGGCCTGGCCTAGCTGACATGGCTGGGATTGCTGTAGTCCCTATGGCTGTCAAGCCTGCTAAAAAAGCATTGCATTATTCATTTATTTCTTGCTTTTTCATGCATATTATGTTCAATAACAAATGCTGAACTTCTGTGATTGTGTGAAAGCTGTATGATGTAGGGCAGAATGGTAGACAGGCCTGCATGCCCAATTCTTAACCCTTTGAAAACAAAGTTCATTTAAAGCTCATTTGCACATCCCTATTTCTTAACTCCATTCAGGGACTAAAAAAAAAGCTGCCATATACCACTCCCAATTCTACACAGTGCTGTGCCTCAACATTTTCACTGCATTGGCTGCAAAAAAACATCATGCTTGCACTTCCAGGAAGATATAGCAACAGCAACAATAACAACAACAACAATAACAATATTCCACCACAGATTGAAGCAATTTATGAAGAAAAATTAAAAGAAATAAGGCTTACAAGAATGTCTGAATGTCTTTTCACAGTCTTTCGCAGCAGTGTGTACAACAGGCAGTTCTTTGGTATCTGTGAGAATCAAATAAGGGAAAAAAAAACTTGAACAAGAAAGACAAAATGTAAACAAATTAATGAGCACTGTGACAAAAAAATGGGTGCCTGGGTGGCAAAGTGGTTAATGTCCTCATTTCTCAAACAGAAGTCTGTAGTTCAAATCTGAAGATAAGAGAAATGACAATTGCGGTAAAACTGGTTCTAGTAATAAAGTAGGTGAAGGTGAGTGTTTCAGTTTTAGAAAAAGATAGAAAGAGTGAGGAAAGTGGGCAGAAACAAGAATGACAGAAAGTAAGATGAGCACATACAAATGAAGATCACACAACAATCCAGTATTCTGGCAAATGTATTTTTTCAAACATCACATACCAAAACAACACCACAGATAAAAACATGAAAAAACAGATGATAAACACTTAGCATATCTGGTATCCTCCTTGTAAGAAAGACAGGCACAAAATGCAGGCCATACCAAAAAAAAAAAAAAGCTAAGTGTCTAATTTTTTCATCTGTTTTTCATGTTTGTATCTGTTGTGTTGCCTTTTTTTTCATATGATCATTGAAAAAGACATTTGCCAGAATACTGGATCGTTGAATGTTCTGCTCATTTTACTTTCTGCCATTCTTCTATCTGCTTACTATCCTCATTTTAAAAAAATTTTTTTTTTTTGCAAAACGCAACTATACACCTCCATCTACTTCAAATCTGAAGGTACCCAAGTCATCCAGATTTAAGAATGTGGCTCCATAAAAGTTGGGGAAGAAAAGATGGCCAGGCATGATGCTGACCACATCATCATCCTCTGGTGTACTGTCAGGTCAAGGAAAATATGGATGCATAATACCACATCCCTGCATGCCTCTTTGGTATGATGGAACTACTTTGCTTGGATAAGAATGAAAAAGAAATGTATATTTAATTCTATTACCCCATACTAAATGGTTAATCTGTTCCAAGTTCTTGTTTTTGCTCTAAATGATTCTGGCATTAAGTCTTTGAAACCAAGATTTTGGCAGTTAAAATAAAAAAAAAGACAATCAAAGCATAACATAAAGTAGAAGGACGATGTTTAATTTAAAGAAAAAAAGATGAAAGAAGGTTTAGAAGCCCATAAAACCAAGGACAAGAACCAGCTTACATTGTTGTACAGCTTGATGAGTCTTTCAACGGTTACAAAATCCTTCAGGAAAACACCGTGATCCAGGAAGAGATCAACAAAGTCTACCCGGTTAAGTTGAATTGCTGACATCATCACTTCATCCAACATCCCCGTCTGAAAATTTTTTAAAAAGTGCTCAAGAAATAAATAAATAAATGATTAAACATAGAAAACAAGTATCGCCAGATATAAAATAAATGTTTTTTAGAACTATTTTTTGGTGGGAGTAAAGCATTTTGTGTAAGAGAGATAAGGCAGATGGCTAAAATTCTATCCTGTCACATCCTGCCTCTGGAACTCTAGGAAATAGAAATACATCTGGTCATCAGGACAGAAACTGCAGTAGAAGAACTGACAAAACCATCAGTTTCCAAGGTTTGTGAAGTATCATGTGGAGTCTGCAATAGGTCATATGGAGATCTGCAAAAGGTCATTTGGAGGTTTGCAAAAGGTCATGTGGGGATCTGTAACGAGCCATGTGGAGGTATTTATAACAAGTCTATACTTATTATTTGTTACTTTTAAACAAAAAGAGCCGAAGCCCATAAATTCTCCAAATACAAATATTCCGAAGGTTTTTAATCTAGCACCAAGTGGAAGAGTGAATTTTTCTGGGTCTGAAATCTGAAAATGACAGAGGCCTGCTGGATTAAGTCCCTTTCTTAGTTACAATCCTGTAAGGCTGAAAAGTCACTAGGCAATCATTTGATCTGTTGCATGCTTCATGATTTTCAGTTTAACATCAGTAGCCAAGAACTCAATACTGTAGTCAAAAAAAAAAAAGGTCATCATATGCCAGTTAATTCAGGGATTCTTATGAGGCAAAGCCAATTACATCATTAAAATTATCACCAAACTTTCAACTGAGAAAAAAAAAATTTAATGACATGTACACATTCCAGATTCCCCCTCCCCCCTCTCAAGGAAAATATGGTGCTAACATCATCACATATTAGTGTGCCAACTGGTCAAAGAAAATATGGTGCTAACATCATCACATATTAGTGTGCCAACTGGTCAAAGAAAATATGGTGCTAACATAATATCACAAGATGCCCCTATCCCATGACAAAATGTATAAACTAGGAAAAAAAAGTAGGAACAGCTTTATTACTTAATGAGAACACATTTGTGATGTTTCGGTGTGAGCCTTAATCATACAAAAACACACAGATGAAGAAATAGAGAGAGGAGATAAAATATAAATTTACATGAACGCTATGTTAAAAAAAAATAAATAAGATGAATAGAGCACTTAGCTGTAACTTGTAAGAAGCTGTGGCTTGTCCAATGCTGTGTGTCAGAAATGCGTATGATGGAGGGTAGAGAGTATTTAAATGGAGACTTGGGATGTGTAATAGGTGCGTCATAACTGAAGGTGGTGGGTGGGGAAACCATGGATGGGAGAGAGAGTGATACAATGGTAATCTAGCCGGGATAAGGTGAAATATATGATTATAGTTAGGGTAGAGGGGTTGTAATGTGATGCTGTTAAAAGGTTCTGAACCGCTAGGTGGCTCGTGTCATCGCTTGAGAACTACTACATTCAGGAATATGGGACTCTGGAACCACATGGTTTGAACTCATTATTCAGCTACACCTAATATTCTAGTCTTCCACAATCATAATCCCTCCCCACTAAGTTCCATTCCTTTCTCACTTGTTACACATAGTTCAGAACCTCTTCACAACATCACATTACAACCTTTATGTTCTAACTATAATCACATATTTCTCCTTCTCCTGGCTAGATTACTCAGTTATGACCCATCTATCACACGTCCCCATTTAAATACTCTCTACACTCTACCATGCATATTTCTGACACACAGCGTCAGACAAGCCACAGCTTCTTACAAGTTACAGCTAAGTGCTCTAATCATTGATTTTTTTTTTTTAAACATAGCGTTCACGTGAATTTATATTTTATCTTCTCTCTCTATTTCTTCGCCCTGTATGTTTTTGTATGATTAAGGCTCACGCTGAAATGTTACAACTGTGTACTCGTTAAGTAATAAAGCTGTTCCTACTTTTTTTATAGTTTATACATTTTGGTATCACAGTTTTATTGCAGTGGCTTCGCATATAGTTATATACTCATACACTAATTAATGTTTGTTACTATTGCATGAGAGACCTACCTTTTACCTTATTAGTGAAAATGGAGAGTTCCATTTCTTTCTGTTTTGCTTGTTACACTTAGGGTATGATAATGTATGATATCACTAAATATGTTTTATTATCACAGAAATCTACTGATGAATGGAAATACACAATTTATGGTCTATAATCAATAGTACCACTACTTACACGCCATCGCCGGTCATCAGTGAAAATTTCAGATTTGGCCATATCAATTCTGTTCCAGGCTAGGGCAAACTTTAACTGATCCATTACCACATTCTTGTTTGCTGAAGTTAGGATAAGACATGGCTATACATGCTCTTCTTGAAGTTAAGATTACACATATTCTTGTCAGTAGTTAATACTATACACATTCTTGTTCATCTTAAGATTATGCAAATTCATATTGTTTGAAGTTAAGAAAAGAAAAGAGTTACACAGATTTTAGTTGCTAAAATTAGAATAAAACTATACATGTTATTGTTGTCTTAATTTATGACTGTATGTATTCTTATTGTCTGAAATTAAGAAAATTAAACATCATTCTTGTTTGAAATTAAAATAAAGCTATATGAAATTTTGATTCTTCCTCTTCTTTATATGCAGTTTCTGTCTATATCTGCAGTCCTGTTTCTTGGATAAACTTCACTGTTTTTTTGTAATTCATATATGGAACCACTGAGTTTATCTTCTTTAGTGGTTTCCCTGGGCCAGTAATTGCTTCTCACTGTCTCATAGTTGGTGCAGTTTTGGAGGATATGTTCTACAGTTTGGGGTGCCAGGGCACGTGTACAAAGAGTAGTAGTACCAACTTTAAACTTTGTATACATATGACTTCGGAGCTGGCTGTGTCCTGTTCAGAGATGGAAAATAGTGACTTATTCCTTTCTGTTTAGCATGTGAAAGTCATCATGTGGTGGTGTTTGTGGTTTCCTGTAGGGTCTTATCATGCTTTTCTTCTGATTATAGGTGATCAGTATGTCTGGTTGCTCCATTTCAGTGCCTTCTTTGGCCAGATGACCAGCTTTCTCATTGCCTGGTATCCCACAGTGGGATGGAATCCACTGAAATGTGACTCTGTGTCATGAGCCGGTTTCTGACAAGGTATCCTTAAGGTCTGGTAGTTTGTTGCACTGAAGAGTTTCCAGTACCAATTTTGCATCCATGAGAATTACTATGGGGCATGTATCATTTATGGAGTCTGATAGTTTTTCAACTGCAGCAATAATTGCCCTAACTTCTACATCATAGTTGTTGCAGCGGGTATGTAAATCTTGTCAGTGGTGTTTTTTTAAAATATTCAATATGTGCTCCTGCCCCTCCATTCTTTATGGTATTATGTGCAGATCCATCTGTATACACACATATCCAGGTATCATATGGATATTTGTCATCTAGCATATTAAGTGTGGCTGTTGATCTTAAAATTTTGATTCAAATTACTTACTTTTTTTCTGAACTTAGGATGACACTAAAAATATTCTACTTGTTGAAGATAAGATTGCACACATTCTTGTTGCAAACAGAAAAAAGAAAAGCTGTATTATCAAAAATTCACCAGAGATGGTAAACCTAACAAAAGAACCACACAAAATAAGAACAACACACAACTAACAAATAACACACAACTAACAATATCACAAACTCAAAAAAATATTTTTTAAAATATGACAGCAAAGATGCAGTAAAATCTCATTATATAAGACTTCAGGGGATTGGCAAATTTGTCCTATCCAAAATCTGCTATATCCATATATATAGGGAATATTGTTCTAGGAGTGCAACTGGGACCTGCGGACTTGGCCCATTATTACCATGGCTCCATTATAAATGGGGTCCATTATAACCGGATTTTACTTTAGTTAAATTTGTACCAGCAAGTATAAAAGGAGACTGCATAAAAGAGTTGAATACCAAATACCTTTGAGTAAAGCTTTCAACACAGCCAGGTCAACATCCTTGGCAGAGTTTTTTGAGTCTAATTCAAACACTGACAAAAGGTCACGCTTGCTGCAGCAGTCTTTGACCCATTCAACCCGCAAGTCAAGGCTGGAGTCCCCAAAGTGAGCCCTAATCATTTCTCTGATTTCTGATAGGACATGTGGATCCAGAACATACATGGTCCTAGTGAGATTATACATAATAACAAATATGTACCTCAAAAGTGAGTTGCTTTTCTTTTAGAAATGAACGGAAAGGGGAAGGCCTATTAATACAAAAGTAAAGATGAAGATAGCCATATTATGCCATAAAGGCATCTAGGGGATATGGTATTAGTGTCCATATTGTCAAGTACTTGTTGACAATAGAGGTGATGTAACATACATCACATCTGGCCACCTTTACTTCCACAGTAACATAAGAAACCAAATACCCATTTCTACAGCCAGTTGATCGGGGCATCTATTCTCATTAACTCTTAATTATCTCTAATTTCAATAACTCTACCTCTAATTTGAATAACTCTCCTCCTCATTACACATTTCTAGAAGAAGATGCCAAAAGAAAATTTCCCCAGATTTTTTTATGGTGTCACCTCTGATTTGAATCAATCTTAAATGTTACAGATTGCAGTTTACAGAGTCGAGGCAGAAGCAAATAAAAACAGCAGCCACACACTAACTGATGACAGAAACATGCCAAGAGACAGTGTTTCTAACAGACTCACTATCTGTCATGCAGGCATTAAAACACCAAAAGAATAAAGATCTTGACAGAAGCATTAAAACATTTTTAAAGCCATACAATGGATACCTGCCCAGGAAAGGAAAAAGTAGACCAACTAGCCAAACAGGGGGAAGAATGCAAAAAAATGAACAGAGTTTAGAATAAAAGAAACAAAGAAATGGATTAAAAGCTATGTATAGAGAAAAATGGATAAAACAACACTTGAATATAAATAACGAATACTATAAACTTTCAAGATACAATGGAATCTTCCAACTGAAAACAAGGTCCTACAGGTTGAGACACCATCTATACCATAAACTGAAAACCAGCCCAACAGATCTCTGTGCCTATGACAAAGAGACACAGTACAACATATCCAGAAATGTTGGGTACACAACCCACCCAGGCAGAGGTTCTGGCCACATCTCAAATCCCTTCAAGAAAAATATGCATGGCAATGCTGAAAATTAGAGATGATTTATGAGATAGATTTGCACTGATGAGCAAATGACAAAAAAAAAAGACTAGAACAGAGTATGAAACATGACACCTGTCAGTCAAAGCAAGGAAAATTAAGATAAGAGTTATCTTTCTTAAAATTAAGATGATAATCATCTGTATTGCTTAACCTAGATACAAGTATCTTGCAATACTTACTCTTTGACCTCTACTCCACTCTGATGATCATATGCCATCGTGTGATCTTCCCTCGCATTCTGATATGCATATGCAAGAATGTCAGCTGTTTTTCCAGAACCCTGAAAATAAGATTTCTTTTATCTGCACAGTAACTGATGGAAAAGTCACTGAAAGGCACATGAATCCTTTTGCTCCCAAACAACACTGGCAGGGTTGGTAGATCTTTCACAACCATGTGAATCAGTGCTCAGAGCTATATTTAGGCAAAGTTTAAATAAGATGAAAAGTAGCACACTTCTAACCCAACCCATCATCATCATCATCAGGTGCCGTGCTGACTGGCGTTGACTATTATGCTTCTCCAAAGTACACGATCCTTCATGCAGGCCATCAGCTCAGTTGGTGATCTCCTCTCACACCATCCCATCAGACTGTCCAGTAACATTTCTCTTGTTCTTCCTCTTGATCTTCTTCCTTCTATTTTTCCTGTTGTTATAATATTTTCAATGCCCCCTCTTCTCATTACATATAGTATGAAAGCACATTGTCTCTCTCTTATTTTTTTTGACAAGATTTTTGTCTCTCCAGCTCTTCTCATACATTTTTCATTAGTTATTTTTGCTGTCCAGGGATTCGCAACATTCTTCTAATAAACCACATTTCTGCTGCTTCCAATGATTTTTGTGCAGACTTGCCTATTGTCCATGATTCACTTCCATATAACAAGATAGGTTCAATATAGCATTTTAGGACTAACATTCACTGACAATGATGTGTTGCATAATATGTTTCTCATTCTCTGAAATGTAGTCTTTGCTTGGCCTATTCTGTTCCTAATTTCTGTTCTGCATTTCCCATCTGAAGTTATTACTGCTCCAAGGTATTTGAATTTAACCCAACCCAATAATTTTAAATTATATAGCAACTTCCTTCCAGTTTATTTCTAACAAAATTGCTCATCAAATTTATTCTAGCAGAGCAAGGAAGTTTATTCAGGTGTAAAACAGTTAAGTATGCTTGCATGTGATGCACATACATGTGTGTGTAGGTGATCTGCATATGAGCATATGTATGTACTCATGCATATATATTTCTTTTTCCTTTTCAGCATTTAATCTATTATGATCAGTCATCTCAACAAAGAGATGGGTTGACTCCATGATTCCCACTGTTAATAAGAGCTCTTAATGCTTACCCCACAGTTTTCTATCAATGCTCTTTCTATGGGGCTATTTCTTGGCTCTTAATTCTCAGCAGAGAATGCAGGTTTGCAAGACATGTTATAAAATTTTGAGACCATTTTGTCACAAATGTGCAGAATAGGATTTAGGCAATCTTCATTTCATGTAGATAGGACACAAATAAAAGTGGTTTGCCTATTATTAACAGGGTCCTGGAAATATATGAATCCATGGAAATGAGAGACCTGATAGTTGGCTGTTTCTGCCACCATCGCAGATGAACAACCACTGGATTGAGCTGATATTGTTAACAAGCTCAGAAAGACATGCAGAGTGGAGGACTTTGAGAGCAGTGAATCCACATCTCTGCTTAGACTGACAGAGCTGGGAGTATAGATTGGCACATCAAGGAATGAGAGGCATACTGGACGCATGAGAGGACTTGTCAATCAATACAGGATGTGGGGCACTATCAGCCACAAGATGACTGATAGATATGTTTTAGGGGGTGGGGTTGTCTGAGCAACTATAGACCTATGGAGGATGATCCAGACCATAAACCATAACATGGGCAGAAGAATTTGGATAGCAACTACACAAATTCATAATGGGTGAATGTAAATTTAAAACCTATTTTCATCATATTTTAGCATTTTATTAGATTAAAAGATAAAAGTCATGGCAGAGAGGCAACAAAGAGATTTAGTGCTAATGCCTATATTTTCCTTGACCTGTTGGCACACAAAAGGATGACATGGAGACTTTCACAACCAAACTTTTGCCTTTCCATCTCCGGTAGGGGCCAGGTATCTGTTACTATTGTATTACATTGTCATTATTGCTTAATTATTTTTAAAAAATCATTTGATACTTAATAGTGAAAAAAAATTAACATGAACTGGAGCAAAGACATCAGAATAACAAGACAGGCTCTGATATGGAACCGCCAGGGAAAAAGAGATCAGGGAAGGCCTAGAACTATTTGAAGAAAGGAAATTATGAAAGTGTTCAGAGACAAGGGAAACAGAGAACAAATCCAAGAATATAGATGGCTGGATAAACTTTATCCATGGCCTCATGGCCTATACTCCCAAGGGGGTGTCTGAGTGGTGGAGTGGTTAGTGCATTAGTCTCTCATGGTGAAGGTTGGGGGGTTTGAATCTGGCCGGAGGCACCCCAGTCACCCAGCTGTAGAAATGGGTACCCGACTTCTGGAGTAGGGGAAGGAAAGGCGGCTAGGCATGATACCAACCATATCACCCTCTAGTGTACTTACAGGTCAAGGAAAATATGGGCACTATCACCATATCCCTACGTGCCTCTAAGGCATGACAGGGTTACCTTTACCTTATTATACTCCCAAGGGCAATGATGATGAAGAAGTAAAGATTCCTGCAATTCATTTTTTTTTTCAATATCATAAATATTCTCTATGAACTTAAAAGTGTGATAAATATATGTGATTAAATATGTGTTTTTCCCTACCCATCCTCACTCATCCATCCAACCACCCACAGACACCAGTTTAACATACACCAGTCACAGCACCTGCCAATTACCTTGATTACCACAGTTGGGGTCCCACTGTTGAGGGCCAGATGAACAGTCTGGAGAGTGCCAGGTCCACCTTCTAAGACTAAAAGACACACCGGTACTGATACAGCGTCTGTGAAGAAAATACTGACATTCTTCATTCACACCGGTACTGATACAACATCTGCTAAGAAAATACTGACATTCTTCATTCACACTAGTACTGATACAGCATCTGCTAAGAAAATACTGACATTCTTCATTCACACTGGTACTGATACAGCATCTGTTAAGAAAATACTGACATTCTTCATTTCATGGAATATACAGTAAAATAGACTTTTATTTGTCTTATTCTCTCAGTAATTTTTATAATCTCAGAGAATCATCATTTTTCTCTATGTCCTGAACTTTGAGGCACAACAGGATTGACTGTAGATAAAGGAAAATATATTTTAACAGCCTCACTTGCTTGTAAAATTGCATCTTTGTTGTCATGTGCCTTTTTTTAAAACCATTTATCCTATTATAAACTGGATGGTCTGTCAGCATTTTGAATTTTCTCAGCCTGTGGAAGAACCTTGCTGCCCCCTATATTTGCTGTATGGTTGTAAGTTTATTCTGTGGTTCACATTGCTAATAATGTTTTCAAGCACTAATCATAATTTTTGTCACTTGATTCTGAAAAAAAAAAAATGAAAAAAGACTAAAAATTCATAATCTAGTGATAAAAATGATTTTGTAAAATTTAGAAAATTTTTTATACTGATTAATTTTTTAAATATTTCTCAGCTATTCCTTCTTCTGAAGGTACTCTTTTTTTTTAAAAATATAAACCAAACAAATACTATAAGCAACAGAGATGCGGTTTCTTAGAAGAATGTTAACAGTACCGCGGACAACTAAGATAACAAACTGGGAATATCTAGCAAAAGTAGATGCAGAAAGGAACCTAGATCCATAAGAAAATGAATTATTATTCATGGAACATTTAATAAGAAGAGGAGGGCTTGAAAACATCACAACAACAGGAAAGATAAATGGGAAGAGAGGCAGGAGAAGGCCAGGTTAAAAATAAATCATAGACAGTTTAACATGATGACGCAATAAAAAGTCACCAACTAAGCCGATCGAAAACATCAGGGATCGAGATCTGTGGATGCATGACATCTAAAACCTGTGAATTTAAATTATTCATTTTAATACATTTCATAAATCCATAAAAATCGGCTTAAAAAATTGACAACATGAAATCACACCTGCCCCTGTGTCCGTTTTCTGGGCTGCAATTGCTTCCTCTAGTTTGGCTCTGAACGGAATTTCCACTGTGAACTTGTGCTGAGTTCCGTTATCTACCAGGATAAAGTGGGAGTGGTTTGGATCAAGGAAAGACTCTTTACTCCTCTCTTTGCTGTCTATTCTGTAAGATGCTGGCCATTTGCCTTGACACTTCAAGAAACAGATGTGTCAAATTATCAAAGATGTTAAAGAATAAATGGAAAATGGAAAAGGTATTACATTAGCACAGCTCAGGATGTTAGTAATGTTTTGTTTTAGTTATTATGGGTCTCATTATTATGTCACTCAGTTGCACTACAACTATGAACCTGAGGTTGCTGCCTGCCAAATCTACGATGAAGATCACGTGACAGAGAGATCCTTTGATGGAGTGTAAATTCCAGGGCTTCAGATTTCATACATGATTTTCAGCAAGATCCCGCCACCATGAGAAACATACTGATCTCAGCCCCACTGGACAGGCTGCCTCTCTGAAGATTTGATATCACTAAATCACTTCCTGGAAGCAGAGGTCAAAGTGATGCCAATTTTGAATAAGCAATTCTGATAAGACTGACACCACAACTGCAGGGCTTTGAAGAAGAATTTTGAAAGGCAGCACAAAAGCTATTCCCTGCTTCCCCTCTATTATGTTGATTAGTTATTCTGTTATTATCTGCTATGGGCCTTTTTCCCTCATAGTTCTTTGGGCCTACCCTTAACTCTTTCCATGCGTATGGTCGATATAGTGACACTTCCGGTGTCCCAAAGCTACCATATGGTCATTATAGTGACAATTGTTTGTTTCATTAAAACAAGCGGTGTAACATTTAGATTGTACATATTTCGTCCGCGATTCCGGTGACACTGTCAAAATGGTGAAAGAGTGCCTAGTTATGAGCGATGCTGAGTGAGAAAAAGGACGAGAAGCATGGAAATTTTTCAATTTTTGACAATGTAGATAGGGGTATGGACATAGCCTATGGCCACCCCGCTGCTCTTGAATGTTTTCTAAGTAGATCTAGACATATTCTGAAGACTGGAGAAGTAGTTATGAGGTTAGTTCAGACATTCATTCAGTGAGAATGCAATATGGAATCACAATACGAGATCGACAAGTAGATCTTCACATCTCAGATGGTAAGTAGTGGTAAGTAGGGCAGATCTAGACCTCGCCAATGGTGAGCTGGCCACAATCAGTGTCTAAAAACATCACATTACTTCTTTTTTCCTAAAAAACTCTGCATTTATGAAATTTTCATTCATTTAGCTATACTTTGAAACATATTAAGTATACGGAAGTACATGGAAATACTGTTTTCCATTCCATTTTACAACTAGACCCCCTTACAGACCAAGACCCGCACTCCAGAACACGTCCGTGTTTCTTCTCCCGCATGAGAAGAGTTAAAAGAGGGAATACCCTATAGACCCCAAAGCAATGCACCAATTGGAATCCTATCCTCCTAGGAAGATATCTGGGCATCCTAGGAAGATATCTGGGCATCCTAGGAAGATATTACTCTCTTTCTCTGCAAATATCCCAGGGTATGAGGGAAGCTCCAACAGTCATTTATTATAGCCATCAAGATATGCAAAAAAAAAAAAAAACAGTCAGTTGTCAAGGTTACCAGGATATGAAGAAAACCATGATGTTAGTTACCGTAGTCATATATCATCATATTCATATATCATCACTATCACAAGGCTGACAGTGCATATTCCTAGCTGCCATGACATTTTCAACAAGAATACATCATGAAACTTCTGAAAGCACATCAAATAAATGACCTACATCTGCAGAAATCAACTGTTCCTTGCTTTGTATACACCCCCACGAAGCTATTCCAATTGCCATCACCCTTCCCTCTGATGTCAGACCAAAATCCCTGACAGCTTCTCCAACATGTTTCATCACACCTGCATTGGTTCCACCTGTCACAATCCATGCTCCTGCAATAATTTTGTAACAAAAGTCAACTACAAATTCACAAACTACCTGCAATATTTTATTAAAGTGATAAGATCTTTCCATGAATCTCAAACCAATTTTACCTGACTCTTTACCATATCTTGTGACTGCATTAACTGGCAATTACTAGTAAATTATCGACTGAAAAACAGAAAAAGTGAAAATGTTCAGGGTCACCAATTACCATAACCAGTTTATGTTATCAAAAACCTAGTAAAAAGCAACTGACAAAATCAATTGGTGGATAATCAGGCCAGCAATGATACTCAATTTGTACAGAGGAGAATCAGCCAGTTTGGACTTTGATTCAGCATATGAGCATTTTATACAGATTATATCTTGCTGAAAAAAAAAAGATTTAAAAAAATTCATGCATTTACTTTCTGTTGATGTTGTAAAGTGTGTTTAATTTTACATTAAAAAAAAATGTATAAAGTACTGAATGTTGTATTGAGAAAACTAGTATTTCAGGAAGTATTTCATGCTAGGTGAAAGTCAGGTATAATTTTACCTGTTTCAAAAAATTTCTAACATAATCACTGATATCCTATATGCTCATTTTACTAACTATTCACCTTTGTTTTGATACAATTACTGGTGATTTTCCAACTGTTTTCCACGATAATGCACCTATATTAAGCCTCTCACCTTTTCAAAGGCTGTCACCTGTTATAAAACTCTCACATCTATTATAATGGTCTCACACTTGCACATATACTCATCTGTTGCAATGTATTATAATGATCTTATATCTGTACCAACACTCATCTATAATAAAGCTCCCACACCTTAATAACAATCTTAGAACACCTCTACAAAGACTCATATATAATAACAATGAAGAAGATGGAGATGTATGGTTCAGTTTTACAAAAAGATAGAAAGTGTAAGGAAATTTTGCAGAAACAAGAATGACATAAAGTAAGATGAGCACATATAAATGAACATACAGTAACTGAATATTTTGCACGTAAGCCTTTTTTCAAGGATCATATACAAAAACAAAACAACGGACAAAAATATGAAAAACAGATGAAAAATTAAACACTTAGCTTTTATGGTATTCTCCTTAGTATCCTTTTATATGCAGGTGTTTATGGAAAACCCTTGTGGAAGCACCTTGTTCCTTTGGCACTTAACATTCAGTGAAAGATCCTTTTATATTTCCATCTAGCTGCTACTTCTTTCTATTTCTGCTATTCATGTCAAACTTTCTTGTCTTTGCTCCAGTCACTTTGCTGTATTTTCTCATAATCACTGCAGATGTTTAAGAACAAATTTTCCAGTCCTTTCTGTTCTTCTCTAGCTGCCAAAAGGCTTTGACGGCTTCCTTTATTAGGCATCTTACACGAGCCGTCTTGTCATCTCAGTATTCATTCTGAACCTTTCTTCATCCAATATTCCCAATTTGTTTTCTCACTTTCATTATCTGTGCCATCTAGGCAGCTTTTTTTCAGGCCACATGGAGCAAGCTAGGGCCATCTGGGACATACAGCCATGTTTTTATTACCATTAGGCACCCTTCGTCACCCTCCTTTCACCTCACTTCTCAGCCAATCACCAGCTATCATTTTGTGTTTACCTACATCTATCTGGGTGCATTTTGGCCTGTTTTTCTTACAAGGAGGATATAAAAAAAGCTAAGTGTTTAATTTTTCATCTATTTTTCATATCTCTATCTCTTTTGTTGTTTTTGTATATGATCTTTGAAAAAGGCTTCTGCCAAAATACTGGATTGTAGTACGTTCTTCATTTATACATGCACATCCTACTTTCTGACATTTTGTTCTGCCCAGTTTCCTCATTCTTTCTATCTTTTTTGTAAAACTCAACCATGTATCTTCATCTATTTTATTACTGGAACCAGTTTTACCAGTCGCCACTTTTCTTATCTCATATATAATAATACTACTACACCCGTAATAAGATCTAAAAAATTATAACATCCTATATATGCATGTATTGGCATTTTTCATTGTAGAAGACGGTTCTGAAGCAGGTGGATGATGGCATTTGTGGATCTTTAAGGAGCACCATTTCTGCACAACAGCTTCTCGTATGTTTCTACCAAAGCTGAATTTGTATAAACAGTGACAGTAATGTTTGTAATTCCAGGTCTAGTGTCCTCACACATGCATCTTTTGTGTTGAAATGTGACCCTGAATTCCTTATCAGATTTTGCTGTGCCGTTAATATCAACTCACTCTTCATACAATTCAGTCTTTCATCAGCTCTAGCCAGACCTGAAGGCTGACACAAAAAATTCTTTCACTGGTGATTTACAAACAGCTTTGCACACCAATTAAGTTTGTCTCATGACTTCCTTCCCCTCAAAGTTAGCCATGTAGAATTTGCTTTGGGATATGGCTATCACACATTCTTGCTCCATGTCCCAGCAGTCTTAATCTCCTTCTGCTCAGTGTTGTGCTGTCAGTACATAAGGTCCTCATATCTCACTACAGCAATTACTTGTATCAAGACTCTCTCATTTATTTAAAATCCTTTCACTTGTTCTGAGACTTTTACCTGTACTGAGACTTTTACCTGCACTAATTATCTCACCTGTGCTCAAGGCAGCTTTCATGAGACCTCTCCTGAAAGCTTCTCTCAGCCTGGCCTTCATGGTGAAGTTTTTAGCGCCACCTGTGACTGATATAAGTAAATTAGGTTTCTCCATGTCCCAGGCCAACTGCAAGACTTGTAACATGGTCTCCATTTTGGTGTCAACATCAACTCGTACATACTAGATGAAAAAGAAGGTGTTTCATATAGTTTTTATATCACATTAGTTTGATCTGTGAAGGTAAGTCAATAGTTTATCTATGTCTATGAAGATAACATATTAGTTTATCTATGAATATGACATTAATTTGTCTATTAGGATAATTCATTAGTTTATCTATGAATATAATTATGTGAAGGAACAAAGGCAGTGAGGATAAGACAGGACACATCATCTCCAGAAGCTGAACTCTTGTAAAGCAATACCTCTAACACTTTACTATGTTATGACAATTAAATTTGCTAAAAGTATGACAAAGAACATAAATAAACTAAAAGATTCATTATTAATGTGACTGGATAATTTAAAGTTTATATAAGCTTCTTTGTCACAGCCTTGATCTTTAGTCTCAAAATGAACCCCCCCCCCCCAAAAAAAAAACATCTGGAAAACAGATACTGAACATACCAGGGTTTTTTTGTTTTTTTTTTTGGGGGGGGGGGTGGGGGTGGGTCATAATATGGCCAAATAATTATGTCAAATTAGTAGGCATAAAATCCCTTGATGAGGTTGAAAAGCTCATTGAAGACAGGAAAACTTGATGAACTACCATGCGAGCTCTATGTGATGTTTAACAGCAAAGGAAGGATGTAAGATGTAAGATGATATGGCCAGATTTATTCAGTCTTTTGACAGGCTAGATTACTGGTGAAAATAAGAAAATAATTACCTTTGCAACTTTGTCTCCAAAACCAACAAATTCAATTTCACCAAATGCATCTGTTGGAAGAGTTTTGGTGTGAAGTCCATATTCCCAGGTAACTCCAGGAATGGAGAGTTCCCTGGTATCCCTGGCATGTTGACTCCTGGTGTAGCCACACCCACATAGTTTATCATCTTCAGACCTGTAAAACAAGTAGCATTTACAGGAAATATCTGTCATGACTAGATTATATCCTAGATTAATCTTCTGTTAAAACTATGATGGTGAAGAAAAAGTACTGTAGCTTTAATTTTGCTCTAAAAAAAATCTATACTGTGTAGGTGACAGCTGTAGCATAGATATGACATACCATCCCTCTCTAGATGTATGTGTGGAGGCATATCGCCATTTTGGAAATATGACATCAGCAGACTAGATCAAAGATGGCTGCTCTCTCGGAAGCATGCACAAGAGAAGAACAGTGCACAGTTATTTGTATTTTAGGTGCTGATGTTTTGAAGCTGAAGGAGATGGCTTTCTCTGATGTACAGTCACTAGAGATAAATGCCAGGTACATTTCTTCCAGCCAGAGACAAAGCAAGCCAGCAAGAGTGGTGATATTCTTCCTCACCAAAACCAAAGAATTTCTGTACAACTCTAATGGCCAGAAAAGTGACGCTCACATTCTTCTGAGACTGTAAAGAGTCAGTTAGAAGATTTTTTCCTCACCAGACATGATGACAGACCTGCACTGAACATAGTTGGGACTATGCTGAAAACTGATAAGGAGTTTTCTATGGATGATGACTATTCTAATAGTAACATCTAATGTGACATAATTTAGAAAATGAATTGATAAAAAAATTATTATCTTCTTGGATCTGTTAAGATGAAACAAAATTTGTACATACGTTACTGTGTCCTGGCTGATCTCTTCGATGAAACACATACATTCTCGACGTTTGATTTTCTTCATGACAGCCAGCTCTCGATTCTGGTGAACCATAATAAACGAAGTAACTAAAAATATTCAAAACCTGACTTTCATGCTAACATATTGTGTTTTTTTTTTTTTTGACAAATCAGCTGTCTGGCCCAAAGCAAGTAATAAACTACATTTTTTATTACATGATAACAATAAACCTAGGAAGATCATTTATGGAAATTAGATTTACTTCAAGTTAAGAATACATAACCGAACCTGCATTTTAAAGGAAGATGAATCTAACACAGCATCTGAAAAGATTTCACAAGAAGAAACAAATGGCAAAAGAAAATCAAAGAAAATCAGAACAACGCTGGTTTCTATTGATAGCTGTTGTTTCTGTTAATATTATAAGGTTGGTTCATGCTATTAAATGCAGCTGCTTGATGGTCTTGTGGTAAGATGTTCATCTTGAGTGTTGGAGGTCACAGGTTCAAATTCCACCTGAAAATGGCAGGGATTTTTTTCTTGTGAATCTTCTAGTAATAAATTCCCCTTGTCTCTTCTGTGGGACTGAAGATTCGTGAGTATTGTCACACACACTAAAAATTTATCAGAAGCTAGAAATTGTAAAAAAAGAGTAGGTCAGACGGCCACTGCCTGGGCAGTTTTTTTCGACAAATCTACCACAGAAACTCACAGCCACCTGGAGTGCTATGCTGCCTACGATACCCGTTTTGAGGTGGTAAATGGAGCAAGTGGTCAAGCAGATATGGGAATGGCCTGGCTGTGATGAACCCATTTCCGAACAATCAAACAATGAAACAGGTATTAAATACTATGATGGTGATTTACTCTACTAACTGCTGTGATGGCTGTTCTTGTTACTAACTGATATGATGCAGGCTTATGTTATTTGCTACTATGAAACTGATTCTTGTTACTGACTGCTATGAAGCTGATTCTTTTTTACTGACTGCTGATTCTGATTCTTGTTACAGATTGCTATGATGCTGCTACCTAGCACTTGCTGCTTTGATGTCAGTAACTGTTGGTAACTAACTTGGCTTTAGACCTACCACACTTGTGATCTAGTCAGCCTATCTATAAATATGACATATAATCCATCCATAATAGGGAAAGTGTTTCCAAAATTAGAATGTCTGCCTGCAGGGTGAGGCACACTATACTACACTATACATGTAGTTGTCAGTGTTTAAATGGATAGATAAACATTCACATAACCAAAAACAGTATCAAGCAGACAGAGGTTCACATTCAATAGTAAGAGAATTTTAAAAAAGAAAAAAAAAAGTCTTTCTGAATTTTCAGATCCAGCATTTACCTCCCTTTTCGGCCTGATCACAAACTCGTCACCTAGCAACATGAAGTACATGTTTTAACTTTGTTTCCTTATGTACGACGATGAAGAAAAAATGAGCATTCACTGTCGGCGTTTTCACTGTCCATTTATTGTGAAATTATAATTGTGCGTACAAAGAAATAGATAAAAATGTGAAAGTCTGATTTATGAATCTGTTCTGCAGTTTATTCCAGCACATAGTTCGAATAAAGTTCATATATTTATCTCACTTTTTTAACTGTTCTGTGGCACTGAGTTACTGCAAACAAATTCTCCTCTAATTCAACTGTTTATCCTTGTTCTTGAAAGTTAAGTTTCAAGCAAGCATAATTTTTTTGCTATGGTCTTCACTTATCCTACCACTGATCATATAAACAGCTTAAAAAGCTTTTTAAAAAAAAACATAAAAAAAATAAAAGAAATGCAGTCAAATGCTGTTTTTATGCAGTTGGGACTTATTAATTTTAAACTGCCATAAATGCTAAACTGGCGAAGTGGTTAGTGCACTGGTCTCTCATGGCGAAGGTCGGGGGTTCGAATCCGGCCGGCGGCATCCCAGTCACCCAGCTGTAGAAATGGGTACCCGACTTCTTCTGGAGTTGGGGAAGGAAAGGCAGCCAGGCGTGATACTGACCATATCACCCTCTAGTGTGCTGACAGGTCAAGGAAAATATGGGCACTAACACCATATCCCTATGTGCCTCCAAGGCATGACAGGGTCACCTTTACCTTTACCTTTATAAATGCTAAACATAGCAGTGGTGTTACTGCTTAGTAAAATGTGGCAGATACACTGTTTGATTACAAAAAACATTTATGTGGTCTTGGGTAATGCTTAGTAAAATGTCAGTTAATATCATCAGTTTTTTTTTTCCCTTAATTTTGCATCTCCTAAGAATTCATTTACTAAAAACAATAAAGCTTGCTTAGTGCCAGTGTGAGAATTAAACACTCAGCTCTAAGCAGGAATAACATAACATTCAAGCAGTATAGTTTGTCAAGATGGAAGAGTGAGTTTTGTCAAGACAGAAGAGCGAGTTCTGGTCTAGTTCTGGAGTGCTCCAGAATAAGAACATCAGCAGTTTAACCTATGCAAAAAAAAATGAGTTCCTGGCACACACTAGTTTAGAAACTGCTTCTGAATGCAGAAAAAGCCTGCTTTCTTCTTCTTATTTGTTTGCTCAGACACTGACATCAGTCTCTCTAAAAAATGTGGCAGTTCATCTCAGGTTTTCAGCATCACTGTAGAGCTTCTCTTGTAAGGGGCTGGGGTCTGGCCAAGTCCTTTGTCTGAGTTATGTAGCTGGGAACGCTAGAGGATGTGACATGAATTGTTACCTTGCCCAGGTGTGACAGTTTGTGTTTCCCCCTGACCCAAAGAGTTATGCTAGTGGGGGTAGCAGATCCTGGCAGGGTCACCCAAGCCAAACAGGTCTGAGCAGACAAATAACTCAAACCCTGCTGCCTGCAGCAACCTGAAAGAAATGCGTGCTGAAGGCGGACATACTAGCCCAGGGCACAAAGCCACGCAGATATGCAAAGAACTACAATGCAGGTCTCACTCACATGACATCACAACCAAATCTCAAAACCTGATTTCAAGATGAAGCATCACAGAGTACGCTGCATAATCATGAAATGTAGCTAAATAGTGGATTTTAGGCCTTTTGATTTTCTGGGTGTTCAAATATGTATTTAAATATGAATAGAAGATTCATATAAACAGGGCCACTCATTAAAAGTATGAATATGAAAGTAAAATGTGATAAAGACTGTGGGGCAGACAGTGGCATATGGTTTATTTTTACAATAGGACAGAAACAGCCCAAGATCACAAGAATATTTTTATAATCATAAAGTACGGCCACCATGTTGGTTTTTTTTTTTGCCAGTAATATGAAAGTGATGCTGTAACTACTATTATAAATTTAACTTTTAAATTTTAAAAAATTATTTATTTCTTATATACAGTCCAAAACTACTGCAAACATTTGCAGAGACAGTATGTTCTAAATACAAATTACAGTTTCAACATTCCATTTTCTGGCTAGATTCAAACATTAACTTGGTGCTTCTGCTTTGGCAATCCGGTACAAATATTTACTCTAAGTATCTAAAATTGTGCTATTCTAATTTTCTTTCCAATACAAATGTTAGAACTTCATTATACAATAATGAAAATAAATTCAAATATAAATATTTATATATAAATTCAAATTCACCATATCATACAAATCTGAGATACACCACTGAGAGTGCATTAAAGGAGGTAAAATATTCAAGTAAAAATCAGTATACGGGACAATGACTGAACTGGCAGTGTAAAAAAAAAAACTGCAGCTAGATTGTACTTCTGTAAGAAACGATCTATATATATCACTTAAACAACTGACTTAGGACTGCGTAAAGCATTCCAAAATTGTGTTTACTTTTCATTGTAAAAAACAGCAATATCTAGTATTTTATGCCGAAAAAAAAACAAACTATACAATATACACTACACTAATAATACACAGCGCAATCAACAGCATGCCACCACATTCACAGACAGCATGAGGCCAAAGATCCCCAGTCCCATCACAGATTAAACCATAATTTGCACAGGCAAACAAATTATCAGTGTGGGCTTCATCGGCGCAGCACCACACACTGAAAATAAATGCCCTGGATCAGATCAATAAATAACGTTCATCAACTGTTAAACCATTACTATAGTTCCAGTCAATTTGCATGGATACAATCATGATTCTGCTTTGGTTAACGGGCTTCATTTACTTTTAAAACAAAATGATCACAGTTATCACATTAAGCCTAAACCATGGGTTGGAAATAAAACGTCTACTGAACCATCAAATTTATGCACAGTTGAATTTGTTTTTTTTTAAAAATTAAATTCAAACTTCCATTTTACTCAGACTTTAACAGGTAAAAGAAATGCTAAAAATTATACTTGAACAATTCCTTCAAATAACCTTCATTTAATCCTGTCATATATCCATGCCATGTAATCCTATCATGTAATCCTGTCATATAATCATGTCATATAATCCTGCTGTATAATTATGTCATGTCATCCTGTCATATAATCATGTTGTTTCACCCTGTCATATAATTATGACATGTCACCCTGTCATATGATCTTGCCATGTAATCCTATCATATAATCTTGTCATGCAATCCTGTGCTTTTATCATGTCACATGAGCACATTATGTAATCCTGTCATTTCATAGATGCATTTAATGACATGGTCCCGGTGCCCATATTTTCCTTGACCTGATCACATACTTGAGAGTGCTCACCTGCAAGCCTGTCCCAGCTCCAGCAGGAGATGGTATCCATTTTTACAGCTTAGTGACCAGGGCACCTCCAGCCAGAGTTGAACCACTAACCTCCATTTGAGAAGCGAAAGCACTAACCACTATGCCACTCACACACCGACCAATCATTATGAATTATATGTTCGTTTTATTTTCTGCTTATAATTAACTTTAATTTCTTTCTAAAGAATTGTATCTCTAAGAAACTATCACAATATAATACCAGGGAAAGCTTTACTATAACAACATGATAAATAGTGTGATATTTCAGTTTTTTGCCTTCATTAACAGTTAACAGTAGCAACAATCACAAACAGACAAAGAGACGAGACAGCAAGTGACTGACAAACAGAAGTACACAATTTGCGTAAGAACAACTTTGACAAATATAAGAAATGCAGTAATTCTTTTCAAATCTTCCTCCAGTGATTTTTCACAGAGAAAAAAATATTGAAATGTCACATTTTATTTCATAAAAAAAAAAGATGAATAATAGTTTTCAGCAAAACTAAATCTCTTCAACAGTATTTTTTTTTAAAAAATATAGTCTAATCCATTACTTCTCACTTGCATTTAATTTAGGTATGGTGAAAACACATTCTGTCATTTAGTACACTAGAACTATGACATTTCACCATAATAGAGATTTGCAACAGTTTTTAGAAAACATGACTGAAAAGTTTAAAAGTAAAATTTCTTCATAAATGTATCATATAATTTGAGACACAATTTTATAATTAAACAGTGAGTCAATAATATTCATTTTAATTTTATAAGTCTTCCAGCATTTTTACAACTTGGCCAACAAACACAGAAAACTGCTACAGTGAACTGTTAAAAAAAACAAAAACTAGCAGTTCAGAAATTTTTTTCCCTCATTTTTAACAGTTAAAATCAAGTTTTATATGCTTATTTTATCAACTGTCAAATGTGTTCACTACTGAAGTCAGATTCTTTGTGCTTTATTAACATTATCAAAAAAAAAAAAAGGAAAATGAAATTACATTTAAGAATCAAATATTCCTGTAATCTACTACTACATAATCCTTCCACTCTTCAAGTCATAATGTTTGTACAGATGCACATTCAGAATTTGATTCAAAGGAAAATTATGCACCAATTTATCTCTCTCTCTCTCTTCTTCTCTCTCTCTCTCTCTCTCTCTTCTCTCTCTCTGAAGTGTCCAAGGAACATAGGGGTTCCACAAGGGTTTTCTACAAATGCTTGTCCTTTGCCTTTTTTTTTTCACTCTTGCTCAAGTGAAGCCTCTATTGCTCAACATCCTCTCTGCTGTTCTTCTCCATGCCTCCTTTGGTCTACCCTTACTTCTGTTCCCCTGTGGTGTCCATCTTAGTGCTATTTTTCATAGTGAGTCATCAGTCATCCCAAGCACACGTCCCAGCCATGTTATTGCACTCTCACATCTTGTGCTGAAGTTACCTGTTATCTGCTTTGTGATTCTGTAGATGGTTTTCATATCAGTACATATGCTTTTTTTTCTCTGCTGTTTCTGCTAAGTTGTTGTAGTGTTGACGTTTGTCTTTACAGCATGATTCTTTAACCTCTTTGTCATTTTGTGCATAGTTTTTTAAGACTTGTTCTTTCAGTCTCTGTGATTTGGTGCTCAGTAATTTTTTATTGATTTCCTTTCTTTGTTCTATCTTTTCCTATGAGGTCTTGGTTATCCATTCCTCTTTTCTCCTTTTCCAATATCCCAGCACCTCTTTTGCTGTTTCCTGTAGAGTTTCACTAAACTCTAGTATGGATATTTCTCTTTTGTCTCGTAGGACACTGAAGCAGTACGCCAGTTTAGCAATAAAAAAATAAATAAATAAATAAAATTTATGTTAAGGCAAATTCATGTCTTAAAACATAAGATTAACCCTTTGAACCCAAAGTCCCACAACAGTTAGCTGAATAAACAAGTCTTATTTCTTTAAAATCTAATTCTAATGTTATCTCAACTCTATGGAATCAACAATATGTGATATCTGGATCACACAACTATATTAAAATTTGGCATTACATTGTTAGACGAAGTGGACCTTTGATTATTAATTTGATGTCAAAGAATGATCTCAGGGTTCTAGTAATGAAGGTAGATACAGGTTTATGGCTCAGTTTTACAAAAAGATAGAAAGAGTGAGGAAAGTGGCCTGAAACAAGAATGACAGAAAGCAAGAGGTGCATGGTTCAGTTCTACAAAAAAAATATAGAAAAAAATGAGGAAAGTGTTATATTGTTTTGTATGTGTGGTTGCTGAAATACTGGATTGTTATATGCTCTTCATGTGTATGTCTTCATTCTTTTTTCTGCCATTTTTGTTTCCGCCCACTTTCCTCACTCTTTCTATCTTTTAGTAAAATTGAACCATATGCCTCCATCCACTTTCAATATTGACTGATAATAAAATCACTGAAAACCACTAGGGAAATTTATCTAAACATCATTATCGCTATTAACTGTAGCTTCCACTTACCGTGAGATTAAAGCTAGAGTAACTCCCCTGTTTTTCAACGCCCCCAGCGCCGTCAATGTAATGGAGACTGCGGCGTCCCACACTGCCTGACGAGCCTTGTACCATGTTCTCTGTTGGTGATACTCGAGCCATGGCAGAATAAAAACTTGCAGACAGACTTTCATCACTGCAGAAAGCAAATATTGTAAATGAATATTACTCTCAAGATATGAGATAGTATTCAGAAAACATAAAAGATAAGTGTGATGATGATACAATTAAGCTATGGGAGTGGTAACAGAGCAAAGACAGACAAAGGTGTATGAATCAGTTTTACATAAACTATAAAAAGAAGGAGGAAATGGAGACGTGGCAACAGAAGGCAAAAGAAAAACAATGAAAAGCAACAACAACACAATATTCTGGCAATACACCTTTTTCAAGAACAGAAAAGACAAAAAGATAGGTAATATACATGAAAAAAAAAAATTTCTATAGTGATCTGCCTAGTTTGAAGAATGCACCATACTAGAATGTGCAGTCTTCTATCAGACTGGCAAAATATTTGGATGTTTTGTCTTTCATTATAGCATGTACTTTTCACTATCTCCAATTAAATATTTGAATGTTTTGTCTTTCATTATAGCATGTACTTTTTATTATCTCCAGTTAAATATCTGGATGTTTTGTCTTTCATTATGGCATGCACTTTTTGTTATCTCGAATTAAATATTTGGATGTTTTGTCTTTCATTATAGCATGTGCTTTTCCGTAATCTCCAATTAAATATTTGGATGTTTTGTCTTTCATTATAGCATGTGCTTTTTGTTATCTCCAATTCTGCTTTCCCCCTTTTCTTCATCTTCATAACCTGGGGATGTTCTAATCTGTTGCATTAATTCACTGTGGAAAAATTAACACTGAAGTAAAACTGTATTTAAAAATTGTTATAATAGCACTCAATGAAAACTCTTGTCAGAGTTGTTAAAAAAAACATTAACAGTCACATCTGTAGAATTAAGTTACTGTTAGTTTTGTAGACAGAACATTAACAGAAAAAATGTACAGTCGTATGTGATAGTTTTGTAGGCCAAATATTAACAGAACAGACCTAAAATATACTGGAAGAATAAACATCATAGAAGAACCAGATGTGGTTGAAAACTGATCCCTCTGCTGCATAAAGTAAAAGAAAGCAATCATTTTCTGGACATGTTAAGCTATGCTACAGTCTAGAGAAAACAATGGTAGTGGGTACAGTAGCTGGGATGAAAGGGACAGCCAAGCAGATGACAGATTCAGGATATCACAGAAACTTCATGCATAGAAACAGGCATACAGGCTTGACGACAAAAAAAATCTTCAGAATGTCTTTCAAGAAAGCAACATTCAATAATGAACACATCACTTCAATGCATGAATGAATGAATAATTAATCTCACACCTTCACTGCATTTTTTCTGTCATCAATAGGAAGAAAGAAAAAAAAAATAAAAAGATCTAGCCACATTCAGAATAACTATGCATTGTTCAGCATTGTTTGAGAATTAAACGAGGGCCAAAACTGAAAATAAGCAGAGTGATACTGGGCCTTACAAGACAAACACTGTTTGCTGTAACTATGATTAACTATGCAAATAAAATGGTAGAATCAGTTCCAAGAAAACTGATCATACAATTCTATACTTATCATCAAGCAGCTTAAAAATCATCTTCTAAAACATAAAGTGTCATAATTATTGACATTCATCATAAAACATTAATAAAAGCAGAAGAGATCGAAGAAAATGTGTAAAAGAATGTGGCAGATGTTGGCTATAAAAAATGTAGTAAATAGATAATTATTATATTGTATGTGTTTATGCATGGAATTTTATAAAGTAAGAGTTGCCTTTCATGTTAAACGTGGGCCTGTTTCACAATTTTACTGCAGTAGCTCCATATAAAAGCTGTGCCAAGCTTTATGAAATATGAAGCACAGCTAATAAGTGTTATATAAAACAAACTCTCAGTTTTATACTGGAAAAATGCCTCGCTCTATACTCACATTTAATGTTGACTTTAATCACACTTTGATGAATTAAACAAAACACACATCACATTTTGTTCGCATGTGAATATTATCTAATGGATTCTTCTCGTCTTAAGTTTGTCCATGATTTCATCTTTCTCAATGGTAAAGATAAGCAACTGTTGTTGTTTTTTTTCTAAGCCGCCATTTTACGTTGCTGATGAACACAAGCCATGAATCGCCAACAACCATGCCGAGCTACCAGTGATTCGTTTCGTATAATTTTTTTTTAAGGGGAGAGAAAATATATAGATGTTCTATTGGTACAGAGCTATAATACTCATTTTACGGTATTCTGTTAAGTGTATTAAATACAATAAAGTGTATCTCTTACAAGTATACCTATCGACTTTTTTTTTTACTTTTCAACACCATTAACTTCACCTTGTCACTGCTTTCATATTTTCATTTCTCATCTTTCTTATAAATGTTTGTTTTGAAAGCAACAAATTTTGTTGGATTTAATAACTGTTTGTTTGCACGGGTCACTTAAACATTTGTGGGCGGTTTTATGGCTCGAAAATAGTACAAATAATGACATAGGAGATTTATGTTTAGAATAATTGCACGCCCCGCAGATTCGAAACTAACAGCATTATGTCAGTGGAAACTACAAATGCACGTTAGCGTTTGTATACCTTACGGAAAAGGGATCCCATGAGAATTCACTAAATGTTTTATTTTACTGGTTAAAACTATAAAACGTAACATTACTTGTTTAAAAAATGTAATGCGTTAAAATTAATCTCTTAATCCTTTCCACTCCCGATTTTTACTGCCATACAGACGTAACGGTCGCATTTGAAACCGTGTGGATCTAGGCCGAGGTCGATCGTTCTGGGGGGGGGGGGAGGTCATACACGAAGTAGACTTACTCTACAACATGCACGTAATACATACATACATACATATATACATATGCACACATTCTATATTCACAAAATGAGCGCATTTAGGGGGTCGTTATGCTGTAGATTTTACTAAAAGATGAAATATCACGTCACATGTTGAAGGTTCCACTGTAACGAGACAATGACAAATCATCATCATCTTTCACTCCCTTGAGAGCATAGGCCACGGGTAAAGACTTTCCAGTCATCCCTGTTCTTGGAATTATTCTCTGCTTCCTTCCAATCCCTTGTCTCTGAGCACTGTCATAATTTCTCTTCTCCAAGTAAGTCTAGGTCTTCCTCAATGGAAAATAGGAAACGTGAAATCAATGACGCGGTGCATATAAAAATTCCACTGCTGGAATTTGAACCCGGAACCACCGTATTAGTAAACCGAGGACCTAACCACTTGCAGGAAACTCTCTACCGTAGAGAGCGGAACAACAACACAACTCCTTCAGATCATCAGAGGAAGTACCCCCCCCCCCTCAGACAAGTGTTTCGGCCCTTTAAACTCCTGACACTCTAAGGGGGGTGGGCCCCTCTGGGTCATGACTCCCAGAGGTCTTGTGAGTTGTTGCTTTTTTTTTTTTCGGTCCCGGGCGGGATCGAACCCATGATCTTCCAGTTGCCACGCGTCTTTAGCGATTTAGCTATGGAGGACTGGTATTGGTTGTGGCAAATGAAATTACTTATGCTCCCAATGCTTGTTTCGCATACTCCACAGCCAGCATGAAGCCTTTCTATATATATATATATATGAACTGCCGTAATTTGCTGTCAATCGATGCGTCATTGTCTGTTCTCACAGTATTGTTCTTAACTCTTTTACTCTAAAACAACACTGGCAAATGCTGGCAGATCTTCACATCTCCCCTCAGTCTAAATAAAACAAAAAGTAGCAATATTTCTAACCGAATTCAAATAGTAGAGTAACTTCCTTCTATTTTCTTTCCACCATATTTCTTATCAAAATTTATTCTGTCAGAGCATTGAAATTAGTGAAAGAGTTAACGCTTCTATGGGATTCCGTCGGTGGTCCGTACAAGTTTAATTTAATGGCCACATGTTCTAATTGTGTCTAAAATGTTTTCATGCACTGTACTTTCTGTTTAGGTTTTTTTTAAGTATGAGTCACAGACAAGGAGTTAAGAATTTTTAAAACTGCGAACACTGGCAACACAACTTATCTGAATATACAACAAAGATTTTCAAATAAGATTACGTCTTTTTCTGTGCGTAATGTTCTGGTATTTCCATACAGACTTTACGAGTATTTCATGAAAATGACAATATTGGAAATGCACCAATTTACATGGATGCATCAGCAGCAGGCCATCTTGCTCACAACCGAGAGCCCTGCAGGAGTGCCTTAGGGAGGCAAAGTTCTGCAATGGGACATGCAAATGAATGAACCAATTTACAGCAAACAGCAACAAATGACACTTCAGGAACGATAATTCCAGTTTTCTACTTACATCTTCTATAATAATAATATTAATAATAAAATAATGGAAGTTGTTATTCCCATTAAAAAAAAATCGCGAGTAATGAAAACTTGTTATTTACGCTGCCTGCACTATGTCCATTGCGCATTGCCTTCTGCGCATGTTATTTCCACCGATACCCCTGCGCTTGTCATGTAGAGTGTATGCTTCGAAATAATAATAATTATAAAAATAATAATAATAATAATCCAGTTTCTGCACTTATATAACTTTATCATAGTAAACAATATACTGTTGACTCACAATATATTACACATTGTCAGTATTCTAGTTGGCACAAAACGTATAATTTGCCTCTCTTACAAGGGTGAGTCAGGTGAGAACATTAATTAGAAAATGAGAATTACTCAAAACGTTCATTTAGTACAGGAAAATTATCGCCCCTGGTTTTTAATATAGTGTAGGTCATTTGCTTTGCAATGAGTTTGCGCCACCAGTGGACCATCGCTTGGATTTCATGAAACTAAAACCCGTTTGTCCTGACTTATCAGCCACGGGTGCACTGCTTCCCATGTGGGCTTGCTCAGGATGGCTGGCGTCCTGCAAACTTTTTATGCTTCTCTTGTACTTCGTTATCTATTTTGTGCAGGTCTTCTTACAAGGACGACACACACACACACACACACACACACACACACACACACACACACACAAACACACACACACACACACAGATAAGTGTTTAATTTTTCATCTAAAAGTGTTCAATTTTTCACCTAAAGGTAATCCTGTCATGCCTTAGAGGCACATAGGGATATGGTGTAAGTGCCCATATTTTCTTTGACCTGCCAGAACACTAGAGGGTGATATGGTCAGTATCACGCCTGGCTGCCTTTCCTTCCCCTACTCCAGAGGAAGTCGGGTAGCCATTTCTACAGCTGGGTGATTGGGGTGCCTCCGGCCGGATTCGAACCCCTGACCTTCGCCAAAAGAGACTAGTGCACTAACCACTTCGCCACTCAGACAGCCTAAAGAGAAATGCCTGCAACACGTGGTGTTCCCAAGCCGTCACCCATCTAAGTACTAACCACGCCAGGCGTTGCTTGACTTTGGTGATCGGACGAGAACCGGTATTCTCAACGCGGTATTCTCATCTAAAAGTGTTTAATTTTTCATCTACTTTTCGCATTTTCTAGCTCTTATTTGATTCCCTTTCGTGTGTATTCTATTTGTTCATCATAAGAAAAAAAAATTTAAGTGTGTTTAATAAAAGTTTATTACAAATTTGCATACAAAATGTAACACAAAATGTCTAGATTTCTCGCATAATAAAAAAGCTTTATAAATAATTATTATACTGTACTGTTTAGGAAATAATGACATTAAAAGAAGGTCTGCCCATGTCAAAAGCTCTGAGATTTATCGGCGAGAGATAGCACTTTATGTTCCTTCTTAGTCTTTGAGCGATTGCTTTGGCCACTTGATTCTTTCGCTCCAAAACACAACTTGCAGGCTGCTAGTAGATCTTGCATGCCTAATACTAATAAATCTTCAGTGCAATACTTAGAAATAATCTACGTTAAATGAAAAATGGCACATTTCTAATGCAACCCATGTTTTAAAATTATTGAATAACTTCTTTCCATTTTCTATCAAAACGCCAGAACTATATTTATTTATACTCTCTCTCTCTCTTTCTCTCTCTCTCTCTCTCTCTCTCTCTCTCTCTCTCTCTCTCTCTCTGAACCTTAAGTGCCTAGGGCACATGGGGCTTCCGCAAGGGTTTTCCACAAATGCGTGTCCTTCGCCTTTTTTTCTGCTCTTGCCCAGGTGAGTCCTCTATTGCTCAAAATCCTTTCTGTTGTTCTTCTCCATGTCTCTTTTGGTCTACCCTTACTTCTGTTCCCCTGTGGTGTCCATCTTAGTGCTATTTTTGGTAGTGAGTTGTCAGTCATTCGGAGCACATGTCCCAACCATCGCCAGCGTCTTTCCTCAATAATTGTTGTCAGTGGCTTCATCTGCATTTCTGCTAATAAGATGTTATTTTTTATGGTGTTTGGCCAGAATATTTTCCTAATTCTTCGTAAACAATTAGTCTGGAAAGAATTCAACTTGTTTTCTATGGTTTTGGTGATTTTCCAACATTCACTTCCATAGAGTAGTACACTTAGAACATTACTCTTAAATATCCTGATTTTCATATTTATGCTTAGTTTTTTTTTATTTCCATATAGTCTGCAGCATTGCAAAATCCTGGTTTGCTCAAGTAAGTCTACTGTTGATGTCCTCTGTGCTGTCTCCATTTTCTACTACTCTGCTGCCAAGGTATATAAATTCGTTGACCTCCTCCATTAACTTGCTATCTACTCTGAGTACATTTCTGTTGTTCACATTTTGCTTCATTAACTTTGTCTTTCCTACGTTGATCTTTATGTTGTTTACATTCTGAGTTAGCTTGTTTATTTTATCTTGCATATCTTTTTGACTGCTTGACAATAGACAAATGTCGTCCGCAAAGTCAAGGTCCTCCAGCACTGTGTCAAGGGTCCATTGTAATCCTCTGCGTTTGTCTGATGTTGCCTCCTTCATTAACCAGTCTACTGCCAAGATAAATAATGTTGGTGATAGTACACATCCCTGTTTCACTCCTGTTTGTACCCTAAAGCTGCTGGAGGTATGTTCTCCACAGATCACTTTGCACTGAAAACCCTCATATAGGGCTTTGATTACATTTACTATCTTGGTGGGGGAGGCCATGCTGCCATCTTAGGATTTTCCACAGTGCATCTCTGCTGACACTGTCAAAGGCTTTCTCAAAATCTATGAATAATGCATATGTTGTGCTATGCCACTCATTTGCCTGTTCTAATATTTGTCTAAGTACAAATATGTGGTCTATGCATGATCTTCCTTTCCTAAATCCTGCCTGCTCTTTCCGAAGTTTTTCCTCAAGTGTTGGTACAATTCTGTTGATGATTATTCTGCAAAATACTTTACTGGTGAGTGGCAGTAGGGTAATGCCTCTCCAGTTCCCACAATCTCTGAGGTCACCCTTCTTTGGCAGTTTTACTATAAGGCCAATTTTCCACTTATCTGGGGCTTTTTCTAGATCCCAAATTTGTTGTAATATCCGGCAAAGTTGTTTTGGTGTTTCTGTTTCTTCTGCTTTTAACATCTCAGCAGTCACTTCATCTTCACCTGGTGCCCTGTCTGATTTTAGCTTATTTATCGCCTCCTTTAATTCACTTATTGTTATTGGTCCTGTATTGATGTTTAGTTCCGTTTTTGCTTCAGGTATGTCTATTGTTTGTGCTGCTTGTGTTCTGTTTAGTAGGGTGTTAAAGTGTTCCCTCCATCTTTCAATTTTTTCTCTTTCTCCACTGACCAGTTGTCCATTTTGTGTCCTTACTGCACGTTCACATCTTGTGTTGAAGTTACCTGTCATCTGCTTTGTGATTTTATATATGGTTTTCATGTCATTTGTGTATGCTGCTTTCTCTGCTGCTTCTGCTAAGTTGTCATAGTATTGAGGTTTATCTTGATGGCATGATTCCTTCACTTCTTTGTCTTTTTGTGCTTAATTACTTAAAACTTGTTCTTTAATCCGTTGTGATTTGGTGTTCAGTAATTTTTTCTTGATTTCTTTTCTTTGCTATATCTTTTCACATGTGGTCTTGCTTATCCATTCCTCTTTTTTTCCGTTTCCGATATCCCAGCACCTCTTTTGCTATTTCCTGTAGTGTTTTATTGAACTCTAATATGGACATTTCTGCTTCGTCTTGTAGGACACTGAAGCGGTTCTTAAGTACTATTGAGAATTCATTTCTTGTTTGCTGGTCTTTCAGTTTTCTTGTATCAAAACGTATCTTTCTGTGTTCTCCGATTTTGGCTTTCCTTAATTTTAGTTTTATTTCTGCTACCAGAAGGTTGTGATCGCTTCCTACATCTGCTCCTTTCCTTGCTTGCACATCTTGTAGTGACCGTTTCCACTTGTTGTTTATTAGTATGTGATCGATTTGGTTTTCTGTGTTTTTATCTGGTGACCTCCAAGTCACCTTATGGATGTTTCTATGTTGGAAAATTGTCCCTCCGATGGTCATCATGTTTTCTTCACAGAAACTGCACAGTCTTTCTCCATTTTCATTTATTTCTCCGATTCCTTCTTTTCCCATGATTCTTCTTCTATCTTCATTTCCTTCACCTACTTTTGCATTGAAGTTGCCCAAGATGAGCAGCATATCATGCTTGGATATTGTTTCTACTGTGGCTTGGAGGCTGTTGTAAAAATCTTCTTTTAATTCCTCTTCAGCTGCTTCTGTTGGTGCATAACAAACTATAATAGACAGCTTCGTGAATCTTGAGTTGAAGCGTGCATATAATAATCTCTCATTTATTGGGGTCCATTTCAGCAATGCTCTTGATGCTTCTTTTGTTATAATCAATGCTACTCCTCCTTCATGAAGATCTTCTTTACCTGACCATATTATTGTATCTTCTGTGTGCTGTGTTGTTAATTTCCTTCTGCCTTGTCCTGTCCATCTTGCTTCTTGTATTCCTAGTATGTCTAGTTTGTATCTGTGCATTTCCTTGATGGTTTGTGCAAGTTTTCCAGTCTGGTTAAGTGTTCTTACATTCCAGCTGCCTATTTGCATCTTGTGTTTAGGTTCCAGGAGGTCTGCAGTCGGGCTGGGGACTTAAAATGGCTGGCTTTCATCCACAACCTTCATGTGCTCAGTTTCCTGATACGCATTTCTCCTTCCACCTGCATTTGTTATTTCCCTTGCTTCCGTTTCTGTAGCAGTCGGATAGTTGTTTTTTTTACCAGATAGGGTTGCTGGCCCTATGCTGAACCCTCCTTAGTCGCCTTTTACGATCATGCATGGTAGGGTACAGTGGTCCTATTCTTTGCAGATCCCGGGTACCACATGGGTGTTATTTATACTATAAGATGGGAAATAGTTCAGGAGAAAAAGTTAATCGATTTTTCTAAATTTTTTTTTCGCAGAAACAAATGGTTAACACGACACATTTAGCGATCGGACGGGATGTAAGGTAAACATTGCTCAAACAATGACCACTGGCGAGTGAGTGAGAGAGAAAAGAGAGAGTGAGAGCGAAAGAGAGTGAGAGAGAGAGAGAGTGAGAGAGAGAGAGAGTGAGAGAGAGAGAGAGTGGATCTGGGTGAAATGCTGGTATGCCTACGCATCACTTCCTTCGCATAGAGCTCTGAGCATGACAAATTCAAATTTTACTTCTTGGAACTTTCTGGAATTTTAATATTTTCGATCCACGTTTTGGTTTAATTCGCAGATGCAGAATCCGCGCATACGTTGGCCAATATATAGAAACTATTCTCACTCTCTCTCTCTCTCTCTCTCTCCCTCTCTCTCTTTCTCTCCCTCTCTCTCTGGTTCATACCAATCAAACGTTGGTCATCACTGATTTCCACAACCACCTGTCCTTTGCTCTTTCTACAAAATGTATATTGGACCGTGCTCCATGCCACTCTTTTAGTATCTTGTTTTTTTTGTCTTCCTCTGTCCCTTTGCCCCTCCAGTTTTCCCATGGGTTAGACTCTTGACAGAGAAACCAAAATCAAATCTGTTGGAAGGCAAAAGGTGAAACAACCAACGTAACTTCTCAAGAATCAGTCATTGAAATGGAAACTTACAGATCGCAAGAAAAAGAAAAAAACTGCAAGGCTTGCTAATTCACTACAGGAAGTTCCCCACCCCCACATTATCCTCTCCTGGACTTAACCGCCATTTCCCGTGCGACATACAATCCCGAAACGCATCTTAGCTACTGTGCCACACATGACTGTGTGTTAGAAGTGACAAATTAAGCTATATAAAATGTTTATCATTGCTTACTATGCATGCTCCACATCCAGGACGAAGCCCTGCCCTGCTGTTTCTAGAAGGGCTCTTCAGTGCACTTGTTCTGACTGTCCCTTCATGGATGTTTCTATGTTGGAAAATTGTCCCTCCGATGGTCATCATGTTTTCTTCACAGAAACTGCACAGTCTTTCTCCATTTTCATTTATTTCTCCGATTCCTTCTTTCCCATGATTCTTCTTCTATCTTCATTTCCTTCACCTACTTTTGCATTGAAGTTGCCCAAGATGAGCAGCATATCATGCTTGGATATTGTTTCTACTGTGGCTTGGAGGCTGTTGTAAAATCTTCTTTTAATTCCTCTTCAGCTGCTTCTGTTGGTGCATAACAAACTATAATAGACAGCTTCGTGAATCTTGAGTTGAAGCGTGCATATAATAATCTCTCACTTATAGGGGTCCATTTCAGCAATGCTCTTGATGCTTCTTTTGTTATAATCAATGCTACTCCTCCTTCATGAAGATCTTCTTTACCTGACCATATTATTGTATCTTCTGTGTGCTGTGTTGTTAATTTCCTTCTGCCTTGTCCTGTCCATCTTGCTTCTTGTATTCCTAGTATGTCTAGTTTGTATCTGTGCATTTCCTTGATGGTTTGTGCAAGTTTTCCAGTCTGGTTAAGTGTTCTTACATTCCAGCTGCCTATTTGCATCTTGTGTTTAGGTTCCAGGAGGTCTGCAGTCGGGCTGGGGACTTAAAATGGCTGGCTTTCATCCACAACCTTCATGTGCTCAGTTTCCTGATACGCATTTCTCCTTCCACCTGCATTTGTTATTTCCCTTGCTTCCGTTTCTGTAGCAGTCGGATAGTTGTTTTTTTTACCAGATAGGGTTGCTGGCCCTATGCTGAACCCTCCTTAGTCGCCTTTTACGATCATGCATGGTAGGGTACAGTGGTCCTATTCTTTGCAGATCCCGGGTACCACATGGGTGTTATTTATACTATAAGATGGGAAATAGTTTAGGAGAAAAAGTTAATCGATTTTTAGAATTTTTTTTTTGCAGAAACAAATGGTTAACACGACACATTTAGCGATCGGACGGGATGTAAGGTAAACATTGCTCAAACAGTGAGCACTGGCGAGTGAGAGAGAGAGAGAAAAGAGAGAGTGAGAGCGAAAGAGAGTGAGAGAGAGAGAGTGAGAGAGAGAGAGAGTGAGAGAGAGAGAGAGTGGATCTGGGTGAAATGCTGGTATGCCTACGCATCACTTCCTTCGCATAGAGCTCTGAGCATGACAAATTCAAATTTTACTTCTTGGAACTTTCTGGAATTTTAATATTTTCGATCCACGTTTTGGTTTAATTCGCAGATGCAGAATCCGCGCATACGTTGGCCAATATATAGAAACTATTCTCATTCTCTCTCTCTCTCTCTCTCTCTCCCTCTCTCTCTTTCTCTCCCTCTCTCTCTGGTTCATACCAATCAAACGTTGGTCATCACTGATTTCCACAACCACCTGTCCTTTGCTCTTTCTACAAAATGTATATTGGACCGTGCTCCATGCCACTCTTTTAGTATCTTGTTTTTTGTCTTCCTCTGTCCCTTTGCCCCTCCAGTTTTCCCGTGGGTTAGACTCTTGACAGAGAAACCAAAATCAAATCCGTTGGAAGGCAAAAGGGGAAACAACCAACGTAACTTCTCAAGAATCAGTCATTGAGATGGAAACTTACAGATCGCAAGAAAAAGAAAAAAACTGCAAGGTTTGCTAATTCACTACAGGAAGTTCCCCACCCCCACATTATCCTCTCCTGGACTTAAACCGCCATTTCTCGTGCGACATACAATCCCGAAACGCATCTTAGCTACTGTGCCACACATGACTGTGTGTTAGAAGTGACAAATTACGCTATATAAAATGTTTATCATTGCTTACTCTGCATGCTCCACATCCAGGACGAAGCCCTGCCCTGCTGTTTCTAGAAGGGCTCTTCAGTGCACTTGTTCTGACTGTCCCTTCATGCAAGTGTGTAATTTATTTGATAGTGATATGTAAATCAGTTCTGGTAGAATCTGACATTACAGGATATACTCGTATAACTGTGGCAGGTCTGAGCGACCTATTTCACACGGATGTTGCATGCTGGTCGTTGGTGTGCTTCAGTTGTTCTAGCAACTCAACAAACTCAACTTCTTAACTGTACCCTTCAACGTTCAGCTGTTCTAAACAACTCAACAAACTCAACTTCTTAACTGTGTCCTTCAACGCTCAGTTGTTCTCAACAAACACAACTTCTTAACCGTGTCATTAAACGTTCAACTGTTCTCAACAACTCAACAAACTCAACTTTTTAACTGCTGACCGTGCTCTTCAACTGTTCTCAACAACTCAACGGCTCAACTTCTTAACTGTTGACTGTGCCCTTCAACGTTCAACTGTTCTCAACAACTCAGTGATACAACTTAACTGCTGACTTTGCCATTCAACGTTCAACTGTTCTCAACAACTCAGTGATACAACTTAACTGCTGACTTTGCCATTCAACGTTCAACTGTTCTCAACAACTCAGCGATTCAACTTAACTGCTGACTGTGCCCTTTAACATTCAGCTGCTCTCAACAACTCAATGAAATCAACTTCTCCCAACAAATAACGAATGGAAAGACGTACATGATCATTTTCAAGTTTCCCAGTGTTTTTATTGATCCATCATTTCTCGACATTCCTCAGATTTTACAACTGTATTTCCCTTCTGTCTACATCCGGGTCTCCTGGCCCTATTTGTCTATCTCTCTGTCCTACTGATCGTGTCCCCCTTCGTGTCCCCCCTTTTGGTCCGCCTATGTCTCTCTGTCCTGCTGATCGTGTCACCCTTCGAGTCCGCCCTTTGGTCCGCCTATGTCTCTCTGTCCTGCTGATCGTGTCCCCCTTCGTGTCCCCCCTTTTGGTCCGCCTATGTCTCTCTGACCTGTTGATCGTGTCCCCCCTTTTGGTCCGCCTATGTCTCTCTGTATCGCTTCGTCATCCTGCTTGCCCCCTTATTCTCCAAGTGTCTAACTGTATCCCCGGCGTCACTGCTGTTGTTCCCTTTCACTTCCTGTTTAACTAGTTGGTGCTCAATTCATAATTCCCACTTGAACGTCTACTTCCTGTGAACTTCCCGTGCGTTGTTCTGTATGTGCTCTTCTGTCACCTGATCTCTCCAACCCCCAGCTCCTACTGTCACAATTACCAAAACGTCAGATTTTTTTTTTCTTTTGTGTGTACGCATCCACCGCTAAGTCACTAAATGAAACTGGTCCTAGGTTTTAAAAAAAGTTAACATTTAGCTACCACATTTAGTGTGTGCATGTGCTTACTTAGCTATAAATGTATCGATTTTTTTTTATTACAAAGACAAGGCGTGTGGTGTACTTCAGATTTGATAGATCCTCTTAGTGATAAGACGCACGGAAACAGCGGCGGGTGGTTAACTATAACCAGTTAATGTAACCATTCATTTCTATAGCACAGCGGGTTACTGACTGTGGGGGGGGGGGGGGGGGTTGCGTTATTCAGCGTTACATCGACCCAGTATTGCTATATGGATGCGAAGCATGGACCAAGAGCGCTCAAAATCTTCTAGAATCAGCAGAGATGTGGTCCATAAGAAGAATGCTGAGAATAATACCGCGGACAGCCAAGAAAATAAACGAAGAGGTTCTAAGCAGGACTGGACAAAGGGAAAACAAAATAATGGCACATTTCAGAACACGACAATCCAGATTTGTAGGACATTTTTGAGAAGAGGCAAACTGGAACACTCAGTGATAGCAGGAAAACTTGAGGGGAAAAAAAGGACGGAGGAAGACAAAGAAATAAGATACCTGATGGACTAAAAGAGCAGCACGGAACACAGTCCAACATACATCTTATAGAAAGAGCAAAGGACAGGTGGTTTGGAAATCGATGGCGACCAGCGCCTGACGCATGGACCAGAGAGCGAGTGTGTATACAATACACATAGGCCCCGCAATAAACGGCCATATATCTATATATAGATTCTGGATATCAGCACAGCTTTTCTAATTCTTATCATATTTATTACTGTTCTTTGTATATGTGCAATACTAGTATCAAACTGTGAGATATAAGAGAAATTACTATCTCCCTTTATTGTTAATATCTATCTGGCGTAGAACGCGTGTGCTGGGATGATATAAGAGAAATTACTATCTCCCTTTATTGTTAATATCTATCTGGCGTAGAACGCGTGTGCTGGGATGATATACGAGAAATTTAGAGGCATGTAGCCTGCTACCTAATCCTTTAATCTTTCTAGATAAAGTACTTTAGTTCGATCGTTCTCAGTCTTTCTATCGTCTTTCGTTGTTTCCTCATTTGTATGTGCGTATGAAAGTCTTATAATATATTTACACAGTCATACTGTTACAAGCAGGCAGCAGAACAAGTCCATAAGGGAAGCAATGCGGTTGTAAATTACACAGACAATGCATACACTGCTTACCTCATTACATTTAGCTTAGAGGACTGAAACACCTCGTGCAGGTTCCACTATGGCGGCCGCTTAATCCATTAATTCATGGCTAAAGTTTGATGGATATCCTAATATTTTCGTTCTCTCATTGGTTGTCTATTCTTTATCTATTGTTCTTATAATTTCTTTTTTTTTTCAAGGACCAGATCGAATATCATTGGGGACAAGGTATCTCCTATCTTCAGATCTATTCTTATTTGATCTTGATCTCCTTCCTTTAGGTATCAGCATGTTTTCTGTGTCTTCCATATATATATATATATATATATATATATATACTGAAAGCTGGAAAACAACTAAAGAAATAGAAAAGAAATTAGACTCTTTTGAAAACAAATGCCTAAGGAAAATACTCGGCATCAAGTGGAACGAATTCAAGAACAATGCAGAGATAAGACAGATGACTGAACAACAACCAGTCTCATGGGTGATCAGGAAAAGGAGATGGACATATGTTGGTCACTTGATGAGAAGAAATGATCAGAGAATCCCAAAACAAGCTATCAAATGGAACACAACAGGCCAAAGAAAAAGAGGCAGACCGCGTGAAACTCTGAAGAGGACATTGTTAAGAGAGGCCAAATTAACAGGCATAAAATCCTTTGATGAGGTTGAAAGACTCGCCGAAGACAGGAAAAATTGGCGAACTACTTTGCGAGCCCTATGTGACGTTTAACGGCACGGGAAGGATATAAGATATAAGATATATATATATATATATATATATATATATATATATATATGTTTGTTTTCTGTGTCTTCAGTATATATGTATATATTTCTTAATTATATGTTTCTGTGTCTTCTATATATGTATATATATCTTAGTTAAATGTTTTCTGTGTCTTCCATATATATCTTAATTATATGCTTTCTGTGTCTTCTATACATATCTTAATTAATTATATTTATGACTTTCGCTGGTATACCAAATTCTTTCATTATGTTCTAAGGACTGTTACTGTGTATGTTGTCGTATGCGTATGCCTTTTCAAAGTCTATGAATATGTTATGGACTTCCCTTCCATATTTCCAACTTTTTCTCTGCTTTCTTTCTCAAGACACATATCTGATCGATTGTAGATCTGCTTTCGTTAAATCCTGCTTGATAATCTCCTACGATACAGATTAGACCAGTTGTACTACGTGGGTCACAAACATGGAGTACAACTAAACAAGATTAAAACTAAATGCAGACATTTGAGAACAGAATCATGAGAATTTATGAGCCGGTAAGAGACCCTATAACACAGCAACAGAAGATAAGAAGTAACAAAGAAATCTACACACTGTTTAACTCTCCGCTTATAACAGCTATTATAAAAAAAAAACAACAACAGACTGAGGTGGCTCGGGCATTTAGAGAAAATGGATAAGGATAGACAAACAAAGATGGACTATACAGAAGCGATGAAAGGGATAGATCAAGAGGCAGACCAAGACAGCAGTAGTAAGACAACCTATAAAAAGATATACGCGCTCTTGGAATAGACAGTTGGAAAAAAAATCAAGAGGAATGGAGACGTATTTTGTCTACAGTAATGAGCCTCAGCGGCTCAGAAAGCTGCTCAAGTCAGCAGCTGCTGAAAGAAGAAGTCTAGTACATTTACACTTATGACATGCGCACTAAAGCACACGCCCCTTTACCTACCCATACTCCTTACAGTACTGCCTCTCCTGGGATCTGGCAGGAAGACCCTCTTGTGGACGTGGCCAAGATGAATCCCGCCCATGTTTGTGCTGTCAGTCTCTCTCTCTCTCTCTCTGAACCTTAAGTGCCCAGGGCACATGGGGCTTCCGCAAGGGTTTTCCACAAATGCCTGTCCTTCGCCTTTTTTTCTGCTCTTGCCCAGGTGAGCCCTCTATTGCTCAACATCCTTTCTGTTGTTCTGTCAGCCTATATACGTCCTTGCCATTCTCTCTTTCCTTTCTTCCTTCATCATTTCTCTCGAGTATGGCTTTCGTTGCCGTTTCATGCCTTTTGATATGACGGAACTCTTTTAACTGTCTGGTTCATTTTTTTTTCGTTATTTCTCTTTTCAGTTTCAACTGACTTTACTTTGTATTTATTTCTTTGCTGGGTCTTTTCTGCCAGCGTATTTCTTCAGATTCTTTTGTATATACATATTTCAGTGGCCTCTATATTCACACCTGAATGGTAAATTCATGTGCATTTATCATAGCATGGATAAAGGAGATAGCATTTTTTTTACCATCATATTGTACAGTGAAATCAGTTATTTGTATAACATGATTTACGTTTCTGTTGATACTGAGGATTTGTTCAAGACAAAGTACGCTGCGCCGAGTTCAAATCTTTAGCCGCCTCGTAGACGATATGTTGATAATTTTTCCAAGATTAAACTCTTTCATTCTAAAACAACACCGGCACCATGTATTCACTGGGCTGTTTATGAAAATTGTAAACAAAATTAAACACCACATTTCTAACTCAACAAATATTTCTAAAGTATATATTATCTTTCTTCCAGTTTCTTTCTACCAATATTCCTCATCAAAATTTATTCTCACAAAGCACGGGAATTATTTCAGGAATGAAAGAGTTAAAAGAAGTGCCAAAGAATCCATTTTTAGAGGTAACCTCCGATTTATCCACAATTTCTGATTATGTAATGATTATAAGGAGAGTGATGCAAGAGACATACTGACAGACATAAGGACAGACAAGACAGACAGGCCTGACATGCAGCCCGACAGAGTGAGAAGCATGCAGCAGACGCTGAGACTGACAAGAGAAAAACAAACATACAAGCTCACAGAAAGATAGACGTGCGTGCAAAATGACAGATCGACATGCAGACTGGTAGACACACATGTAAACTGACAAACAGATTTACAAACTCACAGACAGACATGCAAACTGGCAGACATACAAACAGAAAAACAGACTTTCAATAGACAGACATACAAAATAACAGACAAAAAGACAGAGAAACAGACAAATATATAAATTGACAGAAATACAAACAGACAGAGTGGCAAGATACAGGCAGACACACAGACTGACTGGTATACAGTTATACATACAGACAGCCATATAAACAGACAAACAAGAAAAGAGACAAGCGAACTGATAAGAAATAGCGATATACGCTGGCAGGCAAGACATACATACAAACTAATAGACAAACAGACACACAAACATACAAACTGACAAGCAGACAATTGAGGAAATCACTTACCTATCCTCCCTGTTAAACATAGGCTGTGAGCTGCCAGCAACTTCATCGTCCTCGTCAAGGAAGCAAGTTTCTGACTCCATCTTCTGTATCTCCTGCCACCTGCTTCCTTTCTGCTTGTTCCTGCCTGTATTAACAGGAGCCGCAGAAATGTCTTCTATCTCGTCTAAAGCATACCTGTTTGTCATCGTGACTATATATCCCAGAAATAACAAAAGTAAATCTCTCTTTGATCGCTCGAACTAAATTAAAAAGAAACACATAAAAAAACCGTAGCACTTATACACTACATCATCTCCAGTGAACGTGTTAACATGATAATCCTTTCCTTCTCCAGCGATTTTTTGCTATCAATATATATATATATATATATATATATTTATAGATCGAGAGAGTTAGAGAGAGAGAGAGAGAGAGAGAGAGCGAGAAGAATCAAACAAAACAGCTAATAGACACATAATCCACCTAGAACTAGACACTGCTGGGAGATAAATATGTCCGATACACACAATCTGTTGAATGACAGTGTACTCTATATCAAACATTCCCACAACTCCGTCTTGGAAGGAAATGACTTGCAAGCAGCTTTTGAATCGAAGAGAAGTGGTAAGATAAACCACACGCTGTCTTTGTTTACCAATTCTAATTTTAGAAAAAAAAATGTATAGTACAAAGTCTGCCTAAATTCAAGACTGGAAAAGATTTCGGTATTCTTATGTCACGTGCTGTTGTTCTCGTGTGGGTGGCTGTCTTGTCCGGTGTTTTTGATGATTTTTTTTGCCAAGTTTTAAAGATATTAATTTTGATATTTCTCTTGTTTTATGTTTTTGATAAAGTTTTTAAAAAATTTGTTTCTCTTGAAGAACGTTGATGATAATGTTTTTTGTTGTTGATATTAATAGTTGTTTTTTTATATTTCCATTGTCCACTGTTTACGATAAATAATTTTTTGGCGATTCTCTTGTCCATTGTTAAGATAATTTGTGTGTGGGGGGGGTGGCCGGTACTCTTGTCCACTGTTTACGACAAATGTTTCGTGTGATTCTCTTGTCCACTGTTTACGACAAATGTTTCGTGCGATTCTCTTGTCCACTGTTTACGACAAATGTTTCGTGTGATTCTCTTGTTCACTGTTGGTAATGTCTTTGATTACAATTTTGCCGTAGATTTGCCGAATTTTGAGCACGTTGACCAATAAAGATGTCTAGATGCCACTAAACAAAACAGCTGAGAAACACATAAATGAATGTAAATGCTACAGAACAGTTCTTCAAATATCATGGGCACAAAAAAAGAACAAATATATCCATACTACAAGAACTTAATATTGAAGAAGGTTGGCTAGTAAAGAGGATTAAACAGAGAACACTATTAAGTATTTTGGACACGTTAAACGTCATGATAATCTAGAGAAGACCGTCTTGGAAGGATACATAATGGGAAAAAGAAAGAGAGGAAGACCAAGTCGAAGATGGCTGCATCAGCAGCAGGGCATCTTGCTTACAACCGAGAGCCCTACAGGAGAGCTGTTAGGGAGGCAAAGTTCCGCAAGGGACATGCAAATGACTGACTGAGATGCCACTACTAACGAACTGTAGACCTATGTATCCCAGCCTACACCAGGACTCGCATCTTTCTTTGCCAGATGGCTGAAACTCAGACAGAGAGCATTGTAGTGAGATCATTGTCGGCCATAACTCACCAACCCTGACAAATGAGCGAGTACACCTGCTCCTCTAAGGTTTGTCTATAACACAACTACTATTCCTACGGTCTATACTACCTACAATCATTCACAGCTGATATAAATGTTATATCCCTGATCTCGCTTATCTGCGCGTGGATAACAAAGTCACTTGTCTCATGACATCCTTGATACAGGTAAGTGACTCAATCTTCATGTGGCCACAAGTCTCTTGGACTTAATCAGTGAAATTTGCAAGAAAAAGGTAGTCTGCCCTTGGGCACGTGGTTCTAGAAGACATGTATGTAACGTTGCTGTTAACAGTTTAGGTTACAAAGTACAACTAATGTTCACGCTCGCATGGGTATAGAAGAGTTAAGTGAAGGTAAAGATTTTGTTAGTTTTTCCGTGGGACCTTGGGAGTGAACAGGTAAAGGGAGTTTTCACGTGAAATGACAGCTGGGGTAAGAGTTCAGGTTAGAGAGAGAGAGAGGGAGATTTTAAAAATGTATTCTTAGTTCAGAGTTGACAGGGAGTAGTAGTAGTTTTGTCTCAATAGAATGGGCTAGGTAGTCTTAGAGTTTTGTTGTGTGTAAGTGGAGATATTTTGCAGCGGTTCTCATTATGTAGAAGTTTTGTTGTGTGTCCATTTGTTGGGCAAAAGTTTGTACTACAGTGTTTCTCATCATGTAGATTCTGTTGCCGTTGTACATTTTAGGGCTGTTAGATTTTTTGATCACTAGATTCCAGTGTGAGTGAGTGAAGTGTTTTCTTTCCAACTGAGAAAGTAACCTATAATTACTATATCCCTGTGAGTATGAGCATTGGTTCTTGTGACAGTAATTGTATACTCTGAGTGAGTTAGCAGTTCCCATGGCAACACTGTCATGCTCGGAAGATTATTTTTGCTTGTGTTTGTAACATTCTTCCTGCCATGTGGCAGCAGACATTATTTCCCTCATACTTCTTACAAGATTCATCCTCATTTTACTCATGTTAAAGTCCTTGTCTGTCATACATTTTGACTCTGTTGGCTTTCACTCAACGTTAACTGCTAAGTTTCGTGTGGCTGTCAGATTCAGTCCTCGTTATATTGTTGTCCTAGTACCGTATGCCTGGGTTGTCTGTGTTCTTTGTGGATAATTAAGAGCACATAGTTGAAGATCAGTTTGAATTTAAATTAAAAAATCAACACCAGGCAACCTTCTCCTCAATCTTAGCAAGCTACCATGTGAGCCCTGTGTGATGTTTAACGGCACGGGAAGGATGTAAGACCTTTCTCTTTGAAACAAGAAATTCTCCTATTTCTGCCTATCTCAGCCCGACAAGCATGTTCAAGTTAGTTGTGGCAGAAATTGTTCTGGCGCGCATTTAGGGGATTTCTGCTTAAGCCGGTGCCGACTCTAGGCGGCAGCGCTCTTGCAAATTAGCATCCAGTTTCAGCTGGTGAGCATTCTGCTTCATTCAGGCTGCTGTGACGGCATGTTTGCGGGCAGCAGTTGGAGGAATGAAAACGTGGGTTAGCCTCAGCCAGCCCTGATTTGATTCTGGAAGTTTTCAAACCGGCGTGACAGGTTCCCATCCGATTTAATACCCGTTTTCCAAGATCGTCTCTTTTGTGTGAAGTGTCGAGATCTTCTCTTTTGTATGAAGTTTCAAGATCTTCTCTTTTGTATGAAGTGTCAAGATCTTCTCTTTTATGTGAAGTGTCAAGATCTTCTCTTTTGTGTGAAGTGTCAATATCTTATCTTTTGTGTGAAGTGTCAATATCTTTTCTTTTGTGTGAAGTGTCAACATCTTCTCTTTTGTATGAAGTGTCTTGATCTTCGCTTTTTATGAGGTGTCAAGATCTTCACTTTTGTATGAGATGTCAAGATCTTCACCTTTGTATGAGGTGTCAAGATATTCTTTTATATAAGGTGTCAAAGATTTTCATTTTTTAAGAGAGGCTCTCAGAACGCTGCCGTCATATATATATGTATGTGTATATGTATATATATATATCTAAGCTGTTCTCATTACATGTTTATCACTAGTTCTCGTTTATATTTATAGCTACAGGTTTATACATGAATAGATGGGAGTAGATGCTGTCAGGGACTCATGGCTGACATTCTGACCTCAGGGTTGCTGACAGTGATCCTGTCCCACCTCTCCGTTGATGACCCCAGTAACAGATCTAGCCTGGCTAACGTGGTAGGGGGTCGCTGTAGTCCTCAGTGAGGCGGAGTTTTGCTAAAGATGTATCGCACAGCTCCGCCCACTGACTGAAAAAAAAAATATCCGCCGCAACCTGCTTCCAATGTTATGCCTCAACATCTTCAGCGCACCGGCTGCAAAGAACATCAAGCTCGCAGTTCCGTAGTAGTAGTAGTAGTAGTAGTAGTAGTAGTAGTAGTAGTTGTAGTTGTAGTAGTAGTAGTAGTAGTAGTAGTAGTAGCCCTAGTCCTATTTCTGGCATAACACCAAGGTGGCCAGGTGAACAATATCATCAAACATGGCTTTCTACTTAATGCAGTCATTCAACTTGAACCAGTTGTTAAAATGTCTTCCTTCCTTTTCTTCTTTACCCCTATCTGGGGCATAGGCCATCAAAAAGGGCTCTCCATTTATTTCTGTCCTGGGCAGTTTCTTCTATCTGCCTCCAGATGTAGTCCATCTTTTTGATCTCTCTGGTTTGAGATTGCATTGCCATGTTTTTCTAGATCTTCCTTGCTTCCTCTTTCCATGGGGATTCCAGGTGACAGCCTGCCTGGTTATGTTAGTGGTTGGCTTTCAAAGTGTACGTCCTATCCATCTCCAGTGACTTTTCATTGTCATTTCTTTCACTGTGGGATTGATTCATTTTCTGCCTTAGCTCTTCATTACTGATGATATCTGGCCATCTACTCTGAAGGATGTTATTTTTTTTTAGACAGATGTTAACAAAGGTCTGCAGTCTCTTGGTACTTTTGGCATGTTTCCGATCCAAACGATCAGACTGACTTGACATTTGTGTTGAAAAGTTAAGGATATTCCCTTGACCTTCCAGATGTTTCTCAGATGTAAAAATTGGTGCTCTAGCCTTCCAAGTTCTTGCTGTAATATCTACTTCTGGACCACCCTCTGTCTATAATGCAGCCAAGATATGTGAATGTGTCTACTTCTTCTAATTCTTGCTGTAACATCTACTTCTGGACTATCCTGTCTACAATGCTACCAGGATATATGAACATGTCTACTTCTTCTTCTTCTTCGTTCACTTCTACCACCAAAAACCGCACTGTGAACCTACTGAATTCATGCCTGTGGTCCTCGTTAGGTCCCGAGGTCCCCTGTGTGGTCCAAAATAGACCACACGAGATCCACGAAAGGACCACAAGAGATTCAGAGTGTCACATTGCTTTAGCCTGTATTCTTGGTGGGTCTCGGAAGCGGGATTGCGTGACACCGTGGTTTTCATTGCACCAGTTTAGTCTAGGGTTGGACTTTCTCACCGGAAGACCTCGACGTGTTTAGGATATCAGTGCATCCCCGCTGGGTGAGAGGCGGTAGCCCACCCAGGCCAGAGTTGGACTTTCTCACCGGAAAACCTCGACGTGTTTTGAGATACCCGTATATCACCGCCGGGTGAGAGGTGGTTGCCCATCCAGTCCAGGGTTGGACTTTCTCACCGGAAAACCTCAGCGTGATTAGGATACGCAAACATCCCCGCCGGGTGAGAGGTGGTTGCCTATCTAGACTTCCCTGGTCCAGTGTCTCCGACTTCAGCATTTTGCGGTCGTGGCCGCTACCCTTCCTAGTTGTGACCAGGATGGAGCTTTTGTCCAGGAGGACGAATCCTCGCCACTAGTGACTTCCACCCCTGGGTTGAGCCGGTTTAGGCATTATCCCAGTATGGGCGTGTTTGGGACGGGACCGACCTCTAGAGCAGAGGTACTGTGACATGCATAGCCTTCAAGATTCACCCCTGGTATGAGCCGGTTTAGGCAAAATTCACCAGTATGGGTGTTTATCAGGCGTTACCGACCTCTAGAGCGGAGGTGGCATGACATGTCTAGCCATCAAGTTCCACCCCTGGTGTGTGCCGGTTTAGGCATATTTCACCAGTGTAGGTGTATTTCGGACGTGGGCGGCCTCTAGAGCAGAGGTGCCGTGGTATAGCTCTCGTAGCGATACTACTGGACATACCAGTTAAACTTCACTTTCCATCACCTTTTCCCATCGGCTCCGCACAGCAACCTTTATTTCTTTTCCGCATTTACTTCCTTAACCGGGAGGAGCTTCACTCCACGCGCGGCATTTAAAGAGTCTCGCCAGCAGTGAACCCCGGCGGCGTTTCATTTCCTTTAACCGGCGGGGGCGGCTCTCTCTGCTCTAACGAGCGGAGAAGAAAGCCTGGCCACCCACAAACAACACACGTTACATACTGCAGACCCGATACTCTTTGCGAGAGATGGGCCAATTTCGAGACCATCGGTCGACAAAACCGTACTACATCGTTATCACGAACCTGGCTGGCTAGCCGTTTACATGCTTCGCTCGACGGACAAACCACTTGCTTCTGCATCGAAACACCTTAACTCTCGCCGTCCGGGAAGGGAGCGAAAGCCTGTCTCCCCACGCACGGAACTCGAGAGCGCTTTTTCGCCAAAAGAACGTCTACTTCTTCTAATTCTTGCCTTCTAAGATGATTAAATTTGTGTTGTGTTTATTCTCAGAATAAAATATTTCACTGAATGTAAATTTTTGCATTATATGCACACATTTTTGAAAAAAAAACATATTAACAGGAATGGTTATTAATTATTCAGAACACACTATTTCAAAGTAAATTTAAAATGAAATAAAAGCCAGATTCACAAAAGTTTAACATAAATAAATCTTGTTTAATTTAAATGTATTAGCCATAAATACATCACATTTATAAAACATGGTTAAAAAAAAACATGTCAATTTATCTGAAACAGTTTGGAAATACTGACAGATCATAGTACTTTTGTATATAAAAATCACAGTGATATGGATGAATATTATGGAACCCAACATTTTCACTTAATGTTACATCTCCAGTGAACTCAACATTTTCACTTAATGTTACATCTCCAGTGAACTCAACATTTTCACTTAATGTTACATCTCCAGTAACTTTTAGATCAGGCTCTGTTGGCATCCAAATTTTGTTGCTGCTCATAGTGAAAGAAGGGAAAAAAAAAGAGATCTCGGCCCAAGATCTGGCAGTACTATACTGATGACTGTTCACTTCAACAATCTGATGGTTGGCACTGTGTGATTCACTGTGGTATAAGTGATTAATCTGACTTGGTGAATAGTATGAGATTAATCTGACGACTATTTATATGTGACTAATCTGATGGTTGGAATAAGTCATTAATCTGATGGTTGGCACTGTGATTCATTTCATGGCTGGTATAAGTGACTAATTTGAACTGGTGAATGGTATGAGATTCATGGTTGCAGTATCATTGATTTGATGGTTGTATATCTATATCTGCTCCAAGGCATGACAGGGTCACCTTTACCTTTTTTTTTTATGTCTATATCTGATGGTTTGTGTAAGTATGGGATTAATGTGATGGTTTGCACATATGACTAATTTGATGGTTTGCATACGTCATTTAGTTGAGGTGGCTGGTGTATGAGATTAATGTGATGTTTGGAATATGTCATTAATTTGATGGCTGAAGCAAACAAGGCTGCCTTAGAGGGAAAGTCAAGGCTGGCAAACCAAAGCTGGTCAATGCCTTGTCCAACGTCTCCCATTTACGGATTCTGGTATCTGGCCTGGCTCTGCCATTGATGGTTGAGATAATGGATGGCTGCACTGATGGCTGGGGTAGGCACATGCTTTGATCATTTAGAGGGGAAAAATGTAGGGTATACAAGAAAAAAAAAAGTGCATAAATATTTTAATCTTATCAACTCAAATTCCACATTTTAGCCAAACCATAAATCCTAAAAACTGCTGGGAAATGAGTAAAGGAGAGAATGGTAGTACCCTGAGATCGAACAGTAATTCTGCAACTATAAATACCTTGTGGAAGATCACAGCAGTCTCAACAGTGTAACAATCTCCTGTTCAACTTTAGTTATTCAACAAATGTGATTTCCTATGATGAACTTCAGCTATGTGGCTGGTCCTGGTGGTTTAAACCACAGATTCAAAAGAAACTAAATCTTGTTATAATGGGATTTCAGGAAATAGAATATTAATCCATCATGCTTTTATAGGAATTCTGGTTCAAGTGGTAAATCTATTAATAGGCTAACTGGTTTATCAGCAGCATTATGATACAGTTGAGTATGTAAAATTTGTTGCAGCTTGACAAAGCATAACAATACAGTAAAATCTCATCACAGCAGACTTCCAGGGGATTGGCAGACTAGTCCATTATATCCTACATCCAAAGTCCACTATATCCAGAATAAAATACATAGGAGTGTGGCCGGCACCTGCAGACCTGGTCCATTATTACAGAAGCTCCATTATAACAGGATTTTACTGCAAATGTATATACATATGCTGTAAACAGTTAAATCTATGAGAAAAAAACAATCACCAGTCACTGGGCATATAATAATAAGAAGAAGGATTGAAAACATCATAACAACAGGGAAGATAAGTAGGAAGAGATGCAGGGGAAGAACAAGAGAAAAGGACAGCCCAACATGATGGCACCAAAAAAAAAAATCACTAATTGAGCTGACAGAAAATATCAAGAAATGAGAGCTATGGACAACCATGACTGCCAGTGCCTACAGACATGGCACATGATGATGATGCTGTAGACAGAACAAGCATAAAGTACATATACAAAGTATCAATAAAAAAAGCCATTCATTTTTGCAATGAAAACAAATAAGTATGCTACAGGAACAGATAACAGAACAACAATTTTACTTAAGACTCAATGTGGTTTACAGAAATAATTCCACAAAAACATGATTTATATACTGTATGTAGTTCAATAAACAGTGTGATTTCCACATGTAACTCAAGAAACAACTTGGTTTACAGAAGGAACTCCATAAACAAAAAAAATATAGTTTACAGAAATACTCCATAAACAAATTGGTTTAGAGGATAGAAGGGACACAACTCTAAGAAATAACTCCCAACAGGAAATTCTTCGCAAAAAAAAAAATACAGAATAAATGGTTGAAATATTTTTTTATAGTCAGCTTTATATATCTCCTTTGAATTCTGTCATTTTATTCAATGTATTTTAGTTATTTATTTAAGAAAATGCTTCTTTATGTCAGTGATAAAGCATTTCATAGATATGATCATCTACACTATCTCTTTCACTTCAAAACAACACTGGCAATGTCAGCAGATCCTGCACACTTCCATGAATCAGTGCTCAGGTTATTAGGCAAAGTCTAAATAAAATGAGAAATAGCACATCTCTAAACCAACCCCTATTTTTAAATCATAAATAAAAAAAGATAAAGATAGTCCCATAGCAAATGCCGTAGGGGATGAAGCGGTAGAGGCCTCACTATGCTGGGCCATCAGCGTATGAGGTAGGGTGGCCAGTTCCTATCCTCGCTGCCTCTCCTTCCCAGATTTTTTCTGGTACCCATTTTACAAGGCTGGGTTGACCTATTGGTCGGAAAAAAATCCCGCTCAGCTGAGGATTCAAACCCTCGACCATTTTCAGTTGCTAGATAAGTGCTCTAACTATTATGCTAGCTGGTCCCTTTTAAATTATAGGGCAACATTTCCTTAGTTTCTTTCCACCAACATTTGTCATTAAAATTTATTCTGGCAGAGTATGCAAACTAATTCAGGAATGAAAGAGTTATGCTCAGCCCAGTAATTTTGTCTGTAGCTGCCAGCAGCTTCTAAGAACTCAAACCTTATCTGAGACAGACATGGAAAACAGACATGAAACAGATATTTTGATTGGAATGCTTATATTGCATTGGCATATAATAAGACATGAATAAATACACTTATACATTTGTTATTATATTGCAAATATGTAAGATACTTGACAAGAAGTGAAACTCCATTCTGTACTTCAGCTTCTTCTTAGATGTCTTGTTTCTTAACTTCTGCATATTGCCATTTGCCTACTATCATTGCCTTTCAAAATCTCTCTCTAAACCTTTAAGGACCCAAGGACATGGGAATTCTTACAAGGATTTTCTATAAATACTTGTCTTTCATCTTTTTCACTGGTTGGCTTTCATCATCAGTCTTCATGGGTTCACTTTCATGATATGCGTTTTTCCTTTCATCAGCATTTTTTTTTTCCAATTTCCATTTCTGTACTAGGCTTATGTTTTTCTTTTTTTTCTGTCAGATAGGTTTACTGGTCCTATCCCAAACTCTCCTTAGTTGTCTTTTACAGTCATGCTTGGAAGGGTACAGTGGTCCTATTCTTTGCTTCCCAGGCAAGTGCCCAAGTTCCGGGTACCATTAAAAAAAAAAAAAACACTTGTCTGCAAATAGTCAATCCATAAAAGCTAAACAAATTATGAATACTGATATTCAGATGTACATACTGACACTGGATGATAATTGTAAACAGATAAGGCTAAACACATAAAACCTTACATGCAATTTGAATATCTAAATCACAGAAGACAAACAAATAAATGAACTTTTTTTTTTTTACAGTGGGTGAAGAAATGGGCATTTGGATCCGTTAAACAAGTGTAATATTTTGTCATCTTACATTTGTCCCTCATCTCTCACACAAATGAGAAAGATGATATTAACTCAGTTACTTTTTCTCCACACTGAATATTTTGGCCATGCTAGCTAATTCTTTTTTAAGTCCTATAGCCAGAGTGCAGTTGGCAGTTTTCTCCAGGCTTTTAGACATTTCTACAACTTCAGACTCTAAACCAATATCTCCTGCATGGTTCTGCAGCACACATGCTGGCGATATCTTTTGTGAATCTGGACTATGGAAATGTGAACCACATTACAATGTAATACAAAAGGCAACAAGCACGCCAAGAGTAAATCTAATGGTAAGCTGTAGTTGTTTACTCCAAAAAAGTGTTGAAATTAAGTCCTTGTTGCCAAAAAGTGTCAAAATTAAGTCCTTGTTGTAGCTGCTTATTCTAAAATGTAACAAAGTTAAGAAATAAGGACAAGATAATGTTCATTTATGGCATAACATTTGCCCTGACCGCATTACTATAATTTTATTGTATGAAAACAGACATGATTACTCAATACATTATTTAAAATCTGGTATAAATAAATATTACATATTTATGACCCTGTTATATTCATCAAATGCTCATTCACTCATAAAAATTCAAACTAAAGTTCACAGTTATGTTTTTTGGCAATAACAACAATAAAAACATATATATGTAATAACAACAACAACAACAACATATAATCTTGTTGCAAAACTGAGTGAACAAAAAACCATTCTGTCTTATCATCATGAGGGAGGGAGCATCATGTACATAAATCATGAGATAAATCTGTAATGCTGAAGTCAAGTTTTTTTTTTTTAAATAATGAATTCATCAAATATCATACATCTTCATTTCTAGACATAAGTTCTCATACTAAAGTGATGTAGTAATTTCTTCAGATAAAACAAAACTTCACTCAGTAACTAAATAACACATAACAGTATAATAACAATAACATGAATTTGTCTTGTTCTAAATCTTCACTCCTCAAAGTTTAACAATATTTGTAATAATTACATAACTTGCATGACAGATCAAAAATGCGATGAAGTTCCCAAAATCTGGTACAAAAATTAATAGTACAAAAAAAGAATCTATACCACTTTTACTCTATTTTAAAAAAAAAAGGGAAAGGATAATCCTGTCATGCCTTAGAGGCACATAGGGATATAGTGTTAGTACCCGACTTCTTCTGGAGTTGGGGAAGGAAAGACTGTATTTGAAACAAACAAAAAAGAGTAAAATAAAATTTAACACATGAAAATCAGTGTAATCTTTGTAAGACAAACCTGAGTTGAAACTGGATGAATGAGGATGAAGGTAATGAGGTCAGTCACTTTTTGTTTTTACATCCCAAAATGTATTTTTTTAAAAAAAAGTGATCACAGAGCTTCAAAGGGGTTAATGTAACATCCATATATACAGTAAACATAAAAAAAAAATAATAATGAGGGCTGCAAATGGAGGCACTTTGGTGGTAGTCCTGGTGGTATAGAGGACTTCCTAAATGTTGGAATTGTAGTTCTGAAGAAAATAAAACAAAGCCATTTGTATATAATTATTACATTAGCAGACATATTTCCATATATATAATTCCACCTACAGACCTCACAGATACATTATTCATGCTTACCAGTGGTTCTTATTACAGACCTCACAGAGGTCATGCTGACCAGTGGTTCTTAAACAATTTTGGGCTGCCATCCCCTTGTCTTGCAGTCTACATACCCCCCTCCCCCCACATCAACCTTTAAGTGCCCAAAGTACATGGGGCTTCCATAAATGCTTGTCTTTCATCCTTTTTTTCCCCTGCTCTTTCTCAGGTGAACCCTCTATTACTCAACATCCTCTCTGTTGTTCTTCTCCATATCTCCTTCGGTCTACCCCTACTCCTGTTCCTCTGAGGTGTCCATCTCTGTGCTATTTTTGGCAGTGAGTCGCCAGTCATCTCAAACACATGCCCCAATCAGCGCCACTGTCTTTCCTCAGTTTGCAAGAAACCTGCTATCAGGCTGTGTATTTCCAATGTCTGGCTTTCATCCACAATCTTCATAAGCTCAGTTTCCTGATGTACATCTCTCCTTCCACCTGCATTTGTTTTTTTCCCTTGCTTCTGCTTCTATATCCATACTACAAGAACTTAATACTGAAGAAGGTTGGCTGGTAAAGAGGATTAAACAGAGAAAACTTAAATATTTTGGACACGTTAAACATTATGATAATTTAGAGAAGATTGTTTTGGAAGGGTAAATAATGGGAAGAAGAAAGAGAGAAGGACCAAGGCAAAGATGGCTGCAAAACATCGTTGATAATCTGCAAATGGATGCATCAGTAGCAGGCCATCTTGCTTACAACCGAGAAGCCTATAGGAGAGCTGTTAGGGAGGCAAAGTTCTGCAAGGGACATGCAAAAGACTGACTGACTTTGTTTCTGTAGCAGTCTGATGGTTTTTTTAACTGCTAGTGTTAATGGCCCTATGCTGAACCTTCCTTATTTATCTTTTATGATCACGCTTAGTGAGGCACAATGGTCCTGTTCTTACTCCCCAGGCATGTGCCCAGGTCTTGGGTGCCACACGGGGGGGGGGGGTCTACATGACTAGGCCCACAAAAAACTTTTTTTTTAACTCAAATGGTTCTGATGCCCCTGTTATTTCCTTCCCCTTGCTGGCCCTCTGAATAACACTGTACATTATTATGTCTTTTTAAATAACTAAAAGTATCTTTCTGTCTTTATTCTGCATTATTCTTCTTTTCATTTTCAGTTTTCTAGTGCTTCCGAAGTTTATTTCTTTTCTGTTCATGAAGTGGGCCTAATATTCTTTTTGCTCTTAGCTCCACACTTCAAGAATCTCAAGTTTCCTTTCTTTACTTTTTTGCCAACTCTGATGCTAGCATGTCAGTTATGGGTTACTGTCCACTATCTCACTCATGTCTGCTATGGGTTACTGTCCACTATCTCACTCATGTCTGCTATGGGTTACTGTCCACTATCTCACTCATGTCAGTTATGGGTTACTGTCCACTATCTCACTCATGTCAGTTATGGGTTACTGTCCACTATCTCACTCATGTCAGTTATGGGTTACTGTCCACTATCTCACTCATGTCAGCTATGGGTTACTGTCCACTATCTCACTCATGTCAGCTATGGGTTACTGTCCACTATATCACTCATGTTTATGAATGAGGAAATTTCGTGTCAACTGTAATAAGTACAGCATCAAAATTAACAAAAACAATTACAACATTAAAAGTAACTGAAATTTGGTTCCTACGAAGAATGTTAAGAATACCATGGACAGCTAAAATAACAACTGAAGAATGCCTAAGGAAAGCCAACAAGAAACAATCCTTAATAAACACACTATAGGGAAGACAAGCTAGGTTTACTGGCCATATAATAAGATGAGGAGGAACTGAAAATATCATGACAACAGGGAAAATTGGAGACAGGAAAGGGAGAGCTAGACCAAGAAAGAACATATTAGATGGCTTGACAAAATGGCATCGATGAAGCACAAGAGCAGAACTAAGGACAACATGAAAGATCGGAAACTGTGGAGAGAAAAGGTTGCCGACAGGGCACAGGTCATGAAGGTGACAGCATTGAAAAGGTCTAATAAAGTGAGATTCCTTGAACCATACTTGCAAGGAAAGTAATCTGGCTGTTTGGTAATCTATTTCACTTACCTGCGCAACCTTTGGTCTTTGGATTTTAAATTCCTGCAAAAGAAAGGTAGAAGATGATTTGGTACACAGTAAACGAGGGAAAAAAAATTATAATTTGATTGTCAGATATTTTTTCATCTTCACATTCTTCTTCTTTTCTTCACCCCCAGAATGAGACTGACTAGGCTGTGTCACAGTTTGTTGCTAGGCTGTGATATCTGTGCCTAACATAAGACTGGCTTATTTTTAGAGATGAGTGCACACAAAGGTGTGTGCAACAGGTCTTTAGCAGACTCCAACACCATGGGGAGTATGGCAACCCCTGCCTCATTAGTCAGACTAGGTCTGTTACTGGAGGTACTAGTAGTCAGACTAGGCCTGTTACTGAAAGTACTAATAGTCAAGCTAGGCATGTTATTGAAAGTACTAATAGTCAGGCTAGGCATGTTACTGGAAGTACTAATAGTCAGGCTAGGCATGTTACTGAAAGTACTAATAGTCAGGCTAGGCCTGTTACTGGAAGTACTAATAGTCAGACTAGGCCTTTTACTGGAAGTACTAATAGTCAGGCTAGGCTTGTTACCGGAAGTACTAATAGGCTAGGCATTTTACTGGAAGTACAAATGGTCAGACTAGGTCTGTTACTGGAGGTACTAGTAGTCAGACTAGGCCTGTTACTGGAAATACTAAAAGTCAGGCTGGGCCTGTTACTGAAAGTACTAATAGTCAAGCTAGGCATGTTACTGAAAGTACTAATAGTCAGGCTAGGCCTGTTACTGGAAGTACTAATAGTCAGGCTAGGCATGTTACTGGAAGTACTAATAGTCAGGCTAGGCATGTTACTGAAAGTACTAATAGTCAAGCTAGGCCTGTTACTGGAAGTACTAATAGTCAGACTAGGCATGTTACTGGGAGTACTAATAGTCAGGCTAGGCATGTTACTGAAAGTACTAATAGTCAGGCTAGGCATGTTACTGGAAGTACTAATAGTCAGGCTAGGCATGTTACTGAAAGTACTAATAGTCAGGCTAGGCCTGTTACTGGAAGTACCAACATGAGGTGGGGCAAGGTCAGCCCTGATGACAGTTATGGGTCACTGGTTGTCAAACTGAACCGTCCTTGCTCCTCCAGCAGCCAGCTACGGTTCACTAATCATTGCCTCATTCATTTTGGATATCACATCTTTGGCCATCTTCAGTATCAGATTATCTAGTTTTGCTGGAATTTCAGCTCTGCCAGTTTTTTTTTTCATTCTGTGAACCAGACACTTCAGATTAGGCCTGAATATGCACTTGATGGATTCTTCTGGAGCATGTGTTCATGATTCTGTCATCCACTACACCATGGATATTCAGTTTTTTTAGTGATGTAAAATTCATTTGCTGACTTTGCTTCTTGATACATAAAAAACTGCAGGGAAAAAAAAAAAACTAAAATGTTGTCAAATCTGCTTTCACCAAATGCATCACATTTTGCATTTCACTGTCCTCCTTATTTGGAACCAAAGGTGAGTAGAGGTGTATGGTTCAAAACAACAAAGGAACTGAAGAAATTGAGTAAAAACACATACAGCAGGGAATAAGGAAGTAAGATGATAATGTATAAATGAAGAACAAGCAACATGCAATATTTCAGCATGAGCCTTTTTCAAGGATTACATACAAGGACAACACAACACATAAAAAAACTTCGCTTTTTGGTCTCCTCCTGCTTTGAAAGACAAGCATGAATGGGCCCAGGTAAATGGAACTGAAGGGTGGGAATGAAGTGAATGACATAGGATAACAAATTCAAAACTTCAGCCAATCAGAAACCTTAGGTGGCATGGATGGAAAACAAGAGGACAACAGTGGGGAGGGGGTGGGGTGGGGAGGGAGGTTACAGAAGGCGACAAGAAAGCTATAAACACTTGGAGACTGTTACAACAGAAGGAGGTAATAAAGCTAAAGCCGCAGCGGGGCTGAAGAAAGAAAGAAAGTGCAGCACAGATAGCAGAAAGTAGATGGAAATTTAAAGAAGTTTAAAGAAAGCTGAATTTTTGTTGTTAATTCCAGCTCTGGGTGGAGGAGACAGCCAGCCAGGAAAATAGGGTGATGTTCTAAAGCCTTAAGGGAGCATTCAATGGAAGAGCAGGAGCAGATTGCAGAAATGTCCCATTTTCCCTTGGTGGTTTCTTTGGCAGAAGTGTTTTGCCACTGGTGTTCATGCCCTCTGAGATGAGTCGTTAAGGTGTTGATGAAAATGATCTCCTAAATGTAAACTGGTCTCCCTTATATACATCATATCGCAACGTTTGCACATAATGGCATAAATGACACTTCATGAAGTGCAGGTGAAGCCTTCCTGAGCTGATAATGTGGACTTAGGGAAGGAAACCTGGCTAGTCTCAACAACAAATGGACAAGTATTGCATCTACGGAGACTGCAACTTTTACTACCATAAAAAGTCCTGTCCTCTGTAATGAGGGGACTTCTAACTAGTAGGTCCTTGAGGTTCTTGTCCTGTCTGTAGGTCACCTATATGACATTGTGTGAAGTGCAGTGCAGATGAAGCCCGTCTGAACTGACAGCATGGACTTCAGGAAGGAAACCTGGCTTTCTTGTCTCTTTCTGTACCCCCCCACCAAATTGTTATTTCACCTTTCATCCATACAGCCTAAGGTTTCTGACTGACTGAAGTTTTGAATTTATTATCCTACATCATTCCTCAACCAATCACTTCATTCCCACCCTTCAGTTCCATTTACCTTGGCCCATTCATGCTTGTCTTTCAAAGAAGGAGGAGACCAAAAAGCTAAGTTTTTTTATGTGTTGTATTGCCTTTGTATGTAATCCTTGAAAAAGGTTCATGCCAAAATATTGGATGTTGTATGTTCTTCACTATACATTATCATCTTACTTCCTTATCCTCTGTCATTTGTGTTTCTGCTCAATTTCTTCAATTCCTTTGTTTTGTAAAAGTGAACCATACACGTCTACTTACCTTTATTACTAGAACCGCAGTTTTCATCTCTTTTATTTGGTACCAAGGAAACAATACACAGAGCACTCAAGGATATGTTTACTTACTTCTCCTTGTGGTAGTAATTGCCTGAACAAGAAGTCCCAGGAAAAGTTGCCCCGGTTAGAAGCTATGGAAAAATCATTACAAAAAAAATCCTAAAATCATTCCTTTGTTACTAAGTGACATCAAATCATTATCAGTAGAACTGTACTGACTTACCAGATTTTCAGTATTTAGTCACTGATTTTCCAGATGGCCAAATACAAATTGAAATATATATCATGGATTCATGGGACAAGGGCTATTTGTTAAAAATGGGAATACTGCTTTCAAAATGACAAAATAATTATTGTTAGGAATTTGCCACTGTTGAATGAATGTTATTTGTTTCTTATACACAGACTTGTCTGTTTTATAAATGTATAGGGATACTAGCTATTATTTACGAATTACTAATCTAACATTTTATTCTTCTGTTAATTAATCTACCATAAAAAGTTAAAGGTAAAAAATGCCAGTTTCCATGACATTAAGGCATATAATGGATACAGTTTAGGCCTGTATTTCCAAAACCTTCAGCGTATGACAGTGTGATGTGATCAGTATTATGCCTAACTGTATTTATCTTCCCAGATTTCTCATTTTGCTTCATTAACTTTGTCTTTCCTATATTGATCTTTAACCCTATTTTGCTAGCATTTTGAGTTAGCTTGTTTATTTTATCTTGCATATCTTTGTGCCTGCTTGATAGCAGACAAATGTCATCAGCAAAGTCAAGGTCCTCTATTACTGTGCTGAGGGTCCATCGTAATCCTCTGGATCAGTTCATATGGTTTTCTTTTTTTCCATGACACTTGGTCAGTCTTGGCCTCTCCTTTCCTTTTTCCATTTAATTTTCTGGTCACTGTGGGCTACTAAGTTAAACTGGAGTAAAAGCAATTTCAATTTAACTGGTTCAATTTACAATGGTTTTTTTGGCTGAGCCTATGTTGTATACTTGGCAATATGAATGGTACATTGATAAACAATGACTGCCGAGTGATATCTCTCTCTGAACCTTAAGTGCCCAGGGCACATGGGGCTTACGCAAGGGTTTTCCACAAATGCCTGTCCTTCGCCTTTTTTTTCTGCTCTTGCCCAGGTGAGCCCTCTATTGCTCAACATCCTTTCTGTTGTTCTTCTCCATGTCTCTTTTGGTCTACCCTTACTTCTGTTCCCCTGTGGTGTCCATCTTAGTGCTATTTTTGGTAGTGAGTTGTCAGTCATTCGGAGCACATGTCCCAACCATCGCCAGCGTCTTTCCTCAATAACTGTTGTCAGTGGTTTCATCTGCATTTCTGCTAATAAGATGTTATTTCTTATGGTGTTTGGCCAAAATATTTTTCTAATTCTTCATTTTCTTCTCCTTCTTCTTCGTTCGCTTCTACCACCAAAAACCGCACTGTGGTCCTACTGAATTCACGCCTGTGGTCCTCGTTAGGTCCCATGGTCCCCTGTGTGGTCCCCGAAAAGACCACACGAGATCCACGAGAGGACCACAAGGGGTTCAGAGTATCACAGGGCTTTAGCCTGTATTCTTGGTGGGTCTCTGAAGCGGGATTGCGTGACACCATGGTTTTCATTGCACCAGTTTAGTCTAGGGTTGGACTTTCTCACCGGAAGACCTCGACGTGTTTAGGATATCAGTGCATCCCCGCTGGGTGAGAGGCGGTAGGCCACCCAGGCCAGAGTTGGACTTTCTCACCGGAAAACCTCGACATGTTTTGAGATACCCGTGTATCACCTAATTCTTCGTAAACATTTAGTCTGGAAAGAATTCAACTTGTTTTCTATGGTTTTGGTGATTTTCCAGCATTCACTTCCATAGAGTAATACACTTAGAACATTACTCTTAAATATCCTGATTTTCATATTTATGCTTAGTTTTTTGGATTTCCATATAGTCTGCAGCATTGCAAAAGCCTGGTTTGCTCTAGTAAGTCTGCTGTTGATGTCCTCTGTGCTGTCTCCATTTTCTACTATTCTGCTGCCAAGGTATACAAATTCGTTGACCTCCTCCACTAATTTGTTATCTACTCTGAGTACATTTCTGTTGTTCACATTTTGCTTCATTAACTTTGTCTTTCCTACGTTGATCTTTAGTGATATAGATTATTAAAAAAATAAATCTAGCAGTATGGGTTCCTGTTTTTCTCTTTACAGTGTGGCCTCATGTACGACAGCTGAATTTATTTTAACCTGAAGGATTATATCACAGTCTCCAATGTACTTCATACACCAAGCCAGTACATAACTATGTACCTCATACACCAAGCCAGTACATAACTATGTACTTCATACACCAAGCCAGTACACAACTATGTACTTCATGCACCAAGTCAGTACATAACTATGTACTTTATACACCAAGCCAGTACACAACAATGTACTTCTTACACTAAGCCACTACATAACTATGTACTTCATATGCCAAGCTACTACATAACTATATGTACTTGAAAATACCTTCTGTTGCTTGTGGTCTCAAGGAGCCATACCAAGAATCTTTGAAAGACCTGTCATGATGGCCAGACCTGTGTTCCTGTCCTACATAACTTAAACCTGCAGACATCCTATCAGAGAGGTAGCTATCACTGTGACTTCTAGCATCCCACGTCTGCCGCTTGGCCAAGTAAGTGGCAAAGGTACTACGGAACTGTCTAGAGGGACAAAAACATTTGGTTAAGATACAAAGTGATATAGGGTATCCACATATTCTGGTTTTGTCATGATCAGTCAGTCAGTCATTTGCATGTCCCTTGCAGAACTTTGTCTCCCTAACAGCTCTCCTATAGGCCTCTTGGTTGTAAGCAAGTTGCCCTGCTGCTGATGCATCCATTTACAGATTATCAACAATGTCTTGCAGCCATCTTCACCTTGGTCCTCCTCTCTTTCTTTTTCCCATTATTTACCTTTCCAAGACAATCTTCTCTAAATTATCATGACGTTTAATACGTCAAAAATATTTAAGTTTTCTCTTTAATCCTCTTTACTAGCCAGCCTTCTTCAATATTAAGTTCTTGTAGTATGGATATATTTGTTCTTTTTTTTGTGTCCATGATATTTTAAGGACTCTTCTGTTGCAATTACATTCAAAGGCATTTATGTGTTTCTCAGCTGTTTTTTTGGCATGATAGTCCCAGTTTTGAACTGGATTCCCCAGTACCCCATAAAATAACTGTGAACGGCTGAATAACCCTAGTGTTACAATGTACAGCATGAACTAGCTGAACTACATGAACAGAATCACACTTTTTTAAAATATGGAGTTTTTTAAAAATATGAAATTCATTTGAAAACCCCGTGAAAGATGATGTTTATCATTGAGTCCTTAAAATGCTTATGTGCTATTTTAACTTTAAAAAAAACAGCAACAAAACAGTCGAGTATTTAAATGAATTTTCATGCCATCTCTTTACCAGGTTTGACCATGTTCATGAATGTCAAAGATGGCTGTTCCACAGTGACAGCACAATCATCAGGATCCCATCATATGAAGCCATTTGATCAACAGAGGATCAAGTGGCTGGGTGGAGGCAGTGAAATGGATCCACTCCACCAGCTACAAAGGAAGCAACAAACAAGCCCTGTTCTGATTAAGAACTGGCCACTGAAGGCTGCAGAGCCATCTCCACTGACTCTTAGATCTTACATAAAGATGAATGCCTATGTAGAAGTGGAGTACAGACTCCAGAACATGTATCCCAAGAGTGTCCAACTTTTACAGATCTGTGCAACCATATATGGCCATCAGGCTCAGACATGAGACAGAAGCTGTGGGGATGCCAAGAGGACTAGATACAGAAGCTGTGAGGATGCCAAGAGGACTAGAGACAGAAGCTGTGGAGATGCCAAGAGGACTAGATACAGAAGCTGTGGGGATGACAAGAGGACTAGAGACAGAAGCTGTGGGGATGTCAAGAGGACTAGAGAAGACTTTGGACTCCATCCCGGCAACTGGGCTTCTGACTTAGCATGACCAAGAACATGAGTGCAGAAGAAGAAACAGAAGAAGAAGAATACCACAACCCATGAATCACAGCTGACAAAGACCCTCTCCAACATTTTCACTGGTGCTCCTAGTAATCAGCTCAACTTGGTTAATGTTGTAAGGCTTGTCATGGTTATGGAGCCTACTGAGAAACTTTTTTTTTTTTTTTTGTTCCACTCCAGGTCTTTGAGCTAGTCCACTCCTAGTCTGATATGAGACCAGTGTTTCAGCGTTCTCACAGCACTGGCTGCTAAGAACATCCCCTTCACATTTCCAGGAGGTATGGCAACAACAATGCCCAAGTGTAGTTCAAAAATGTAAGTAATCCAGAAATGAAAAACCCAACATCCTGGGAGGACTTGCATAATGAGCCATCAATTCTGGCAGAACAAAAAGAAATTCTTGCACTGGTAAATGAAAAAAAAAAAGTAGCCCTGTCAGTGAGCATATGTCAGTGAGTCTATATTTTCCTTGACCTGTCAGCACACTACAGGGTGATGTGATCAGCACTGCACCTGACCACCTTTCATTCCCAACCTCCAGAAGCAGCCAGGTACTGATTTCTACAGCCTGGGTGACTGAGGCATCTCCGGCCAGATCCGAATCACTGACCTTCACCATGACAGACTAGTGCACCAATCACTTTGCTACTCAGATGCCCACTGTTAAATGACTAGTCTCAAAAGAGCAGATAAATCACCAGCGAAAGACAACAGTAAGATAGTCACCATGACTCAAACCATGGACTTTGGTAAGACAAAGCAACTGCTTAGCCATGAATGGACAACACACTATTGACTTTGCCACTCCACATCCTTCTTTAACTCACTCTTCACTCATCCCTTCATTGGTAATGAAAAGAAAGGTCTAAACAAGATAAAAGTACAAGAGAAAATGTTCATGAAAGGTCAGCCCAGCTTTAAAAGTTATCTATCCAGTGATCCCAGGAAAGAAATAAAAGGAGAGGTCTTCTTGATGGCACATGTCCCTGATAGGGGTAAAGAAGGCCACATACGTCCAGTAGTCGGAAATTAAAGACAGATAATGATATTAATCTCTTCTTTCTTGTGCTCTAAACAATCAGAACTAAACTCTTCTTTCTAAAAGTCACATTACAAACAAATATGTCACCTTGAGTAATAGCATAAATTATAAATGACACTTACTCTTCTCCAAAAACATGTGACTCCTGTGATGTACTTGGAGTCCCCTTTCGTTTCCGTCGGACCCAGAGGACAACTAGAACAGCTATGGTGGTGCACAGAAGTAAAAAGAGTGGTATCCCAACACTTAACCCAATGATGAGGTCAGTATATGATTTTGCTGTTCAAGAAAGACATAAACATTTACACTCAGCCAAATTGTTTAAATTTGTAATATTTTCCCACATCTTTTTTAAAAAACTTTTCAGAAACAACTGGAAACAATGATCACACTATGATTTTTCAAAACTTCCCTCAGCTGTCAAAAAATGAATAAGCCCACACTGTTTGTTCCTTGGTGCAAATGTGTTGGTAGGTGAGGCATGGCGTATTTCCTCCTGCATGACTTCTGTTAGTGTGACCTTCAACTTGGTAACAAATAACCAATATGAACTCTACTTCCAGTTCCAACGACCTTCACATTGACAGTATTTGCCACAAAGGCAGTGCCTCCCTACCATACATATCATGAGATTAATGGCCTCAATTCATTTTCATTTGACTATTCCTTATACAAATAGAGCCTTATGTGACATTTAAGGGAACGGGAAAATGTAAGATATAATATTTAAGAGCTTTTTATAAAACGAACAGGTAAACTTTTTTTTTTTTTTTTTATCAAGGATAAGAACCAAAAGTGATAAAGTTTAAATGATGGAATAAGATCAAGAACATAAAACCTATGGTGACAGATAGTTCTTGAGAAGTGCTGATGGTTAATTTTATAATAGATATTTCCATGTATGTGAATGTAACATTTGGATCTAGAAATTAGAAAAAAAAACTAGGAAAATATGATATCATATAACGTCTGTTGATATAATCTAGAAGTTACAAAAAATAAAACATGGATTGCTAGGTCAAGTGGTGAAGAGTGCACAAAGTAATGGATTTACTGGAAAATGGACAAGATACCACAGTGCTCTCAGATACTGCAGTAACTTTGGCATAGGAAACAAGGTAAGGATTGAAGTTCTCCCTCTCTCTCCTCCCCACTAATGACTGGATCTTGGCAGGGAAATCTGCTTCTTGGGGTCTGCTCTAGGAAATCAAGCAAACCACTGCAACCACCCTTCCATCCAAACTTCACTACCAATGTTTGAAGGTCTTCAAGGCCTACATCCAGTTACAAAGGATTCAATTCTGCAGTTACAGGATCCAACCACACTGACAAGTGAACTCACCTGGGCTGATGACACTGTAAGAAAGAAAGAAAATTAATATTTAAACACTCTAAAAGACCCATACTGATCTTGTGTTTCCAGGCTATTAGAAAATTACAGCAGGCCTTATGCTGTAGGTTTCCTCATTTGACTACAGTATTTTCATAATAAAAGCTACAACACCAGTAACAGTGACAGTAACAACAATAATAATAACAACAGTAACAATAACAGCAACAATAATTACAAAGGCAATACTAATCACAGTAGCACAAACAACAATAATTATGACAACAACAACAATAATACTGACAGAGGCACAAACTGCAATAACAGTGATAGAAGCAACAGGAAAAATAATGATAGCAACAATAACAGTTACAGCTGCCCAGATGGCAACAATGACAACAGCAGCAACAGAAACAATTACAACAAAAACAACAATAATATTGATGCAGCAGTAGAAATAATTGCAACAAAAACCAGACAATGATAGAAAGCTACAGACACAATGACCACAAAAATAATTTAATCTTACATCCTTCCCGTGCCGTTAAATATCATGGCACTCGCATAGTTGTTTGCCAAGATTTCCTGTTCTTGGTGAGTCTTTCAACTTCATCAAGGGATGTTATGGCCACTAAATTGGCTTCTCTTAACAATGTCCTTTTTAGAGTTTCACGTGGTCGACTTCTTTTTCTTCGGCCTGTTGTGCTCCACTTGATAGCTTGTTTTCATATTCTCTGATTGTTTCTTCTCATCACATGGTCTACATATGTCCATCTTCTTTTTCTGATAACCCATGAGACAGGTTGTTGTTTGCTCATCTGTCTTATCTCCGCGTTGTTTTTGAATTCGTTCCACTTTATATCAAGTATTTTCCTAAGGCATTTGTTTTCAAAGAAGTCTAATTTCTTGTCTATTTCTTTAGTTCATTTCCAGCTTTCACATGCATAAATGAGGGTGGATATTACATTTGAATTGAATAATCTTAACTTGGTTTTTGTGCTTATAACTTTTGAATTCCATATGTTCTCAAGATTTTTGAAGGATAATGCTGCTTTTGCAATTCTAATTCTAACTTCCTTCCTGGTGTCACCATCCTGGTTTATATAGCTGCCGAGATATGCAAAATGGTTTACTTCTTCAACAGCTGTTCCTTCTACGTATATTTGTCATTCATCGTTAATGAGAAGTTTCATTATTTTTGTTTTGTCTTTGTTAATTTCAAGACCTATTTTGCTAGCCAAAGAAGACAGGGAATCTGTATTTTCCTGCATCAATTTCACAAAAACAATAATGATAGTAAAAACAGAAGCTATAATGATAGCAGAGCAGCAATGGAAACAATGGTAACAAAGACAATACAACAATAGCAAGAACAGCAAATAATAAAGATGAACAACAACAAAAACAGTCATAACTACAGCAACAACAACAATAACCACAGCAATAAGAACAATAATAATAACATGGTGCTTCTCAAATTAAAATCGGTTCTGAAGCAGTAAGAAGATGTCACTTTTGTAGAACTGCTTATATATGACAGAGTGACAGAAATAAATACAATTAAACTTCAATGAAGAAAAAAAGATATATTCCCTGACTTATTTTGAAAAGTGGAACACCAAAGATCTGAGATTATTAGGCCCTTTTTTTTCCACTGTTTTTCATACTGATATGATTTTCATATAGTTGCATGCACATGTTTTTCATATTGATATGATTTTCATATACTTGCATACACATCACTGGAGTTTAATTATATACTATATTCATCATCATAATTTACCTCATTACATAACAGCTCATTTTCCTCTACATTTATTTTGTTTTTTTGCATGAACTCTTCCTCATTTTCTCTTTTATTCTGATATCAAATGGATTTTGGTTCTTTTTTTTTTATATGAATATCTCACTTTCTCTTAAAGTACCGACAATCCTGCTCTGGTGTGACTTCTATGAAAAAAAGATATTTTCCTTTTTTTTTCTGTTGCTGGTATCTGATGAGACTTGGAGTTGAAAGCTCATGATGAAATCCAATCACTTGTTGGAATTTGAATTGATGGTCTTTCTTTTGTTGCTAAAATACAACTACCCAACCACTGCCTTAAAACTAGCGAAGGAGACTAAGATGGATGTGTATGGTGTTGTCTATGAAAACAAGTCAGAGAAAAGTTACCAAATTAGGAGTAGGAACAACAGAATGTTTACAACAACAAAAGAATCCAATATTTTGTCATGGAGGTGTCATTTTCAGTATTATGAAAACAGGTGGAGTTTGTTTTGTGACCGTGATAAAAGCAATTTTGCTGAAATACTGGTTTGTTATTGTTGTTTTTAATAATCATCCCATTGTTCATAACTTTTTCTTCCTTTTCTCTCTTTACTAATTTTTCTAAAACTACCAAACACCTCCATCTAATTCTAGTTAACCACTCAGTCACTTAGTCCCCAGCTCAATCTACTGAACTGATAGTCTATGTCCTGCAGCATCTGTTTGCCATAGGGGTATGATGTGTTAATGCCTTCACTCTTCTAGGCCACTACGGCATTTAAGGTAGGGATGCCAGCATCAGTCCTTGCTTTCTTACTAGAGAAATCCCAGGTACCCATATTTTGAGGCTGGGCTGACCCAGGTGTCAATCAGTCCAATAAAACACCACCCAAGTGTGAAATCAAACCAAGAACCTTCTGATTAGCGAGTGCACTAACCACTTCACCACCGTGACACTTGAACTGACAGTGACAAGAAAAAGACTATGAACTTTTTTGTAGAAAGTAGCAATGGAAGGGAAAAAACTTCTTGAACTTGAAAAAAAGATTATAATGAGATTTTAGCAAAACTCATAGTTTTACCTGCAAACTGAGGTCTCATTTTCCACAACACATTCTTGTCCATCCGCACATATTTCATAAATCATGTGGACTGTGCATAGGTCCTGGTATTTCACTAAAAAGATTAAGAAACAATAGACAAAAAACTATTTTTATATGTTGTATATTGATAATAAGGAAGTCATAATATAAACATAATGGACTGTTAATGAAAAAAAAAAACAGTATCTATCCTCTTCCTCAATCTCTGAAATGCATTTGTAAAATAAAAGATATTTACATGTTGAAAAACTGAGATGCATCTTTCATGTTTTGGCTGACAGAGCTCCTGTATCATAACAGTCTAGCATACTGAAGTAAGAGACTGATGTGTCTTCATCACAGTGGAGCTTGCTAGTACACCTGGCACAGCAGCTCAATGGTAGTGCATCATCCCACATTCTCTGTATATGACCCTGAGTGTGAGGAAATCTATGATGACCTGTCAGTATTGTATTTTCCACTGGGGCAAGGAAAGCAAAGAGTTTGGTCATGGAGTACTCAGAGAAGGTCAAGGTAAAACTCCTATTTCCATGCCACTAAGGCATACTGGGTAATACGGTGTTGGGCCCATATTTTCCACGACCTTCAGACAATGAAAGTGTGATGTGGTCAGTATCACACCTGGCCACTTTACCTTCCAAGATTTCTCTGGTACCAATTTTTTAGAGGCTGGGTCAACCATGGGGCCTTTATTTGGTGTGTACCAGAAAAAAAATCCCACTACTGGGACTGAACCCGGTACCACCTGATTAGTAAACCAAGCACCTAACCACTCAACTAGCCAGGTCGCCTCAGAGAAGACGTCATGAAAATATGCACTGGTGTGGAACTGGCAACACTGTGTCTACATACACTGCTATGTATGTATGTATGTTGCTGTCTGTGTATAGTGGTGTGTATGTTGCCATCTGTATGTATATATATATATGTATATATATATATATATATATATATAATATATATGAAAAGCAGAGAAAGCAGCAAAAACAAGAGACAGCAAAGTTTGGAAAGAAGAAAATATCTCTTCTAAATGGATTCATTGTTTAAACACAAAAAAAAGGCAACCTTAGTGACTGCAATAATTGGAGAGGAGTAACCTTACTATCAGTTGTGTCAAAAGTATTTTGCTAAGTCATTCTGAAAGATATAGTGGATACTGCAATGAGAGAAGAACAAGCAGGATTTCAAAAAGGGAGAAGCTGTCTCGACCAGATCTTTACTCTAAGAATAATAGTTGAAGAACATATTGAAAGCAAAAAAAAAATTAATCCTGAACTTTATAGACTTTAAAAAGGCATTTGATAGCATACACAGAGATTCATTGTGGAGAATTTTAAGACTATATGGAATACCATCTAAAATTGTCATCATCATTAGGGATCTCTACAATGGACATGTTTGTGTAGTCAAGACAGAAGAAGGAATGAGCGAATGGTTCCAGACTGAAACAGATGTGAAACAAGGATGTATATTATCTCCCTTGCTTTTAGGAATTGCCATTAACTTCATAATGAAAGAATGTTGCTCAGGTAAAAAGCGCATTGATTGGGCACATGGGACCCAACTAGAAGATCTTGATTTTGCAGATGACATAACCTTATCAGTGATAATGTGAATTCGATGTAAGAAAAAACAGAACAGACACCCTGTCTTCACTGAATAGCAAAATAGGACTTGAAATTAACAAGGAAAAAAAAATAATGAAACTTCCCATTAATCAAGAAGGAAAAATATACGTAGATGGAATAACTGTTGAAGAAGTAAACCAATTTTCATACCTTGGCAGCTACATAGACCAAGATGGTGATACCAGAAGGAAGTTAGAATTGCAAAAGCAGCATTGACCTTCATGAATCTTGAGAGCATATGGCGCTCAAAAGTTATAAGCACAAAGACCAATCTAAGATTATTCAATTCAAATGTAATATCCACCCTCATTTATACATGCGAAAGCTGAAAAACAACTAAAAAAACAAATTAGACTCTTCTGAAAACAAATGCCTAAGGAAAATACTCAGTGTAAAGTGGAACAAATTCAAGATCAATACAAAGATAAGGCAGATGAGCGAACAACAACCCATCTCATGTGTGATCAGAAAAAGGAGATAGATATATACGAGGGTCATACCGAAAGTTGTGAGGAAAATTTGTTTAAAAATCAGAACGTATAGAGAAACTATAAATGTATCACCTTAGTCTGCATCCTTTTCTTCACTTTTCAACATGATCTATATTTCTCTACACACATTTTTCCCATCACTCTGCAAGTCTGAAAATATCCTCCCGGTAGAATTCTGTTCCAGCTGACTGACGGCACAGATGCACTGCTTTCTGGACGTTTTCTCATGTGGGACCCAACTGGCACAAACTTTTCTATAGTCTAGAGTGTCAATCATTTCCTGTACTGCATAGTGTCCTATTCCAAGATTTACAATGATTTCAGATACTGTGACATGTCTGTCTTCTTTAATGATGTCGTCAACCCTTTCCATGTTGCGTTCAGTGGAGGCAGTTCGATGGCGACCCCAGCAAGGCATATTTTGGATGCTTGTGTTTCTGTCTTTAAAATGTTTCACCCACCTCCTAACACAGCTAGCACCCATACATACATCCCCATAAGCAAGTTGAAGTCTTTGGTGAATTTCAGCAGCGGGGATTTCCTCTTTAACTCTTTGTGTATTTGGACACGCGTCCTGCGTGGTTGTATCCCTGTTACAATATACTTATAGACGCGAGGCACGATGATGGTTTGTAGCTCTCTAATTTTGAAAATAATCAAAGTATCTTAAAACCAGCAGTTGACTTCCTTCCGGAATTCAGTTGTCCACATTAAGCACGTGTTTTGAGCAGAAAACAGAGCGATTCTTTGTTCATTTAAAGCGAGTTTTTCAAAGTTTATCGTCGCTAGGCCTTTGTTTATCAACAAATATGGCTTCCAGTGCTAGTTTCTTTCGTCCAGAGCAGCATATTTCTACATTACAAGCTCAGAATTTAATTTAAAATTGTCTAGACTGTGGTGTAGAGAATGTAGTAGTAGAAATTGTGAATTTTCGGCCCACGTGGCACTGATTGAAAGGATCTTTTGTGTTTTTTTTGGTCCAGCAGCAAAATGTGTTAGAAGGTTAGCTGGTGATACTACTTCTCAGCTTTTTGCTAGTACTAGCTGTAATGTCACAATAAGTAATGCTGGAGATTGTGTAATTAAAAAAATTAAATGTTGTAGAATGCTTCAAATTTAAAAAAAAAACAAAAACCAAAACACAATGGCCTGTTTTCTGGTAAATATTAGTCAACGACCGCCCACTTGTTTTCATGTAAATATTACCTACCCACTTGGTGTTTTTAGTTTGCTGTGAATGCATAACTAGTGCATATTTTCATGTAAATTTTGGAAGATATGTTAAAGAACAGGTGTTTGTGTACATTTTTATTCATTATGGAATTATATAACCAACTACAGTGGATTAACTTGATGGGTAAGTGACAAAAAATTTATTTTATTACTTCATTTTCCATTCTTTCTTCTCAGTTCTTAGCTCTTTTTTTTGTTGTATACTAACAAAATGTTAAAAATTTTATTTGAAAAACAAAAAGATATATAATGATGTTTGTAAATGGTGATGTCTGTAAATGATGATGATGTATGTAAATGGTGATGTCTATATATGATTATTTATGTAAATGGTGATGATGTCTGTAAATGGTGATGTCTATGTATGATGATTTCTGTAAATGGTGATGATGTCTGTAAATGGTGATACACAGATATACTGTATACAGTGCTGCTGTAAGAAAACTAAACTTCAAAATTCCTCTTCTCTTTTTTTGCTGAAAAATTACTAACAAGAGGAATTTAAATCTTAACTTGCCAGACAACATCCATACCACACAATTTTTGTAATTCAAAAAATCACAGCAAAGATGTTTTTATTGGGAAATGACATGATGAAAATGTGTTTAGAAGTTAGATGTTTTTTAGCAGTTTAGCTTGTAGCTGTTACAAATTATGACCTTCCTACTACAAACCAAAACCATATGACTGTAATTACAGACAGTTCTCGCTTTCTGATGGGGTTCCATTTTGAACTTAAATTCTATAGCATGAAGAACAAGGACTGGTTGAACTCACTGACATTCTCTAGGAATTCGGAACAAGAAATATTAACTCTCAAATTTCAAGTTGTTCAGAACATGAACTAGTTCAAACTCTCTCAAATTCTTTATCTTCTTCTGACACTTTTAGATATCAGCTTGGACATCTTTGAAGAATACTGCCATTTGTTTTTAACTCTCAAGATCACCGTACAGCTTGTCATTGATTGGTACAGGTGACGGCCATAAGCACCATCTCGGTTCTTCAAACAAAGGGCAGTCCTGTAACAGTCGCTGGAAAGTCATTTTGTCAGTACCACAGGTGCACTCACCAGCTGTTGATATCCTGAGGTTGTTAAACATGTGATGTCTCAGCCTGCTGCGGTCTGTTCCGAGTCTAAAGATCTTGACTTGTCCTTCTATGCTGAGCTGGTAGTAGGAACTTCTATATTATTCAGAACAAGACCTGGTTGGAACTCAAATTTCTACAGAATTTAAGACAAGAACTGTCTAGTACTCTCTCAAAACTTTTAGTCCTGTCAGGAACTCTCTTACCGTCATGATCACCAATTGTAATATTTGTCACTTTTGCATTTGATCCGCTGATGTTGAAGTTTTCATTATAAAGCCTCCTTAGACCGTAGACCATTGTGCCTGCAGCGTTGCTGTTCTCGCTTTTGTTAATAAAGGCTTCAGCGTTCACTTTAAGACTTCCTTGGCTGTTGATGCAGGTGGGAAAGAATCGTTTAATACACAGAATGAAAGCAAACATTTCTGAAAATATGCTAAAATGTTACAGGGAAAAACAAATTGAAATTGTTATAGTAGAGATCTTAAGTGGCTGACTTTAGGGTATTGATGATGATCTGGTGACAGTGATGGTCAGCAAGCTGAGACCAACACACACAAAATCAATGCCCTCCTAACTATTGATGGCGTTCTGGTGACAGTGATGGTCAGCAAGCTGAGACCAACACACACACACAAAATCAATGCCCTCCTAACTACTTTTAGTGAGACTCTTAAAACCCTCTATGATTACAGAAGCTGCTTGGCACCCAAGAAGTGTTTAATACAGGAATATGGAATTATGGAACCTCATGGACTGAAATAAAAATTCAATTGTATTTAACTTTCTCTTTTTCCATAATCCTGTTCACTCCCTACTAAGTTTTCATCTACTCTTTCCTCACCTGTATCAAATATTTTACTCTTTACCCCACTATATTCAAGACCCACTACCCCTGCTATTTATTCATTCATTTTACCCACCTTCATCTCTGTCTGATAATCATTGTATCCGTCTCTCTCCTTCTCTTTTCCCACTCCATTTTTACTGCCAATCAAATTACACTGCTATCATAATCCACAATTTTTCATAAAAATATTTTTAAAAGTTTCACCACATGCACTCTCAAATACAGCCTTTTTACAAAGAGATAGGTATGCGCTCCATCTTTTTATCCATTATTATTTGTTATCTTTTTATATCTTACATCCTTCCCATGCTGTCAAACGTCACAAAGGGCTTGCATGGTAGTTCACCAAGTTTTCCTGCTTTTGGAAAGCTTTTCAAACTCATCAAGGAATTTTATGCCAACTAAAGTGGCCTCTCTTAACAATGTCCTCTTTAGAGTTTCATGTGGTCGATCTCTTTTTCCTTGGCCTGTTGTGTTCCACTTGACAGCTTGTTTTGGGATTGTCTGTTTCTTCTCATCATGTGACCAAAATATGTCCATCCCCTTTTTCTAATCACACATGAGACAGGTTGTTCACTAATCTGTCTTATCTCTGCGTTGTTCTTGAATTTGTTCCACTTTATACTGAGTATTTTCTTTAGGAATTTGTTTTCAAAAGAGCCTAATTTGTTGTCTATTTCTTTGTTGTACATGATACACATTAGACTTTTATTCTTTTCTTTTTCTATATCTTTGAACCATATGTTTTTGTGTGAATAAGGTGTAATTATTAAACTAATAATTTGTAATAATATATATGATCTTGTATACTGAAAATATAATGAGGAATGTTAGAGAAGATGTAGACAAAGAATATTACGATGCCATAACAATTGGAGGTTATGAAATACCAGAGATTAGATATGCTGATGACACAGTGTTACTGTCAACAACAAAAAAAGGAATGGAAAAACTAATTATGTCAGTCTGTAAGAACAGCGAAGAACAAAACCACTATCTTAATTCAAAGAAAACTAAATTGATGACAACTGACAAAACAAACAAGGCAGCTGATATCAATGAGGAAAAACTGGAAGAAGTGGAGAGTTTTGAATATCTTGGATCACTACTAACTAGTAATGGAGATACAATAAGGGAAATTAAAAGGAGGACATCTATCGCTCTTCAGAAAGTAAAACAAATAAAGAATCTGTGGAGAGGAGCAGACAGAACTACAAAAATAAGATTTTTAAGGTCATGCATCTTTCCCATCGCAACATATGCCTGTGAGACCTGGACACTTAACAAAACAGCTGAGAAACGCATAAATGCTTTTGAATGTAAATGCTACAGAAGAGTTCTTCAAATATCATGGACACAAAAAAGAACAAATATATCTATACTACAAGAACTTATTATTGAACAAGGCTGGTTAGTAAAGAGAATTAAAGAGAGAAAACTTAAATATTTTGGACACATTAAACATCATGATAATCTAGAGAAAACTGTCTTGGAAGGGTACATAATGGGAAAAAGAAAGAGAGGAAGACCAAGGCAAAGATGGCTTCAAGACATGGATGCATCAGCAGTAGGCCATCTTGCTCACAACCAAGATGCCTACAGGAGTGCTGTTAGGGAAGCAAAGTTCCACAAGGGACATGCAAATGAATGAATATGTGATCTCCACATTCTCTGAAACAATGCAAGAGTTTGTATAAAAATTGAATGATTTTAAAGCAGATGTCAAAATTTTAATAATAATTATGGCTATTATTATTAATAATTATTTGAACTTTGAGCTAGCATTCATGTTCCACTAATGTGTTATTTGTATCTGAATTTGCGTTCTGTCAATCAGATAATCAGTTATTCATATTCAGCATATCAACTTCTGCTGCTTTAACAGTGTAAAAACTCTTTAAAAAAAACATTGTAAATGAAAATATTCTGCAAATACACAGAGACACATGCACACTAACTTACGTCATAGAAATTACGATGACATTAACCAGACCAGAGACAGTTCTACTCAGTTTATTAAACAGCTGTGGAAGAACATACTATTAAGCTATATTATTGCCACAACAACAACAATATATATATATATATATATATATATATATGTATATATATATATATACCAGAATAGTGCACTAATAATATTATGTTCAAGTGAAGCATAATAAACAACATAATATTGTTTCACGACTCAGTGTGTCATGAAGCAGATGACAGTACAGCTTGTAGAAGGGAAGGGCAAAAGTAAGGAAAAGACAAAAATTCAACCAACGGACTCCTGTAAGTCATGATGTCAGCACACCCCTCCCCCCTCCTGTCATGGTTCCCAAAGGTTTGTGAGCTGCTGGATTTTTTTTTTTTCTGTTCTCTCTTTACCTTCCTGTAAATAAACACATATCTCCACTGAGCTTTATTTTTTCATCTTAAAAGTCAGTTTTGAATCTGGCACATGTCGATATAGTATCTTATATACAAAACTGGCTACAGTAGCAAAACCATATCTATATGCCAAAGTCTAGTCTCTCAGCATTTCTTAAAATACAGCTTTCCAACAGCACAATCCCATATTAAAATATCAGCTAACTTGAGATAAGCAATGAAGGCACCAAAAGCAACAGTACCTCAGCCTCAACGTTTTTCTTTAGAGCTCTGTACTCATCACTTGAGGTGTTGTTTAGAATGCTTCCATTCACATTACTTGTTAACACAATCAAGAATTTGTAAGTTCCAACTGAAGCTGGTAAAATATAAAGTAAGACCAAAAATTTTAACAAATCTGATATAAGCAGATCATACCTAGTGAACTATGCCTCAGTTACCACATTTGTAGACAGACTAACAATGAACCCCCACTTGTCCTTGTTCTGTCTCCCTAAAGCTACAAGCAGGATGCTCTTGCAGCCAATGTAGAGATGATGCTGAGACCCAAGTATATGATAAGGTCACATGGTTATGGCAGCTATTTTTACAAATCTGGAATGAAGCTAAAAAGGCAAGAAAAGGTGAAGGGCTTCTATAAGCATTCGGCTGCCATGGGGACTACACCAATCCCTGTTCCATTTATCAGGCTGGGTCACCAGTGAAGAGGTGGGACAGGGTCTTGGTCACCTATGATTCAATGGCTCTGTGTCATTACTCTTACACAGATGTCTTGGCACCTATGAACTAACATACATATCTCAGGTTCTGTTTTTTTTTTTTCCCCCATTATCATCACTCTAGTTACGCTGAAGGTCACATTAAGAATAAATGAAAACTTTCCACTCAGCCTGGTCTTGAGCTTTTGTTTCTATTTCCTACCTTGTCACTTTTGCTATCTGGAAGTTTACTTTTGATCTCTTTCTAATAATCTTGTAATCAAGGAAGCCATTTTGGTTTAATATGAATTACAATTCGGAATACACATGTGTTCACTGTGATACATTTTGATCTTTACTGCTCAGTGTGAATAAAGCACAAATCAAAATATTTCTGTTTTGTTACAGTTGGGCTGACTTAAGCATCCTGGAGGATGGCCTGACACTGTGGTTCCCAATATTTTTTTCAGGTCCCGGACTCATCAGTCGGTCAGTCATTTGTGTGTCCCTTGTGGAACTTTGCCTCCCTAACAGCTCTCCTGTAGACCTCTCAGTTGTAAGCAAGATGCCCTGCTGCTGATGCATCCATTTGCAGATTATCAACGATATCTTGCAGCCATCTTCGCCTTGGTCTTCCTCTCTTTCTTTTTCCTATTATGTACCCTTCCAAGACGGTCTTCTCTAGATTATCATGACGTTTAATGTGTCCAAAGGTTCTAAAGACTGTTATTGCCGGAGGTGGGGTGGAGAATTCGATCTCCACCCCAACCGCGTGCATCTCAAACAGCCTCTGGCAGTGAAGTCCAGCTCCTGGCCTTCCCGTGGCAGAACTGTTTAAACTGACAGGAGAAGGGGCGAGGGTGAATATCTGGCGCCTGAAAACCAGATACTTAGGGTAGATGAGTGGCACATTTGGTAGCTCATCTACTGCTGTTGGTGAGATTCTTCAGCTGCCGTGCGTGGAGTGGTGCTCCTCCCAGCCAATGAAGAAAGGTGCAAATGAGGTTGCTGCGCAGCACCACTGTGGAAAAGGTGGTAGAAATGATAAAGCGAAGCAAACAGTCAAATCATGGCACCTCTGATCTGGAGGTTGGCCACATCCTGAGTGCAGTCATATCGGGTGAAAAGCATGAACCGGCTTGTCCCAGAGGTTAAGACACTGCTGGCGAGACTCTTCGAATGCCGCGCGTGAAGTGAAGCTCCTCCCGGTCAAGGAAGAAAATGCGGAAAAGAAATAAAGGTTGCTGTGCGGCGCCAACGTGAAAAGGTGGTGGAAAGGATAATGTGAAATTTAATTGGTATGTCCAGTAGTATCACTGCTAGAGCTACACATACCACGGCGCCTCTGCTCTAGAGGCCGGTCACGTCCGAAATACACCTACACTGGTGAAATTTGCCTAAATTGGCACACACCAGGGGTGGAACTTGATGGCTAAACATGTCATGCCACCTCTGCTCTAGAGGTTGGTCACGCCTGATATACACCCATACTGGTGAATTATGCCTAAACCGGCTCACACCAGGGGTGAATCTTGAAGGCTACGTATGTCACAGTACCTCTGCTCTAGAGGTCGGTCACGTCCCAAACACGCCCATACTGGGTTAATATGCCTAAACCGGCTCAACCCAGGGGTGGAAGTCACTAGTGGCAAGGATTCGTCCTCCTGGACAAAAGCTCCATCCTGGTCACAACTAGGAAGGGTAGAGGCCACGACCACAAAATGCTGAAGTCGGAGACACTGGACCAGGGCAGTCTAGATAGTCAACCACCTCTCACCTGGCGGGGATGTTTGCGTATCCTAATCACGCTGAGGTTTTCTGGTGAGAAAGTCCAACTCTGGACTGGATGGGCAACCATCTCTCACCTGGCGGTGATACACGGATATCTCAAAACACGTCGAGGTTTTCCGGTGAGAAGGTCCAACTCTGGCCTGGGTGGGCTACCACCTCTCACCCAGCGGGGATGCACTGATATCCTAAACACGTCGAGGTCTTCCGGTGAGAAAGTCCAACTCTAGACTAAACTGGTGCAACAAAAACCATGGTGTCACGCAATCCACTTCAGAGACCCACCAAGAATTCAGGCTAAAGTCCTGCGATAATCTGAACCTCTTGTGGTCCTCTCGGGGATCTTGTGTGGTCCTTATGGGAACCACACAGGAGACCATGGGACCTAACGAGGACCACAGGTGTAAATTCTGTAGGATCACAGTGCGGTCTTGGTGGTAGAAGCGAACGAAGAAGAAGAAGAAGAATGTGTCCAAAATATTTAAGTTTTCTCTCTTTAATCCTCTTCACATGATGAGAAGAAACAATCAGAGAATCCCAAAACAAGCTATCAAGTGGAACACAACAGGCTGAAGAAAAAGAGATCAACTACGTGAAACTCTAAAGAGGACATTGTTAAGAGAGGCTAAATTAGTAGGCATAAAATCCCTTGATGAGGTTGAAAAGCTTGCCAAAAACATGAAAACTTGGTGAACTACCATGTGAGCCCTATGTGACGTTTAATGGCACAGGAAGGATGTAAAATCTTAGGTGGTAGTGTTACTGTAGATGGGTCATTCTCATTCCAGCTTTGCCAGCTCCACTGCCCATCCCAGTAGCCAGTATAAAGTGTGTATACTGATTGTCCCTATTGTGTGCTGACTGTGTGTTTGGGCAAAGCCCAAATCATTTCAATGTCCTCGCACGACAAGGCCATAAATAAACTGATGAACTACACAGAATTGATCTTCATGTCAATATTTCTTTTTCTATTAATTAATGCATTTAAAATAGAAACTACTGTGCAGTCTTGTGCTCCTCACCTTGCAGGCAGTTTCAGAAGCAAAACTAGCACCCGGTACATATATTTACAGCTGAATTGACTGCAGCATGTCTGGTACAACAGTCACCTGACATAACATTAGCAAACCTTCACATATTTCTGATATTCCACATTATCTAGTCTTGCATGATGAACCCCCATATAATTTCTCATGGACTCCAGGTAACCGGTGGTCTATAAATACTCTGCATGAGAAGTCAAATCACTAACCACAGTTATACTCTGTTGCTATGGAAACATAAATGTACTCACCCTGACAAGTAATGTTATCCTTTGCTAACTGCATGCTTGCAGGACACAAGCACTGAAACGATGTGTTGGCTGCAGTTTCAACACACATCTGAGAACATGGACTTGATGAACAAAGGTCAACATCTGTCAAAGATGAACATTTCTGAGATAGATATGTCACAAAAACTATGTACACTGTAAATCAGTCATGCTTGAAAAAGATTCAGGACGACTTCTATTTATTTTTTTTGTCAAAGTTGTTATTCGTTGACAGCATCATTAGGTGACCTATCATCTACTTATGCTCTTTTTGTAATGGGGTCACAAGCTATCAAAACAGGCACAGATGAACTAATGGAACTGATAAATGTCATGGAACAGATGAATTACATGAACCGTGAATTATACTACAGTGATGTGTTTATTCAACAGCCTCCAAGCCACACCAGAAACAATACCCAAGCATGATGTGCTACTCGTCTTGGGCGACTTCAATGCAAAAGTAGGTGAGGGAAATGAAGATAGAAGAAGAATCATGGGAAGAGAAGGAATCTGAGTAATAAATGGAAATGAAGAAAGACAGTGAAGAAAACATGATGATCATCCGAGGGACAATTTTCCAATATAAAAACATCCATAAATTGACTTGGAGATCCCCAGACAAAGCAACAGAAAACTAGACTGATCACATACTGATAAAAAACAAGTGGAAACGGTCACTACAAGATGCAAGAGCAAGGAAAGGAGCAGATGCAGGAAGTGATCACAACCTTCCGGTATCGAAAATAAATCAAAATTAAGGAAAGCCAAAATCGGAGAACCAAGAAAGGCACGCTTTGATACAACAAAACTGAAAGACCCGCAAACAAGAAACGAATTCTCAATAGTACTTAAGAACCGCTTCAGTGTCCTATAAGACAAAGCAGAAATGTCCATACTAGAGTTCAATGAAACCCTACAGGAAACAGCAAAAGAAGTGCTAGGATATTGGAAAAGGAGAAAAGAGGAATGGATAAGCAAGACCACATGGTAAAAGACAGAGCAATGAAAGGAAATCAAGAAAAAAAATTACTGAACACCAAATCTCAAAGGCTAAAAGAAAAAGTTTTAAGTAATTATGCACAAAAAGACACAGAAGTGAAGGAATCATGCCGTCAAGATAAACATCAATACTATGACAACTTAGCAGAAGCAGCAGAGAAAGCAGCATATGCAAATACAAATCTCCAGATGACAGGTAACTTCAGCACAAGATGTGAGAGTGCAATAAGGACACTAAAGGGACAACTGGCCAGTAGTGAAAGAGAAAAAATTGAAAGATGGTGGGAACACTTTAACACCTTACTAAACAGAACACAGGCAGCACAAACAATAGATATACCTGAAGCCAAGACGGAACTAAACATCAATATAGTACCAATAACAATAAGTGAAGTAAAGGAGGCAATAAAGAAGCTAAAATTAGACAGAGCACCAGGTGAAGATGAAGTGACTGCTGACATGTTGAAAGCAGAAGAGATAGAAACACCAAAACAACTCTGCCGGATACTACAACAAATTTGGGATCTGGAGAAAGCCCCAGGAAAATGGAAATCTGGTCTTATAGTAAAACTACCAAAGAAGGGTGACCTCAGAGACTGTGGGAACTGGAGAGGCATTACCCTACTGCCACTCACCAGCAAAGTATTCTACTGCATAATCATCAACAGAATTGTACTAGTGCTTGAGAGAAAACTTTAGAAAGAGCAGGCAGGATTTAGGAAAGGAAGATCATGCATAGATCACATATTTGTACGTAGACAAATATTAGAACAGGCAAATGAGTGGCATGGCACAACATACACACTGCTTATAGATTTTGAGAAATCCTTCGACAGTGTCATCAGAGGTGCACTGTTGAAAATTCTAAGATGGCATGGCCTCCCTCATAAGAGCAATATTATCTGCAGAGAACACACCTCCAACAGCTTTAGGGTACAAACAGAAGTAAAGCAGGGATGTGTACTATCGCGAACATTATTTATCTTGGCAGTAGACTGGTTAATGAAGGAGGCAACATCAGATAAATGCAGAAGATTAAAATGGACCCTTGACACAGTGTTGGAGGACCTTAATTTTGCCAATGACATTTGTCTACTATCAAGCAGGCATAAAGATGTGGAAGATAAAATAAACAAGCTAACTCAGAATGTAAAACAATATAGGATTAAAGATCAGTGTAGGAAAGACAAAGTTAATGAAGCAAAATGTGAACAACAGAAATGTACTGAGAGTAGATAACAAGCTAGTGGAGAAAGTCAATGAATTTGTATACCTTGGCAGTAGAGTAATATTACGATGCCATAACAACTGGAGGTTATGAAATACCAGAGATTAGATATGCTGATGACACAGTATTACTGTCCTCAACACAAAAAGGAATGGAAAAACTAATTATGTCAGTCCGTAAGAACAGAGAAGAACAAAACCTCTATCTTAATGCAAAGAAAACTAAACTGATGACGACTGACAAAACAAACAAGGAAGCTGAAATATGTATCAATGAGGAAAAACTGGAAGAAGTGGAGAGTTTTGAATATCTTGGATCACTACTAACTAATAATGGAGATACAATGAGGGAAATTAAAAGGAGGACATCTATCGCTCTTCAGAAAGTAAAACAAATAAAGAATCTGTGGAGAGGAGCAGACAGGACCACAAAAATAAGATTTTTAAGGGCATGCATCTTTCCCATCGCAACATATGCCTGTGAGATCTGGACACTTAACAAAACAGCTGAGAAACACATAAATGCCTTTGAATGTAAATGCTACAGAAGAGTTCTCCAAATATCGTGGACACAAAAAAAGAACACATATATCTATGCCTCAAGAGCTTAATATTGAAGAAGGCTGGCTAGTAAAGAGGATTAAAGAGAGAAAACTTAAATATTTTGGACACATTAAACGTCATGATAATTTAGAGAAGACCGTACTGGAAGGATACATAATGGGAAAAAGAAAAAGAGGAAGACCAAAACAAAGATGGCTGCAAGACATCGTTGACGATCTGCAAATGGATGCATCAGCAGCAGGCCATCTTGCTCACAACTGAGAGGCCTACAGGAGTGCTGTTTGGGAGGCAAAGTTCCGCAAGGGACATGCAAATGAGTGAATGGTAGTAGAGTAGTAGAATATGGAGTCAGCACAGAGGACATCAACAGCAGACTTACTAGAGCAAACCAGGCTTTTGCAATGCTGCAGACTATATGGAAAACTAAAAAACTAAGCATGATGAAGAAAATCAGGATATTTAAGAGTAATGTTCTAAGCGTATTACTATATGGAAGTGAATGCTGGAAAATCACCAAAACTATAGAAAACAAGCTGAAATCTTTCTAGACTAAATGTTTACGAAGAATTAGAAGAATATTTTGGCCAAACACCATAAGAAATAACATCTTGTTGGCAGAAATGCAGATGAAGCCACTGACAGCAATTAATGAGGAAAGACACTGGCAATGGTTGGGACATGTGCTCCAGATGACTGACAACTCACTACCAAAAATAGCACTAAGATGGACACCACAGGGGAACAGAGGTAAGGGTAGACCAAAGGAGACATGGAGAAGAACAACAGAGAGGATGTTGAGCAATAGAGGGCTCACTTGGGCAAGAGCAGAAAAAAGGCAAAGGACAGGCATATGTGGAAAACCCTTGCCCGATATGCCTTGAGCACTTAAGGTTCACAGAGAGACATGCATTTATTCTAGTCTTTCTTAGGAGGTAGTGTTACTGTAGATAGGACATTCTCACTCCTGCTCCACAATCTATCCCAGTATCCAATATAAAGCGTGAATACTGATTGCCCCTACTGTGTGCTGATTGTGTGTTCATCACTTCCATCCAAAGAGGAAACTTGTTCTTTCTTTATCTTGCCTCACCCTCAGTTCCTTTATTCTGTGGGTGTAGAATTTATTCTTCCAGTTCAGCTCTTCATCCCCATAAAATTTATCTACAACATTCCAGCTGTCTGACCTGTCCAGTCTCTACTTTTCCAGCATGAACTCCTACATGCCTAAGACAGTAGATCCATTCAAGGCCTGCAACTTGTTAGTTTGCAAGTAAGTTGGATCTCTACCTGTGAAGGGTGCCCCTGCTGATCTTACAAAGCATCCTTCTGGAAGTCCGTTACTATAACCGCATGGTGTATTTGCTACTCAATCAACCAAGCAATTACAGAACCAATGGCTTTGATTTCCATCCTCTTATGTTGTAGGTTGTGATTTCATATGCACCTGCCTTTTCCTCACCTGACTCTCCACCCAAATGGCAAAGCCCAAATCATTTCAATGTCATAGTATGACAAGGCCACTAATAAACTGATGAACTACACAGAATTGATCTTCATGTCAATATTTCTTTTTCTGTTAATTAATGCATTTAAAATAGAAACTACTGTGCAGTCTTGTGTTCCTCACCTTGCAGGCAGTTTCAGAAGCAAAACTAGCACCCGGTACATATATTTACAGCTGAATTGACTGCAGCATGTCTGGTACAACAGTCACCTGACATAACATTAGCAAAGCTTCACATATTTCTGATATTCCACATTATCTAGTCTTGCAAAATGGACCCCCATATAATTTCTCATGGACTCCAGGTAACCAGTAGTCTATAATATACTCTGCATGAGAAATCAAATCACTAACCACTGTCATACTCTGTTTGTTGCTATGGAAACATAAATGTACTCACCCTGACAAGTAATGTTGTCCTCTGCTAACTGCATGCTCGCAGGACACAAGCACTGAAACGATGTGTTGCCTGCAGTTTCAACACACATCTGAGAACATGGACTTGATGAACACAGGTCAACATCTGTTAAAGATGAACATTTCTGAGATAGATATGTCACAAAAACTATGTTCACTGTAAATCAGTCATGCTTGAAAAAGATTCAGGATGACTTCTATTTATTATTTTTTTCAAAGTTGTTATTAGCTGACAGCTAGTTGTTAAGATCATCTATAAATAAACTAAAAATCACTTTTTTTTAATCAACATGTTGTTTCTGAAAAAAAAAAAGCCATTGTACAGTAGGTAATAGCTGCCATGTACAGCCCAACAAGAGGTGTTCCTTTGGTACACTCCAGAAAGATATGTTCCTTTGGTACACTCCAGAATGATAGATGAGTCAGTGCGTGACAATGATTATCAATACACTGCTTAAGTTAAAGACTAAACTGAGTTATTTACCACATCATCAATGATCAAGATTTACTGGTGGCATCAATATACCGGCAGGTTTCATCTGTCGGCCAGTGTTAACACATAAATGGTCGTGAAGAAAGTATAGCAACTAGGGTCACTTTGGTGTGCCAAAATAACAACCACAGGAATTACACCTTTCAGTAAAAAAGCACCTACGGCAGACATAACATTTCTCAATATCATTTTACTTTCCATCATAGCTGTGCATATATATGCCTTAACTATTTTTCTTTAATCATCAGTGCTTGCTGGTGCAGTCAAAAAACCCCCAAGTCAAAACATAACTGCAGATCTAAATGAAAGCTACATGGAGACTAACAACTGCCATTTGAAGTGCACCAAGCATAGAACTAGTCACATACCTCTTAAGCCCCAGCTGTAGAGTTGAAATACCCTAACCTGTGAGTCTTAAACTGTATAGTCATCTTACCCTCACATGAAACTCTTGAACTTCAACTACAGACTTGTTTTACCCTGACATGTAACTCTCTCTTAAATCTCATTTACAGAGTTGTTTTATCCTGACATTTTTCTCTTAAAGCCCATTTGTAGAACTGTTTTACCCTGACATGTAATTCTTAAACCTCAGTTGTATTGTTGTCTTGCCTTGACATGTAACTCTTGAATAAAGATGTAGAGTTGTCTTACTTTGACATGTAACCATTCAACCAAAATGTAGAGTTGTCTTACCCTGACATGTAACCATTCAACCAAAATGTAGAGTTGTCTTACCTTGACATGTAACCATTCAACCAAAATGTAGAGTTGTCTTACCCTGACATATAACCCTTCAACAAAAATGTAGAGTTGTCTTACCCTGACATGTAACCCTTCAACAAAAATGTAGAGTTGTCTTACCCTGACATGTAACCATTCAACAAAAATGTAGAGTTGTCTTACCCTGACATGTAACCCCTCAACAAAAATGTAGAGTTGTCTTACCCTGACATGTAACCCTTCAACAAAAATGTAGAGTTGTCTTACCCTGACATGTAACCCTTCAACAAAAATGTAGAGTTGTCTTACCCTGACATGTAACCCTTCAACAAAAATGTAGAGTTGTCTTACCCTGACATGTAACCCTTCAACCAAAATGTAGAGTTGTCTTACCCTGACATATAACCCTTCAACCAAAATGTAGAGTTGTCTTACCCTGACATGTAAATCCATCCAAACTCAGCCCAAATCCACTGCTGCAGGAGCAGATGTAGTTACCATCCGAGTTTATGCAGCTCTGATTACACCTGGCTGTTTTCATTTCACACTCATCTATGTCTATGGAAGAGAAAATCAGGCTGTCAGAGGTTCTTTAACTGAGTATTTTCATAACCCCTCGGGGTATGAGAGCCAAATGATGGGGGTATGAGAGCCAAATGATGGGGGTATGAGAGCCAAATGATGGGGGTATGGGAGCCAAATGATGAGGGTATGAGAGCCAAATGATGAGGGTGTGAGAGCCAAATGATGGGGGTATGAGAGCCAAATGATGGGGGTATGAGAGCCAAATGATGGGGGTATGGGAGCCAAATGATGGGGGTATGAGAGCCAAATGATGAGGGTATGAGAGCCAATTGATGGGGGTATGAGACCATATGATGGGGGTATGGAAACCAAATGATGGGAGTATGAGAACCAAATGAAGGGGGTATAAAAACCAAATGATGAGAGTATAAAAGCCAAATGATGAGGGTATGAGAGCCAAATGATGGGGGTATAAGAGCCAAATTATGAGGGCTATGAGACTACCATAGCCCTCATAAAATTTTTTTAATTCTCAGAACTTTCTTTCAGATGTTCTATCCTAACAACCTATATATAAAATAAAATGAAACTATTGACATCTTTTGAAATCATACTTGTATTTACCAGAGCTGACGATGATGATGGTGATTTGAACAGTCTGATGAAAGGACTACTGGGAAATAGTGGGCAATACATTGGGGGTCTGTAGTCACACAAAGCTGAAGAACCCCTGGTATAAAATGCTCATCTAAGGGGAAATTTGGTGGGAGTGATAATGACTGCATGTACAAAATCCGTAATTAGTTTAATGCAGGGTTTCTCAACCAGTGAGTCTACCACAGTTTGGTAGACTTGCTTTTGGAGTATTATATGTATTTTATATGGAGTGTACTTTCTCAGCAATATGATCTTTGGGGAGGGGGGTTTGGAGGGAGGGGGAGAATGACATTCTGACATATGGTGATAATGGTGCATGGAGCAAAAAAAGAATGAGAACCACTGGTTTAGTATTTGTATAAAATACTATAGAAGACAGTGTATATAACTGGACTAGAGAGAGAGAGCACACAATTGATGAGAAGGCCAGTAATCAGAAATGTCCTAGATCTATCGTATCTTCAAGTAGTGCTCCTAGAAACAGGCTGTTGTGCCACCTGCCTTAGCTGTGCTCTGCTGAGAATCTGCTTCCTGGGTCAGATGTCAAAGAAATTACAGGGAGATCATGATGTAATGCCTGTGCTGAATCTTCTTCTTCTTCTGTGCAGCTGATGCAGTGAAGATATTGATGCACAGCATCGTGCCAGGCTGGGAGTGGGTTATAGTTTCAGTCCCTGCGAGGAGTTAAAAGCAGGACTTCTTTAGCAGACTCCACCACCATGGGCACTGTGGCAATCCCTGCCTGGTTAGCCAGGCTAACCCTGTGCCTGGGGCACCAACTGAGAGTGGAGACAGGGAGTCTTGGTTGCCTATTGTTCACCAATCCTGGTACTAGCATGTCAGTCACTGATTGCCAGACAAGACAGTGTCTTTTCCCCTGCTTGTGTCAAACAATAAGAAGAAAACACTTACCTTTACATGTCCAGTCTGTACTGTTATATGTATACCCTGCTAAGCATGAACAGATGAACCCACCATCTGTGTTGTTACAAACTTGGGAGCAGTTGTTCAGAGATGAACTGGCACATTCATCAATATCTAGACAAACATAAGAGAAATCAGGTGAGTAGCTGGTAGTCTAATAAGTGATAATACTGATGTCAATATCACTTTCAACCCAATCAATGATATTAAACATGTGAGTGTGGTTTTTGATCCAAAAAATATCACAGATTGTACATTAGTAGTTTTTACCCATATCAATGTTATGGATAGTATCAATACAATTTTTAGTCCAATTATTTTCAAAGTATCACCACAGTTTTTTATCAAAATATTGTTATATATAGTATCTGTGAGTGGCGAAGTGGTTAGTGTACTAGTCTCTCAAAGCGAAGGTCGGGGGTTTGAATCTGGCCAGAGTCACCCAGCTGTAGAAATGGGTGCCTGACTTCTTCTGGAGTTGGGAAAGGAAATGCTGCCAGGCATGATACTAATCATATCACCTTCTAGTGTGATGACAGGTCAAGGAAAATATGGGCACTAACACCATATCCCTATGTGCCTCTAAGGCATGACAGGATTACCTTTACCTTTTTTTTAATATAGTATTAGTTCAGTTTTTAGCCCAGTAATTATTATACATAGTATCAGTATAGTTTTTAGCCCAGCTATCAGTACAGTTTTTAGTCAATCAATGGTATGGATAGTATCAATATAGCTTTTAGCCAAGTCATTCTTCTAGATAGTATCAGTCCAGTTTTTAGCCAATCAGTATTACAGATATCATCGATACAGTTTTTAGCTAAGTTATTGTTCTAGGTAACATCAGCACTTTTCTTCTTCTTCACGTGACGTGTCCTTTCCAGAACATTGCCGCTTTCACTGTTTCACTGAATGAAAGTGCTCTTGTGCAAGTTGACTGGCATCTCGCATTGACATATTCAGACTTTCTGTGATGTCCTAAAAATATGATAAGGAATATTACAATGCCATAACAATTGGAGGTTATGAAACACCAGGGATTAGATATGCTGATGACACAGTATTATTGTCCTCAACACAAAAATGAATGGAAAAACTAATTATACCAGTCTGTAAGAACAGCGAAGAGCAAACCTCTATCTTAATGTGAAGAAAACTAAATTGATGACAACTGACAAAACAAACAAGGCAGCTGAAATATGTATCAATGAGGAAAAATTGGAAGAAGTGGAGAGTTTTGAATATCTTGGATCACTACTAACTAATAATGGAGATACAATGAGGGAAATTAAAAGGAGGACATCTATCACTCTTCAGAAAGTAAAACAACTAAAGAATCTATGGAGAGGAACAGACAGAACTACAAAAATAAGATTTTTAGGGGCATGCATCTTTCCCATCACAACATATGCCTGTGAGACCTGGACACTTAACAAAACAGCTGAGAAACACATAAATGCCTTTGAATGTAAATGCTACAGAAGAGTTCTTCAAATATCATTGACACAAAAAAGAACAAATATATCCATACTACAAGAACTTAATATTGAAGAAGGCTGGCTAGTAAAGAGGATTAAAGAGAGAAAACACATTAAACACACTGAACACATTAAACGTCATGATAATCTAGAGAAGATCGTCTTGGAAGGGTACATAATGGGAAAAAGAAAGAGAGGAAGACCAAGGCGAAGATGGCTGCAAGACATTGTTGATGATCTGCAAATGGATGCTTCAGCAGCAGGCCATCTTGCTCACAACCGAGAGGCCTACAGGAGTTCTATTAGGGAGGCAAAGTTCCGCCAGGGACATGCAAATGAATGTGATGTCCTTAGTCCACCTGTGTTGAGATCACCCTTTTCTCATTTGCCAGGCACTAATGATAAAAACCTACAGGAAGCCACAAACACCACCACATGATGACTATCACATGCTAAACAGAAAGGAACAAGTCACCATCTTCCATCTCTGAACTGGACACACCCAACTCCGAAGTCATATGTATACAAAGTTTAAGGTTGGTACTACTAATCTATTTACATGTGCCCAGGTGCCCCAAACTGTGGAACATATCCTCCAAAACTGCACCAACTATGAGACAGTGAGAAATAATTACTGGCCCGGTGAAACCGCTAAAGAAGATAAGCTCTATGGTTCCATACATGAGTTACAAAAAACAGTGAAATTTATCCAAGAGACAGGACTGCAGATATAGACAGACAATGCGAACGAAGAAGAAGAAGAAGAAGAAGAAGAAGCCAGGCACTAAATCTTCTACTTTCAACCTCTCCAAACCACTGTGTTTCTTGATTTGGCCAAAGTATCTCAGCTTTTTCATTTTGATGGTGTTTACCAGCCAGTTTTCTGCAACGCCTAATCCCATTAATATTTCTTTATTTGATTTTCATGATATTCTAAGTGCCCTTCTATAACATTACACTTCATATGCTGTAATTTGTTAAGTACAGCCTATCAGTATTACAGATAGTATCAATACAGTTTTTAGCCCAGTTATTGTTACAGATAGCATCAATACAATTTTTAACCAAGTTATTGTTCTAGATAGTATCAATACAGTTTTTACCCCAGTTATTGTTATTTATAGCATTAGCACAGTTTTTAACAAAGTAAAGACTCTATCTAATTGGCTGTGACAAAACTAGTAGAATGCTTGTGCTTCACTGCATATGAAAAGTGAATGCTAATTTCAATGATGATCATCCTGTGAAAAAAAAAAACCTGCAAAATAATTACCTTCACATTTTCCTGAGGCTTTTAACTCAAATCCTGAGCGGCACTCACAAGTATCATTACCAGGCCGATTTACACACACTTGTGACGCTGGGTCACATGACACCTCTCCAGTTCTGCACTGATCTATGTCCAGTTCACATCGACTACCTAAAATACACAAAAGTTTATCATTTTTTAAAAATCTCTTCTTCTGATACTAACACTAATACTAATTATTATTTTCAACCTTAAAAAAAAGTAAGAGAATAACAATGGACAAATATATTATGCAAATATGGCCAGGTGCACTAATTCTATGTGCCGTGCCAGGTGGCGTAGGCGATCATTTCTCTCCAAAATTCCCTGTCTTTTGTGTTGATTATGAGATCCGCCAGTGACTTTCTTTCTAGCCATACTGACAGTCCATCTAGCAACTTCTCTCTCTGTCTCTTCTTCTCTCAATTTTTCCAGTTGCCACAGTGTGTTCCAAGTTTCCTCTTCTCAGAAAATGTCCTATAAATCTCACTTGTCTGCCTCTGATCTTTGCTATAATTTGCTTTTTAACTCAAGTCTCTCATACGACTTCTTTGTTAGTTTTCTTGGCTGTCCACGGTACCTTCAACATCCTTCTTATAAACCACACTTCCATGGCCTCCATTTCTCACTGCACTCTCTTATTCACAGACCATGCTTCACACCCGTAAAACAGAATTGGCTCGATGTAACATTTAAGTACTCAGAATCTCTGTGCACTATGAAGGCAAAAAAAAAAAAAATAAATAAATGGAGGAGATCAGCTCCACCCCATCTGACATTCTGCGGGGAACTAGCTCAGGATGATGATGGCAGTTTTCATCATTATTTGTTAAAACCACAAAAAGTGAGAATTATTAGCTACAGACTGGTTTCTAGCATACTGTGGTGTCTTTATTACTCTATTCAATTGATAAAAACCAGATTGTAAAAAAATCCTTGTGTCACTTAAAACACTAATAATTTCTGTTCTACTGGGGATAAAAATGATGCATCACGCTGTGAAATAATATTATGTGCACATATTAGGACAATGCCTCTTGAACCCTTTCTTTCGGCCCCCATATCCTTTTCACCAAATGTCAGAACAGCATCTTCCCACCCCCACTCTGGATGTAGGAAAAATATATGAAAAATGTATATATTATAATGTGTAATATCATATATCACATATCAAGGTCAATAATCCATCAGTCTGGGTCTGCCAATCTGTAGTCCCAAAATCTCTCATGAAACGCTAAACTTCCCCACTGCATGAGAACCCTTGTATTAGCATATTTTATCTCAGAATAGCTGATCTTCATGTACAACAACAAAAAAACTGCAACTCACCATTGTATCCATTCAAACAATAGCACCCAGTTACCACACCACAGCCAGCAGCACCAGTTGAGCAAGCACAATCATTGGCACAGTCTTCACCCCAGGTCACATTTGGAATGCAACCTGGTAAAAATGTAGGAGAGATCAGTTATATGCCAGACATTTATCATCACCATCCTAACTATGCCCAGATATCAGTCCTTAATATACCCAGATAACACCTCAAAATGCTCAGATATCAATTCACTTCCCCTTGGTACCAACCCTCAATATGCCCAGATATCAATCCTTAATATGTCCAGATAACACATCAAAATGCCCAGATATCAATCCTTAATATGTCCAGATAACACATCAAAATGCCCAGATATCAATCCTTAATATGTCCAGATAACACATCAAAATGCCCAGATATCAATCCTTAATATGTCCAGATAACACATCAAAATGCCCAGATATCAATCCTTAATGACAGCACCTCAAAATGCCCTGATATCAATTCTTAATGATAGCACCTCAAAATTCTAAGATATCAATCCTAAAAATCCCCACATATCAATCCTCAAACAAGCCCAAATATCAATCCTCAAGTTGTTATCACTAGCAACATCACGGCTGATAGTTCTAAATGTCTTCACATCACTGACCAAAGAGTTTCCTATAAGATATATATCTACTACATATACACACAAACATCCAAAGCGCCTACACTTTCTCACCACATCTTACCAATACAAGTACGAAGATCACTGCCAAGTTTACTGCCTGCTTCACAAGAACATTTAAATCCACCATCTGTGTTAACACAACTGCTTTTGTTGCTACATAAGTTGGTGCTGTTATTGCTGCATTCATCAATATCTGTAGACAAGGCAAAATCTCTCAGAATTTCAATTACATTTCATTACATTTGAAGAAAAATACTGATTAATAACTGTGATCATGATTTATAATCCTTAACCCTTTCCTACTCTATATAAATTCACCTTTTTTTGACCCTTTTAGTTTCATTTAGATGTTCATATTTTTTATCTTACCTGTGTTCTAACATCAGAGTTTAATTTTTGAAGAGAACTGATGCAAGATATGTCTTATCTGAATAAATTATATTTTTTGTATTTAATCAGCAGTTATATTTGTTGTGACATCAAAATTTTATTTAATAAATCTTTGACATAGGATGGAAAAGGGGTAATACTTCTATCTTCTTTCTCTGTGTATGCTTTTTCTGGATAATATATACAGAAATGTCCACGGTGAAGCATAGAGAATGTCTACACTTCACCATGTGCATTTCTGTACATTTCTGAATGAGCACATTTTGAACGTAGCACATTTTGAATGGGCACATTTCTGAATGAATGTTGGAAAAGCTACATTCAAGTTTCAAGTTGTTTCAAGTTATAGCTAAGTGCTCTATTCATTTTATTATTTTTTTTTAACATAGGATTCATGTGAATCTGTACTTTATCTCCTCTCTCTAATTCTTCATCCTATGTATATGTTTGTATGATTAAGGGTCATGCAGAAACGTCACAACTTTGTAGTCGTTAAGTAATAAAGCTGTTCCTACTTTTTTCCTAGTTTATACATTTTGATGAGCTTCCAGTACTGATCTTGCATCCCTGAGAAATAGTGCTTGTATCAGTGTTAGAAGTTGATAGTTTCTCAGTTGCAGTAATTCTGTCTAATATGTAGCATTTTTCACGCCATGAGATGGTAGTGAAGCATGTAGATGTATGCTGCTGAGCCTATTTTTTGCTGAGAAAATGTCCTCATATTTGATTCTACACTTTTCAAGGCATAATTCTGGCAGAGTTAATAGAAGAACAATGGGTCTGTCTATGCCAGATGTTTCTCCACTCTAAGTAGTTAAGATAGTCTAAGTACTAGCAGAGTTCATGTCACATGTTAGCAACACTGCAGGAACTGTCAGAATATTCTTTAATGTCCAATAAATAAATGGTCAGAAACTAGATCTAATGGTGAGTAGTAAAGTCATGGTTGAATTGTTGCTCATGGGTTATAAAATGCTACTTCTGAACTCCAGTCAAGTCAATCATCTGTCAAAATCAGTACCTCACAACACTGTGTAAAGGAAATGACCTCTGAAATCAAAGAATATCTTTTTCTTTATCTTTAAGGCAAAGCACACTAGAGTACACTTTACATTCAGCAGTCAGTGTATTAAAGACTGAACAGATGTTGATGTAAAAATCAACTACATGTACACAGTAGACTCAACCTACTAAGCTCAAAAAAAGGGGGGGGGGGAAGAATTCATGGTACGTAGTAGTCCAGCTAAGTCAAGTTTAGAGTCTGGATGGAAACCAAGTCATAAAAAATGTTCCTTGTTTAAAGGAGTTATCTGAGTTGGGTAATAGAAAGACTTTTGAATTAACATACTGGGCTACGGTATGCACAGCTTTAAAACAGTGATGATGTTGATGGTAATCATCATCATCATCATTATAATATAACAATAATAATTAAAATATTAACAGATGAATTACCTTCACACTGTTTGCCATCAACAAGGTGGTAACCCTGATTACAGAAACAGTAAGCTGTGTTAGTTGTCAGATTCACAGAACAGCCATGACTGCAGTTGAGTCTGTCAGCATCAGAGCACACTTCCTTTACTTAAGACAAGGAGAGAAAAAAAAACAACAAAACAAATAAACAAATGTATACTTTTGTTGATGCTGTCCTGACAGTAAAGAGGTCAATAAGGAACCATAGCTGAGAGCTGGCAAAGATAGTTATCACTTAGGGGACATAACTCATACTATACTGGTTGTCACCAAAAGCGGGGAAGAATGATGAATCCACAAGTCACTTTATGGAAACAATCATGCCCACCTCCATTTAACCCAATTTTAGAACAACAGTGACAGCACATCTGCGTATGTGGCAGGAAATTAAAAATGCAACTTGGCATGATAATACACAGAACAAATATGGGATGTGATAGTTCCTTACTGCTGGGCAGTTAGTCTCATCACTCTAAAAAGTTCAGCGTGAAGCAGGCAATAGAAAGGAGAACACCAGGAGCAAAGGAGAAAAGAAAAATGAATATCGAATCCACCAAACAAACAGCAAGGAACATTGGTAACCACAACCCCCTCCCAGTCTGATACAAATCTTTTTTTCATCATCTTCAAGGTGTCAACTACTAAGAATGACGCTAACATTTTCAAAAGAGCATAACATTATTGTTATTATTATTAATACTTTCATTTCAAAACAATAGAGTTCTCCAAATATCGTGGACACAAAAAAGAACAAATATATCTATACTACAAGAGCTTAATATTGAAGAAGGCTGGCTAGTAAAGAGGATTAAAGAGAGAAAACTTAAATATTTTGGCCACATTAAACGTCATGATAATTTAGAGAAGACCATATTGGAAGGATACATAATGGGAAAAAGAAAAAGAGGAAGACCGAAACGAAGATGGCTGCAAGACATCGTTGATGATCTGGAAATGGATGCAGCAGCAGCAGGCCATCTTGCTCACAACCGAGAGGCCTACAGGAGTGCTGTTTGGGAGGCAAAGTTCCGCAAGGGACATGCAAAGGAATGAATGAATGAATGAATGAACTTTCATTTCAAAACAATACTGACAGAGTTGGTAGATCTTGCACTGCTATGTGAATCAATGTCCAGAGTGATGTTAGACGAAGTGTAAATAAAATAAAAAAAGTAGCACATCTCTAACCCAAGCCACATTTTTAAATTACAGAGTAACTTCCCTCCAGTTTCTTTCTATAAAAATTTGTCATCAAAATTTATTATGGCAGAGCAAGGAAATTAATTCAGAAGTTAAAGAGTTAACAATTAAAAAAAAAAGACCTTCCTCAAATATCTGTTGAAACATTCATTTACTCATTTGCATGTCCCTTGCGGAACTTTGCCTCCCTAACAGCACACTTATAAGCCTCTCGGCTGTGGGCAAGATGGCCTGCTGTCGATATATCTGTTCAAACAACAACTTTAAAAAACAGACCTATGGTCACTTACTTTTAACACAGTTCTGTCTGTCATCAGCCAGGGTGTAGCCAAATCTGCAGTCGCAGTTGTACCCACCAGCCACATTTTTACAAATCTGCTGACAAGTGTCAGCCTTGGATGCACATTCATCGATATCTGGAAACAGAAAGGAGAATTAACTCAGTGCAAAAAACACGAGTCAAACCAAAATATTTTGCTTCATCTCCCTTTTTTACAATGATCTAATACAGTGATAGTCACTGTAATGTACAATATGTAAGAATATACTATTTAACCCTTTCCTACTCATTAAAAAAAAGAATGTAGTATTCAGATGCCATCAAACATATGAAGAAAGGAAAAGCGACTGGGCCTGATAATATAACAATAGAAGAAATAGAGGCACTAGAGGAGACAGGAATAAAAATAATAACCAAGTTACTAAATGACATTTACAACAGTGGTTATATTTCCAGTGACCTGATTAAATCCACGTTTATAGCACTACCAAAGAAACCAGGTTCAAAGGAATGTGATGACCACTGGACTATCAGCCTCTCATGTCACATAACAAAGCTACTTCTGAGAATCATTATAGGAAGAACAAGGAAAAAGATAAAAATGGAAATAGCAGATGAACAGTTTGGATTTGTTGAAGGAAAGGTAACACACAATGCCATTTATGCTTTACGAACAGAAAGAACTTTAGAAGTACAGAAAGATCTCTACTTATGCTTCATTGATTACACTAAGGCATTCGACAAGGTGAAACATAATGAAATTATTAAAATGCTTGAAGACATCAATATAGATGGCAAAGACCTGAGGATTGTTAAATATCTATACTGGCAGCAAGAAGCAACAATTTGAGTTGAAAATAGAACTTGAAAATATCAACCTATAAAACAAGGGGTGCGACAAGGATGTGTACTGTCTCCAGACCTTTTTTCTCTGTACAGCAAGAATATTCTAAGAACTATCACAGAACCAGGCATCAAAATTGGAGGATACAATATTAACAACCTTCGGTATGCTGACAACACAGTACTGATAGCTGAGAACCAACAAGACCTGCAAAATCTCTTGGATAAAGTTCCCAAAGAAAGTGAACAGAAAGGCCTTACTTTGAACATCAAAAAGACAGAGACTATGGTTATATCTAAGAAACAGAATCCAACAACATGCAGTATAAATTTAAACGGAACTATTCTAAAGCAGGTGCAGAAATTCCACCTTGGAGCAGTAATAACTTCAGATGGGAAATGCAGAACAGAAATTAGGAACAGAATAGGCCAAGCAAAGACTGCATTTCAGAGAATGAGAAACATATTAGCCAACACATCCTTATCAATGAATGTTAGAAAACGAGTCCTAAAATGCTACATTGAACCTATCTTGTTATATGGAAGTGAATCATGGACAATAGGCAAGTCTGCATAAAAATCATTGGAAGCAGCAGAAATGTGGTTTATTAGAAGAATGTTGCGAATCCCCTGGACAGCAAAAATAACTAATGAAGAATGTATGAGAAGAGCTGGAGAGACAAAAAAACCTTGTCAAAAAAATAAGAGAGAGACAATGTACTTTCATAGAACATGCAATGAGAAGAGGGGGCATTGAAAATATTATAACAACAGGAAAAATAGAAGGAAGAAGATCAAGAGGAAGACCAAGAGAAATGATACTGGACAGTCTGACAGGATGGTGTGAGAGGAGATCACCAACTGAGCTGATGTCCTGCATGAAGGATCATGTACTATGGAGAAGCATAATAGCCAATGCCAGTTGGCACGGCACGGCACCTGATGATGATGATGATGATGATGAGTATTTACTCTTTCTTACTCTTTTAAAAAATGAGTACTGTGACAATCACAATATTATTTGCAAATAAAGGAGACATTTTGAGCTCACAGTACATATATTTAAAAAATATTAGTCTTGCAGTACAGTCATTTAGCACTTTAAAAAATAATTACTTATGCAATTTGTTAATTTGAAAGTAATTTTGAAACTTTAGCACATCTACAGACCTCTGAAAGATTATACTTATTTATTTTACTTTACTTGATCCTCCCTCTTGTACTGTGAAGTGTCAGGGGTAGATGCAATTGGCTTTTTGGCTCAAATGGGTGGCCTCGATGACAATCATGCCATAATTAGTGATTGTTTCTCTGATATCATTTATCCATCTCTTTCAGGGTCTTCCTCTTGATTTGTGTCCTGTAGTTCTTTGGTTGAAAGATCTCATGGCTGGCTGTGAGTGTATCTTTCTCATTAAGTGCTGAATCACTCAATTCTTTGCTTCTCTGTGTCGTAGACATACAGTCGAACCCATTTAATATCACATCGTTTTATGTCACAACCCGGATACTGTCATAGAAATCTGCATCCCCAGCCAACTCCCATAAGTATTTAATGGGCTTTAATCCGGTTAATATCACCTCGCTTACTGGCACAAATCGGTTAATGTCAGCATATTTTTGCACTCAGAGGAGTTAAAGACTCTGCTTCGTACCAGAGACTGGGCGAGTCCAAGCTATAAATATCTCACAAAGCCTTATCAGTTTCATGACTCATCAAAGAAGGGGCCAGCTGTTTGATCACCAAGTACATGCTGTATCAACCTTTTGAACATATGGGCACCAAAACTCAGGTAGTGTAAATGAAAGGCTTACCACAGCCACCTTTTCAAAAGAAAGTGATTAAAAACTGCTTTTCTTGGTCACTGTTTGTTTTCTTTATCAAGATGTGGGTGGTGTTAAGGTGTACTGTGAATTGTATGGCCGGGAACTGCTCTCTGGTTCTCGTAGTGATAGATAATGGCTACTAAATGCTAATATGTTGATCTTGATTAAAAGCACTAAAATGGATATTCTGAAGCAAGTTGATGAAAAAATTATGAGAAAGGATATAGCGGATAAGTTTAGAACTGACAGCTGTATTGAAACATGTTGAAAACTGTGACAAAATTGAACGAGACTTTCACTTGTTTTTAGTTAAGTCAAACTGTAAACGAAGGTGTGCAAGTTCTTACATAGATATTTAGTGTGCTCTGCTGAATTGGTTCAAGGCAACACATTCTGCACAGGTCCTGTGTGCGGTACTATGCTGGCAGAAAATGTGGAATATTTTGTGAAGGAAATGGATATGTCTTACTGGAAGTGCTCGAATGCCTTTCTTGAGCGTTTTAAGAAATGCCACAACATAACATTTAAGGTCACTTCAAGTGAAGCACCCCGAGTTCACATCAATGTCATTAATGATTAGATTTCACGTTTGCCAAAAATTTTGGAGCGTAAAGTCCAGATGACATTTTTAACATGGATGAAACAGGTGTGTTTTATAAAATGCTAACAAACAGAACTTTGTGCTTTCGTGATGAGAAGTGCCATGGTGGCAAACGAGCTAAAGATCACTTAACAGCTGACATGTGCTGTAACATGTTTAGCACATCTGAATAATAGACCAGTTATCACTTATCTTATATCGTATATCCTTCCCGTGCCGTTAAACGTCACATAGGGCTCGCAAAGTAGTTCGCCAATTTTCTTCGGTGAGTCTTTCAACCACGTCAAAGGATTTTATGCCTGTTAATTTGGCCTCTCTTAACAATGTCCTCTTCAGAGTTTCACACGGTCTGCCTCTTTTTCTTTGGCCTGTTGTGTTCCACTTGATAGCTTGTTTTGGGATTCTCTGATCATTTCTTCTCATCAAGTGACCAACATATGTCCATCTCCTTTTCCTGATCACCCATGAGACTGGTTGTTGTTCAGTCATCTGTCTTATCTCTGCATTGTTCTTGAATTCGTTCCACTTGATGCCGAGTATTTTCCTTAGGTATTTGTTTTCAAAAGAGTCTAATTTCTTTTCTTTTTCTTTAGTTGTTTTCCAGCTTTCGCATGCATAAATGAGGGTGGATATCACATTTGAATTGAATAGTCTTAACTTGGTTTTTGTGCTTATAACTTTTGAATTCCATATGTTCTCAAGATTCTTAAAGATTGATGCTGCTTTTGCAATTCTGATTCTAACTTCCTTTCTAGTGTCACCATCTTGGTCTATGTAGCTGCCAAGGTATGCAAATTGATTGACTTCTTCAATATCTGTCCCTTCTATGTGTATTTTTCCATTTTGATTGAGGGGAATTTTCATTATTTTGCATTAGACGCATTTTTTTTTTACTACTGCTGCTGATAAGTCAGATGCTGCTTGATTTTAGTGTTATCCATACTGTAAGACTAAGACTTACTGTATTTTGTGATTAATATATTTTGTGATTAGTACATTTTGTGTCCGATGATGACAGTTTTGGCTGTTTGTTATGTGTTTAATGTAGCAAATATGGGACGGACGGACACACATACACAAGCACATTTAAAGCCTTTGTAATGGATCCCGCTTATTGCCAACTCTGTATAATGTCACCATATTTTGATGGTCCTGATGATGTGACATTAAACAGGTTCGACTGTATTGTAGTCCTACCATCTTCCCTTTAACCTGATCATGTTTGCTGCTTTCTTAAGACATCTCATTTCACATGTGGTTTTTTTTTTTTATTCTGTTGTTTCTTAGTAAGTGCCCATGTCTGGCATTGGTAGCACAGCATTGGTAGGAATATGCTATTAATTAGTTTTAGTTTCAAGTGGAATGTTGGAGTGTGTAAGCAGCGGGGATAGCTAGTTTGTAATAGCACTGGCTCTTTGTGTTGTAACATCAGTTTCTTTATCGAGTTTCCCCATCTTCTGTGAATGCGCATCCATGATACTTGAATTCCTTTATTTGTTATATTTTTATGACTTCAGTGTATGCATTCTGAAACATTTGCACACCAAAATGCAACCAAAAAAAAAAAAAAAGTAAATGTTTATTTTTCATCTATTTTTAGAGTTTTTATTTGTTGTATTGTTTCTGTATGTGATCTTTGAAAAAGATTTTTTGCCAAAATATTGGATTGTTGTATGTTTTACATTATATATGCTCATCTTACTTTCTACCATTCTTGTTCATGCTTACTTTTCTCACTCTTTCTATCCTTTTTATAAAACTAAACCATACACTTCAGTCTATCTTTATTACTAGAACCAGTTTTATTGCAGTTGTCATTTCCCTCATCTCTCTATTTTAAAACAACCAACCTTCACAAATGTTGCTCTGATAATGGGCAAAACCTGCTTTGCAGTTACATAGATAGCTGCCCTCTGTGTTGATACAATCCTCTTTCTGAAGGTTACAGTTGTGAGTCTCTAAACTCCTACATTCATTAATGTCTGCAACATAACAAAATAGTAAAAACATTAACATTTGAGACTACAAATGATGCATAAAGAATTAGAACTGTTTTGGATAACAGGTGTATGGATATTCTTTGTTTTTTTTAGGGATCTGATATAACTATTCTGAATAAATGGGCTACTGATTTTGTTGGTTCTGAGATCTGTTAGAAGACCAAAATTATTTTGGATAACTGGGCTATTCATATTGTTGGTTTAGGGATCTATTCTTATCTTATATCTTTCCCGTGCCGTTAAACGTCACATAGGGCTCGCAAAGTAGTTCACCAATTTAAATTAAAATCCTTTGATGAGGTTGAAAGACTCGCCGAAGGGATCTATTAGAGGATCAAAAATATCAGAGCTATTTTCAAGTAAAAGAAAATAAAGATTGTGTAGAATATTAGTAACATGTGAAGAATTTTAATTTAAAACCAAGTATCAAATATCAAGTATCAGGTAGGATGGCACTGACTTTAGATATCCACAACATGACAATGGAAATCACTGCTCACCTGTCTGTGGCCAAAACACACAGTGATTATAAAGTCTTTCCTTGATTTTAAAAAATCATATCTTAAAAAAATATTCTGGACATAAACATAAACACTGTGGTCTTATGTAAGCCAAGAGTTTTTTTTTAATTGACAGGCAGGTTGCAATTCTTATATCCTTCCTGTGCTGTTAAATGTCACATAGGGATCACATGGTAGTTTGCCAAGTTTTCCTGTTTTCAGAGCGCATTTCAACCTCATCAAGGGATTTTATGCCTACTAATTTGGCCTCTCTTAACAATGTCCTCTTTAGAGTTTCATGTGGTCAACCTCTTTTTCTTTGGCCTGTTGATAGCTTGTTTTGAGATTCTCTGTTTCTTCTCATCACATGACTGATATATGTCCATCTCATTTTTCTGATCACCCATGAGACAAGTTGTTGTTCACTCATCTGCCTTATCTCTGCATTGTTCTTGAATTCGTTTATACGTCTTTACTTCTTTTCCAAATTTTGCAAGCATAAATGAGGGTGGATATTACATTTGAACTGAATAATCTTAGCTTGGTTTTTGTGCTTATAGCTTTTAAGTGCCATATGTTCTCAAGTTAATGCTGCTTTAGCAATTTAACTTCTTTTCTGGTGTCACTATCCTGGTCAGTGTAGCTGCCAAGATACGCAAAGTGGCTGCAATTACCAAAGTAAATGAAGAATAAAGCTCAGCATTTTTGTGGTATCATGAAGGAAAGGATGGTCCAATCCAACACTATGGCTACCACATTCACCGGATGTTACCCCCCTCTTGACTTTTTTATGGGGTTAATCTAAGTACAAAATGCTCAGGTCACCAGCTCCATATATTGAAACTCTGAAAGCAAGGACAAAGGTTGCTTTAGCGATGGTGAATAAAAAAAACGAGTATCACTTAGACATTCTCTGGGCAACAAACAGAGCCTGCACCTAGCAGTTTTGGTGTAATAAATGTTTGAAATCAGACAGACATTCTGCTTACCCTGTGTAACATTAAATATGAAAATGGAAAAGAATATTGAAGGCCTTACAAAGATGCCTTAAAAATTTTTTTAAATTACTTCACAGACAGAAATTACAACAGTTTTTCCTCCAGAACAATTGAAAGTGATAAACACAATGAAAAAAAAATGAGAACATGAAGCCTGAAGGACTTTTGTCACAAAAAAAAAAAAAGGCAAAAGGAGGTGATGGAGGTGAAGATGTGACAAATGCATTCATATGGCTGAGTCACAAGACTACGCCAGTGTCTGCATAATAAGTGATTCAATGAGTATGATCCAGAAGGTCAAGTCAGGTTCTGTATGCAGGCAGTGGCTTGAATCATTGTAGAAATCAATGATTTGCGAAGTCACCATCATCTATGTCCCTGGGCACACGTGCATCCAGGAAAATGAGAGAGTTGATAGGTTAGACAGCACTGCCATCATCGCAGATGGATAACCACTGGATCAAGCTGATGTTGTTAACATGCTCAGAGAGACAGACAGAGTGGGGGACTTCAAGAACAGCAAATCTACACTGCTGGTTAAACTGTGAGAGCTGGGAGTACAGACTGGCATGGCCAGGAGCAAGAGGAATACTGGATGCGTCAGGGGACTTGTCAACCAACACAGGACAGGCACTGTCAGCCACAGGACACTGATGGATATGTTGAGAGGGGAATCTGAGAACCTGTGGAATGTCTGGAGTGCACTGATGATGACCCAGATCATAAACCATAAAAGGCAAAATCATATCCTGAAAACTGCAATGGAGAAAGATAGATAACCTGATGAGAAAATATTAGTGAGGACAGCATTGATAGAGATGGTTGGGATATTATCATTGAGCAAACAGCTGCAGTTCTTGCCAGTGCACAGAGAAAAGAAGAGATGGAACAACCTGGAGATGCATTACAGCCAACTTTTCTAAGAATAAGGATGATGATGATGATGATGATGATGGTGATGGTGGTGGTGGTGAAAAGCGATGCAACATTAGTTAAAAACAAGAATAAAAATCAAGAACTTAAGTAAGGATTGTAATTAAGCAAACAAGATGCCTCAAATTTACCCTTGCAACCTTGAGCTGACTTCTCATATCCAACCTGGCAGTCACAGGAAAAGCTGCCAATGTTGTTCCTGCATACCTGACCAACTGTACAGTTGTCCAACTTTCTTTCACACTCATTTATATCAGTATTACACTTCTCTCCTTCCCAGCCAGCATAGCATCTACATCCATAGACAGCATCACATTTGCCCTGTCCACTGCATTGACATACTCCACTGCAGTTTTCACCATAAATCCTTTAGGGCAGCCTGAAAAGTGAATTTTGAATTTATGAAACAGCTAATAAAAACTGGAAGACTCATGTCATATATGCTGACTCGAGGACATCCTACCATAACCTGATGTTCACTTTAGAGCTGGAAATGGATTCTGGGACATGGGCACCTGAACAGCCCAACTTAACTCGGATACACGTGGCCAGTTAGGACTGAGTCATCTCATGCAGAAGCTATAAAAACATTACCAGAACATGAAGAAAACTGTGAATTTTATCCTGGTGACATTGCTGTGGATTTTATGTGACTGAACACTTGAAAATTTTAAAGTGACCAGTCATCCCATATTATATGGGGCAGTCTGGTATTTTAAGAATTTTATCATGAGAATTTTATTACTTCAGCTGAGATACCTAAATGTTCCATATTTTATAACAAACGTTCTATATTGTCCCATATTCTCATCTTTGAATGCCATATGTCTGGAAATATCCAGAATTTTAAAATATCTGTCTTAGTGTAAATGTTGCCATTTTGAAAAAAAATGACTCTGTAAAGATGTACAACTAGGCCTGATGGACATATTTGTAAATAAAGTTATAAATTAGACTCTTATTAATATTATGAGGTAAACAATTTTTTACACTTGCACTCTCACATGCACGCACACACACACCCAAAAAAAAAACAAAGATGGTCAGTTAACATTTGAAAATCACAAAGTGATATTAAAATAAAAGATTTCATTAAATGGATTAACATATAACACAGTAAATATTACATGATAACTTTTAGAATCCTTAACATGGTTAATGAAAAACAAGGAATTAAAGAAATGGCTCAAATTATACTACAGAGTACATTCATGTGCAACATGTAAATCTGACCACAGGAAAACTCACTTGTACAAGATAACTTATCAGCTTCTAGTTTGTAGCCTGGGAAACAGGAACAAAGAAATCCACCTTCAGTGTCTGTGCAGTTCTGGCCACATCTTTTTTTAACATCCTCACACTCATTTATATCTAAGACAAATATGATTATGAAATTTAACAAAAATTAGATGTAACCTGTCAAAATAATAACGGGGGAAGAAAATATGAATTAAAAAATTACTGTTACTTCAATTTGTTACTTTTTCCCAGTGAAATTTTACCATTACCAGCCCTCATTCTGAAAAAGATATGAAGAACCTAGTACAAAATCTCGCCAACTGAGCAGCAATATATTAAAAAATCTCCATGACATGAAGCATTCTCTGCAAACAAGCAAACAGCTTTGTTCCCATGTTTCACTTTCATGACATGGTGTAGGCTACAGCAGACGCTATAAACTCACAGCCCTTCCAACTCGAGAAAATAATTAATTTCCCATTTTATCCATGTTCCAGAATTAATCAAAATCTGCAAATCCATGCCATTTCCGTGAAAGTTGCCACAAAACCCCAAATTCTACTCCATTCTCATTAACACTGAATGAAGTGCAAATGAAACTTTATGCTTAGATTTCTTTTGCTTCAGATGCCTATGCAAGATGTGCTGATGTCATGAATCACATGCTTTAATTATTAGCACTTCACTTTTTGATATCTTTGTATATGAACATAACACAGATATGCACCAGTGCTAAACTTTCATACAGACTGATATAGTTCAACTCAGTAAGGCTGAAGTCACACAAGAAATTCCAGAATATTACAGAATACACTAGATTCCTCTCTATTTGCTGAAGGATTTTCCTTAACTGCAGTTCTTTGAACTTCATACTGGGACGATCTTGAGCCAAAAGCATTTAGCTGAACTAGAAGTGGGTTACAAGGTGGGTAACAGTGGCTTGACTTAACTCTTTCCGCGCCGACTGGCAAAATTCTACTACTTTGCGTGTTTGTCCGTTGAGTGCCATTTGGTAAAATTTTACCACTTGTTTCGTGTCTAAAAAGACGGTGTAATTTTTTAATTGTACACGTTTTATTTGCATATGCCCAGTAACCTGTTTTAATTCCGTCTGAATCGTGCCTAACAACCGAGTGAAAATGGGTCTTTCTTTGGAGAAATTTCACTATTTTGTGTGATTTCTGAGGCATACGGACAAGCCCTACGACAAAACTACTGTTTGTGAATGTGCTCCAAGTAGATTTTGACCTATAAAACGCTATAAAACAGACTGAATAAGTAGTTAGAAGGTTATTTCAGACATTATTATTATTGTACATTATTGAGTTTGCGACATACTATCATACGATGAGATCGGATGAAGCTACAGGTTGATCTAGACATCGCTGATGGCAGATATAGACCTACCCAATGGTAAGTAGGACACAATTATCAGCCAAAATCATCACACTACTACTTTTTTCCTAAAAATCTCTTCATTCTTATATTTACAGCTATTCTGATGCATAATACACATACTTTTATCATGGAAATACGTGGAAGTACTTTATTTCAATTTTACAGCTATATCTCCTATACAGATCAGGACCCATGCTTTTAATTTAGCATCCAACTGAACATCCATGTTTCTTCCTGTGGCATGGAAAGAGTTAACTCCCAAGGTGGACCCAAGAAGCAGGCTTTCTGGCACACTTTACCACCAGCAAAAGTATAAAGAACTCATTCTCACTGGCCAGCTGACATAAAGCTTGTTTCTAATGTGAAGAGGTGAGACAGAGTCTTGACCAGCTGTGGTCTGCTGACAAAGATAACAGCACTGCCCCCTATAGTATTCTTATCTTGATATTTTATAAACAGATCTGTTGCTGATTACCTTTGTGTGTAATGTTAGAGGATATTATGAGAGTTAATAATGACAGTGGTGATAATAACAGCAATGTTTGTAGTGATGAAGTCAAAGTCACATGTGTCAGGCTGCAAGGCATATAACAGTCATAAAACACAACCAATGCTCTTTTGAGATAAATGCCAAGCAAAAGTAGAGGAAATATGTAGTGATGTTCATGATGATGATTAAGAATGCAGTCCATTTTCAAACATACTTAGACAAGTCCTATTATCTGTACCAAGCTTGTAGCCAGATGAGCATGTGCACGATGGTCTACCATTGACCACCTGGCACAGCTGAGAACAGTTTGCACTCTGGCAAATTTTAGCATCACTCTGATCTGTGAAGAAATAATAACCAAAATAATACTGTGGATATAATACAGAAACATTGCAATAGAGCTACTGAAAATATATCTTCACTGAAAATAGAGGTAAAAAGAATAAAAGAAAGGCAAAATCCCCATTTCCATCCCATTAAGGCATATTGAGGATATGGCGTTAGGCCTGTATTTCCAAGACCATCAGCCCAAGAAAGTGTGATGTGGCCATAATCATGTCTGGCCACATTTACCTTTCCAGATCTCTCCTGTACCCATTATTAGAGGCTGCGTCAACGCCAGGGCCTTTTTGGTGTGGTGGTACCAGAAAGAAAGTTCCCACTGCTGAGACTTAAACCCAGAACCTCCAGATTAGTAGACCAAGCACCTAACCACTCGCCAACCAGGGCACCATAAACAGTTATTACATATTAATATGGTTTACATTAGACATGTGCTGAAAAAAAAAAAAGGTTTTAAGCATCTGGTAGAACATAAACATTCAATTATGTGGTGGCTGAATTTGAGTCAGTACACAAACGACAGCTGACATTGCTAGAGCTAGATATTAGCTACAGAAACAGCAAAGCAACACAAATATATATGCTAGATGATGCTCCAGAGAAGCAATAATAAGACAAATAAAGATCAAACTGGACAAGTAAAAAAATAAAAAAATAAGACTAGAAAAAAAAACAAGAATAAAACACAAATAAGACTAAAAAAGACAAACAAAATCAGGAAAAAAAACAAGACTAGAAAAAAAAAATGAGAATTTGAAAAAAAAAGGACAAAAAAAAACAATTAAGAATAAAAAAACAAATAAGTAATAAATATTTCAGCTTAATTAATTTCTGGGACAACAATACTTGGAATAAGGTCCCCAGTTCAGTTTCACACTTGGACGGAATTTTTTCAGACTGACCAGTACCAGGGTTCACCCTAGCCTAAAGGTACCTGGGGTTTACCTGGGAAAATAAAGGCAGCAAGGACAGGTGCTGGCATCCCTACTTGGAGTTTACCTAAGAAAATAAAGGCAGCAAGGACAGGTGCTGGCATCCCTACTTGGAGTTTACCTAGGAAAATAAAGGCAGCAAGGACAGGTGCTGGCATCCCTACTTGGAGTTTACCTAGGAAAATAAAGGCAGCAAGGACAGGTGCTGGCATCCCTACTTGGAGTTTACCTAGGAAAATAAAGGCAGCAAGGACAGGTGCTGGCATCCCTACTTGGAGTTTACCTAGGAAAATAAAGGCAGCAAGGACAGGTGCTGGCATCCCTACTTGGAGTTTACCTAGGAAAATCCCCCCTGGGAACAACTGTGTTAAGAGCACACTTATCATAACATAGTGTTTGTGAGACAGGGAACATAGATCTGTTTACTTAAAAACTCTGACCTACTTCTGTAGCCCAGAAACTTGTAGCAATCAACACTAATTGTAATTGTTATTTTTGTAAAATGTAATGTCAGGTTGGTGGACGGATGGGGACATGGAGATCTCTGGCGGGGATGAGGGAAGCCTGGTGTGAAACCAATGAATCCAGGACGTGACAAGCCTATAGGTCTTTACAACAATGGCTATCAGAATGATGTAAACAAAACAGAGCCAGCAGACTATAGGTGGCGGGGAATGGATATCGTTGAAGCACTCATCGGATTCCTCATCTCAAAGTCAGAGTGTCTTTGTGGAACTGTCTCCAAACCATCTGACATGGAGAAAGGACTTACATACAGCCACCAGAGGCTGGAAAACAAAGTTTTGGCCAGGCCAGCCACACTGTCTTCATGGCAGTCCGAGCAAGACCACAGTCTGCCCTAGCAAGGAAAGGTGCTGAAGTCAGAGTTACCCAGCCAAAAGGCGCATCACAAAAATCAGGGTAACACGCATTATCGCTAATGAATGTCTCTATCTGCAGTATTCAAACATGGTGCTCGCCCTGTGAAGACTAACCAGGCAGGTGCAGTGCTGGGCCCCCTGCCTCGAAAGGGTCCACCCAATGCTACTGGAGGTCCTCTCAGTTCGTCTTGTGGAGTCAGGAGACATGAGAGTAGAGCTACTGGCCAAAAAATACAACGGAAGAAAACAGCCAAAAAGCAAGAGCTTAAAATAATGCAATGGAATGCTGAGGGTGTCAGCAGTGTTAGAGATGGCTATAGCAAAAAGGTGGAACTAGAGAACATACTTTTTGCAGAGCAGGTAAGTATATGCTGCATACAGGAGACATACCTAACCAAAGATGCCGCCTTTAAAATCAGAGGCTACCAGTGTTTTAGATCAGACCGACAGTACAGAAGAAAAGGAGGAGTACTCACACTTGTTAAGAATAACATCAGCGCATGTCAGGTGGGAGTGTTCATGGAAGGAGCCGAATATCAGATGATCCATCTAAAAAGTAGTAATACAGATTTCCACCTCCTTAACTATTACTGTCCTAATGACCGCCCACTTGCTTTAGAAACAATCCCACACAAAGAGAGACTGATGGTCTGTGGCGATTTTAACAGCCATTCTCAGAGCTGGGGCTATGACCACATAGACAAGAGAGGAGAGGAAGTTGAGAGCTGGCAGGATGATAATGGACTTCTCCTGATCAACCAGCCAATGGATCCCCCAACATTTTATTCAAGGGCTTGGCGTACAACCTCAACACCAGATCTGGTATTCCATTCTCCAGATCTGAAGTGGAACATTACACATGAAGTTGGAAAACAACTTGGAGGTAGCGACCATCGACCAGTCTTCCTGAAAACAGAAAATGAACTCCTTAACACCAGTAGCCCTCTCCCCAGATGGAACTATAAAAAAGCAAACTGGACAATGTACAGACATCGTACAGGTATCCTGGTGGGACAGCTGTCCAAAGAAGGTAAGGATATTAACAGCATAGTGAAGGAATTCAATGCTTGTATCCTTCAAGCCGTTCGTGAAACCATTCCCAGAGGAGCTCGCAGGGACTATATACTGGTCTAGTGAGCTGGAAAAACTCCATGATGATGTGGAAGCAGCTCGAAAGCAAGCAGAAAATAGACCATGCCAAGAACACCACAATAATTACCAACATTCTAGGGCCAAAGTTCAGACAGCCAAGCTGCAAGCCAGACTGGAAAGTTGGAGAGAGAAAACAGAGTCCCTAAACTTTGAAAAGGATGGAAGGAAACGGTGGAAACTAATCAAACAGTTAAATGATGAGAGTACTGGAAGAAGTACAAAGATTACATTAATAGAGGATGGGAAAACTCTTACAGGTAAGCAGGTAGCAGATCACTTAGCTCGCATGTTTGCACAGGACTGCAACATTGATATCCATCCAGAGAAAGAGCGTGCAGTGCGCACTGACCCACAGAAAGAAGAGGAACAAGTCAGAAAAGTGGAGGTCATGGATGCACCAATCACATGCAGCGAGTTAGACCTAGCAGTCAGTAAACTGAAACCAAGGAAATCACCAGGACCAGATGGAGTGTCCAGTGAAATGATCAAGAACCTGGGAATGGCAGCAATGGGAAAGCTGTTGGATATTTTTAATATGTGCTGGAGCACAGGTAAGTTACCTCAAATCTGGAAGGAAGCAAGCATGGTACCACTGCTAAAGCCAGGGAAAATCGGTGATACTGCCTCCAGCTACAGGCCAATCAGTCTCACTAGCTGCCTATGCAAAACGATGGAACGCATCATTGACCTGAGGCTAAAATGGTACCTAGAAAGTGAAACCTTTCTCGTTTCATAACAAGCAGGATTTAGGCAGTACTACAGTACGGAAGATCAAGTGACCTATCTCTCTCAAGAAATTGAGGATGCATTCCAAGAGAAAAACCTTGTACTAGCAGCGTGGATAGACCTAAAGAAAGCCTTTGATAAAGTATGGAAAAAAGGTCTGCTGTGGAAACTAAGAAACTGCAATGTGAATGGAAGACTGTACAACTGGATAAAGTCCTATTTACACAATAGAAGAGCTAGAGTAGTAATGGATGGTCACAAAAGCCAGAAAGTACTTCTGCGACACGGTGTACCACAAGGAGGAGTCCTTTCGCCTACACTATTCCTTGTATTCATTAATGACCTGGTCAAGGAACTTCCCTATGGAATCAAAGCGGCACTGTATGCAGATGATCTGGTCATGTGGTGTACAGATGGATATGCGACAGTTGCTACACAGAGACTCCAATGAGGAGCAGACATCTTGACATCATGGACAAACAAATGGTGTGTAAGTATCAACACAGAGAAATCAAGTACCACTCTGTTCACTCTCTCATCTAAACAGAAAGCAGGTAAGATCTTTGTAAATGAAAAATCCTTAAGGATGGACAACCAACCCACTTACTTAGGAGTGACTCTTGACTCAAAACTGACTTGGAAGCAACACATCAACAGTGCAGAAGCAAAAGCCAGAAGAAAACTAGCCATATTAAGAAAATTAAGTGGAACCACATGGGGAGCTAGTGAAAGAATCCTCAAGAATGTATATCAGCAAAGTATTCTACCACATTTAGAATATGGCTCAACATCTTGGTGCACAGCATCAAACACTACACTGCATAATCTAGACAAGGTTCAAAATCAGTCACTATGGATTATCACAGGTGCCATGAGGTCCACACCAATAGTAGAAATGCAGAAAATAGTTGGTGTTCAAGCGCTAAAGGAACGTAGAGACAAAAAGGTCATGACCATGGGAGAGAAATTCCTTAGCTCTGTAAGCCATCCCCTGAAGGAGAGATTCAATAACTTGGCATTAAGCCGGCTTAAAAGAAGCAGCTTCATTCATCAGGCCAAGCGTATGCGTAAGCTGATACCTGACCTTCCAACTGTAGTCACTCCATTATCATCTGTACTAGAACATACACCATGGAAAGAAGCAGATTATACACAAATAACTATTCAGACTGACGTGAAAGGTGTGCAGAATGGTGAGATGCAAAGCAGCCTTGTAAGGTCAACAGCCACACTTAGCGTGCTAGATGACAAATATCCATGTGACACCTGGATACGTGTGTATACAGACAGATCTGCACACAATGCCATAAAGAATGGAGGGGCAGGAGCACATATTGAATATCCAAACAACACCTCTGACAAGATTTCCATACCCACTGGAAAATACTGCAACAACTTTGATGCAGAAGTTAGGGCAATTATTGCTGCAGTTGAAAAACTATCAGACTCCAGAATTGATACATGTCCTGTAGTAATTCTCACAGATGCAAGATCAGTACTGGAAGCTCTTCAGTGCAACAAACTACCAGACCTTAAGGATGCCTTGTCAAAAATTGGCTTACAACATGGAGTCACTTTGCAATGGATTCCCTCCCACTGTGGGATACCAGGCAATGAGAAAGCTGACCATCTGGCCAAAGAGGGCACTGAAATGGAGCAACCAGACATACCAATCACCTATAATCAGAAGAAAAGCATGATAAAAACCTACAGGAAGCCACAAACACCACCACATGATGACTATCACATGCTAAACAGAAAGGAACAAGTCACCATCTTCCGTCTCCGAACAGAACACACCCAACTCCGAAGTCATATGTATACAAAGTTTAAGGTTGGTACTACTAATCTATGTACATGTGCCCAGGTGCCCCAAACTGTGGAACATATCCTCCAGAACTGCACCAATTATAAAACACTGAGAAATAATTACTGGCCCAGTGAAACCACTAAAGAAGATAAGCTCTACGTTCCATACATGAATTACAAAAAACAGTGAAATTTATCCAAGAGACAAGACTGCAGGTATAGACAGACAATGCGAGCGAAGAAGAAGAAGAAGATCTAGGAAAATAAAGGCAGCAAGGACAGGTGCTGGCATCCCTACCTCTAATGCTGCAGTTTCATAGAAATGTGAAGGCACAAACATTCCACACAAATGTGAGCAGAAAATTAAAACTAAATTTTAATAGGGATGTATACACAGCATAAAAAGAACAAATATATCCATACTACAAGAACTTAATATTGAAGAAGGCTGGCTAGTAAAGAGTATTAAACAGAGAAAACTTAAATATTTTGGACACATTAAATGTCATGATAATCTAGAGAAAACCATCTTGGAAGGGTACATAATGGGAAAAAGAAAGAGAGGAAGACCAAGGCGAAGATGGCTGCAAGACATCGTTGACAATCTGCAAATGGATGCATCAGTAGCAGGCCATCTTGCTCATAACCAAGAGGCCTACAGGAGTGCTGTTAAGGAGGCAAAGTTCCACAAGGGACATGCAAATGAATGAATGAATGAATACACAGCATAATACATGATCAGCCAATGGTGTGGATATATCATGTAAGGGCAATGAGAAAAAGACAATGACTGATAAAAATGAAAAACTTATAGAAGTACTACATGGCAATATTCCACATTTCACACTTAAATAAAAAAATATACATCTCTCTGCTCCTTTTCACCAAATATATTGGGTTTTTTTTCTTTTTTAAAGAAATGACATAGCTTACCCTGAGTGCATGTTTTGTTATTGATCAGAGTGTAACCACTGAAACAGCTGCAAGTGTAGGAGCCATCTGTGTTAATGCAGCTTTGCTCACAATCATCTGTTCGCTCATCACATTCATTTATATCTGTAGAGATTTGGCATAACTCTGACTGGTTCATGAAATAATGGCATAACTCTGACTGGTTCATGAAATAATGGCATAACTCTGACTGGTTCATGAAATAATGGCATAACCCTGACTGGTTCATGAAATAATGGCATAACCCTGTCTGGTTCATGAATTAATTAATAATAAACAGAAACTTAATGCTTTTACAATGTAAAGCACAAAATATATGCATTAATCCAAACAAGGTATAAATATATGAAAACAGTGTTAGATTTGGATTCAGTAGAAATGTGCAATTTTTTAAAAAGGTATTAGACATGGAACAGAAGCAACAAAGTAAGCAAGGAATTTAAAAGCAGAGAACAGATAGGGAGTAAAATATACTTTGCCTTGCAACACCTGTTAAAATCCAAAATCCTGTCCCAAAGCACTTAAATAACAGTCTACAAAACTATAATAAGACCAGCCATCATGTATGGATCAGAAACATGGAGTACAATAAAGAATGATGAACAACAATTGCAGATTTTTGAGAACAAGATCCTAAGAAGAAGCTCTGGGCCCATAAAGGATACCAACAGTGAAGAATGAGAAGGGCAGAAAGAACACTGAACTGAACAGCTTATTTAAATCCCAGTGAATTACAAATTCTTGAAACTGAACAGATTATGCTGGTTGGGCCATGTAGAAAGAATAAAAGAGAACAGGCCAAGGTGTAGATCAAGACAGAAGATGGAAAGAGCATAGAGGAGGATATAAAGGAAACTGGTGTCACCAACTGAAGAGAGAAGATTAGGAATAGAGAGGAATGGGGCAAACTTTATCTGCAGCAATAAGCCTTAATAATCTGGAAAGATGAAGAAAAAGACAAATTAAGACTTGTAATGATAGGAAATGAAGAGGGGTCAGAGTTCAAGGGTTGGCATAGCAACTCCACAACCTTTGTTTGAATGAAAAAAAAATGTTACATGTTCATTACAGTTTTTAAAAGAAAAGACTGAGAAAGACATGAAAAATGCAACACAAACTGTTGTATGATATTTTTCTTCTCAGTTAGAGAAACCATATGCTGCCTAAGAACTTATTACTGTTACTTCCACAAGGCCAAACTAAGAGAAAAAAAAAAGACTAATAAATTTTCACTAACCCAGGCAAGTTTTCTTGTCTGTTGGGTCAAGTCTGTAACCTTCGGCACAGTAACACAAATAGGAACCCTCTGTATTGTTACATTTGTAACCGCAAATTCCTGTAGCATTGCATTCATTAATATCTGGAGATGTGAGAGAATGTAAATTAGAAATAAAATTATGTTAGGATATGGAAAGAATAACATAATAAACATAATAATGAAAGTTATGAAGCTAATGGTTTTGCTTTTCTGCACGGCAGCGGTGACTGTAATGGTTAATGACAATTGTGACTGTAATGATTGATGACAGATAAAAAGAATGGCGATTGCAGTAAAACTGGTATAAATAAAAAAGGTAGATCGAGGTGTATGGTGCAATTTTACAAAGTGAGGGAGGGAGTGAGTAAAGTGAGAAAAAACAAATAGAAAGTATGAGAATGTATAAATAAAAAACATACAACATCCGATATTTCGACATGAGCCTTTTTCGAGGATTACATGCACAACAAGACCAAAAAAAAAAAACAAGAAGAACTTATCTTAATGTGGCCTCCTCCAGAAGTAGAAAACAGAGAACATTTCTCTGTTTTCTACTTCTGGAGGAGGCCACATTAACATATTAAGATAAGTTCTTCGTTTTGTTTTTGTTTTTTTTTGTCTCGTTGTGCATGTAATCCTCAAAAAAGGCTCACGTCAAAATATCGGATGTTGTATGTTTTTTATTTATACATTCTCATACTTTCTATTTGTTTTTTTATCAGTTTACTCACTCCCTCCCTCACTTTGTAAAATTGCACCATACACCTCTATCTACCTTTTTTAATGATTGATGACAATTGTGACTGTAATGATTGATGACAACTGTGACTGTAATGATTGATGACAACTGTAACTGTAATGACTTGTGACAATTATGACTGTAATGAATAGTGACAACTGTGACTATGGTGACTGGTGACAACTGTGACTGTAACGGTTGGGTAACAATTGTAACTGTAATTATTAGTGACAGCTGTGATTGTAATGACTGGTGATGACTGTGATGACAAGTGACAGTTGTGACTGTAATGACAGAAGACAATTATGACTGATGAGACTTGACAGTTGTGTCTGTGATGACAGCTGACATGATGTACTGTGATAACAAGTGACAATAAAAATATATTATCATGGCTTTGATGGTTTTCCCTGTACGTAATTAAAAAAAGGTGTGTGACTGGCATAGTAGATAGTGTGCTCACTTCTCACAGTGAGGTCAGTAGCTGATGTGCTCACTTCTCACAGTGAGGTCAGTAGCTGATGTGCTCGCTTCTCACAGTGAGGTCAGTAGCTGACGTGCTCACTTCTCACAATGAGGTCAGTAGCTGACGTGCTCATTTCTCACAGTGAGGTCAGCTGATGTGCTCATTTCTCACAGTGAGGTCAGTAGCTGACGTGCTCACTTCTCACAGTGAGGTCAGTAGCTGACGTGCTCACTTCTCACAGTGAGGTCAGTAGCTGATGTGCTCACTTCTCACAGTGAGGTCAGTAGCTGACATGCTCACTTCTCACAGTGAGGTCAGCTGATATGCTCATTTCTCACAGTGAGGTCAGTAGCTGACGTGCTCACTTCTCACAGTGAGGTCAGTAGCTGATGTGCTCACTTCTCACAGTGAGGTCAGTAGCTGACGTGCTCACTTCTCACAGTGAGGTCAGTAGCTGATGTGCTCATTTCTCACAGTGAGGTCAGTAGCTGACGTGCTCACTTCTCACAGTGAGGTCAGTAGCTGACGTGCTCGCTTCTCACAGTGAGGTCAGTAGCTGACGTGCTCACTTCTCACAGTGAGGTCAGTAGCTGATGTGCTCGCTTCTCACAGTGAGGTCAGTAGCTGACGTGCTCACTTCTCACAGTGAGGTCAGTAGCTGATGTGCTCACTTCTCACAGTGAGGTCAGTAGCTGACGTGCTCACTTCTCACAGTGAGGTCAGTAGCTGATGTGCTCACTTCTCACAGTGAGGTCAGTAGCTGATGTGCTCACTTCTCACGGTGAGGTCAGTGATTTATATCTGGCTATAGAGGTGTCTCCCCCCGTGTGGTACCCGGGATCTGCAAAGAATAGGACCACTGTACCCTACCATGCATGATTGTAAAAGGCGACTAAGGAGGGTTCAGCATAGGGCCAGCAACCCTATCTGGTAAAAAACTATCAGATTGCTACAGAAACAGAAGCAAGGGAAAAAGCAAATGCAGGTGGAAGGAGAAATGCGTATCAGGAAACTGAGCCCATGAAGGTTGTGGATGAAAGCCAGCCACTGGAAGTCCCCAGCCCGACTGCAGACCTCCTGGAACCTAAACAAAAGATGCAAATAGGCAGCTGGAATGTAAGAACACTAAACCAGACTGGAAAACTAGCACAAACCATCAAGGAAATGCACAGATACAAACTAGACATACTAGGAATACAAGAAGCAAGATGGACAGGACAAGGCAGAAGGAAATTAACAACACAGCACACAGAAGATACAATAATATGGTCAGGTAAAGAAGATCTTCATGAAGGAGGAGTAGCATTGATTATAACAAAAGAAGCATCAAGAGCATTGCTGAAATGGACCCCAATAAATGAGAGATTATTATATGCACGGTTCAACTCAAGATTCACGAAGCTGTCTATTATAGTTTGTTATGCACCAACAGAAGCAGCTGAAGAGGAATTAAAAGAAGATTTTTACAACAGCCTCCAAGCCACAGTAGAAACAATACCCAAGCATGATATGCTACTCATCTTGGGCGACTTCAATGCAAAAGTAGGTGAAGGAAATGAAGATAGAAGAAGAATCATGGGAAGAGAAGGAATCGGAGAAATAAATGAAAATGGAGAAAGACTGTGCAGTTTCTGTGAAGAAAACATGATGACCATCGGAGGGACAATTTTCCAACACAAAAACATCCATAAGGTGACTTGGAGGTCACCAGATAAAACCACAGAAAACCAAATCGATCACATACTAATAAACAACAAGTGGAAACGGTCACTACAAGATGTGCGAGCAAGGAAAGGAGCAGATATAGGAAGTGATCACAACCTTCTGGTAGCAAAAATAAAACTAAAATTAAGGAAAGCCAGAATCGGAGAACACAGAAAGATACATTTTGATACAAGAAAACTGATAGACCAGCAAACAAGAAATGAATTCTCAATAATACTTAAGAACCGCTTCAGTGTCCTACAAGACGAAGCAGAAATGTCCATATTAGAGTTCAATAAAACACTACAGGAAACAGCAAAAGAGGTGCTGGGATATCGGAAAAGGAGAAAAGAGGAATGGATAAGTGAGACCACATGGGAAAAGATAGAGCAAAGAAAAGAAATCAAGAAAAAATTACTGAACACCAAATCACAACGGCTTAAAGAACGAGTTTTAAGTAATTATGCACAAAAAGACAAAGAAGTGAAGGAATCATGCCGTCAAGATAAACGTCAATATTATGACAACTTAGCAGAAACAGCAGAGAAAGCAGCATATACAAATGACATGAAAACCATATATAAAATCACAAAGCAGATGACAGGTAACTTCAATACAAGATGTGAAAGTGCAGTAAGAACACAAAATGGACAACTGGTCAGTGGAGAAAGAGAAAAAATTGAAAGATGGAGGGAACACTTTAACACCCTACTAAACAGAACACAAGCAGCACAAGCAATAGATACCTGAAGCAAAAGCGGAACTAAACATCAATACAGGACCAATAACAATAAATGAAGTAAAAGAGGCGATAAAGATGCTAAAATCAGACAGGGCACCAGGTGAAGATGAAGTGACTGCTGAGATGTTGAAAGCAGAAGAAACAGAAACACCAAAACAACTTTGCCGGATATTACAACAAATTTGGGATTTAGAAAAAGCCCCAGAGGAGTGGAAAACTGGTCTTATAGTAAAACTACCAAAGAAGGGTGACCTCAGAGATTGCGGGAACTGGAGAGGCATTACCCTACTGCCACTCACTAGTAAAGTATTTTGCAGAATAATCATCAACAGAATTGTACCAACACTTGAGAAAAACTTCGGAAAGAGCAGGCAGGATTTAGGAAAGGAAGATCATGCATAGACCATATTTGTACTTAGACAAATATTAGAACAGGCAAATGAGTGGCATAGCACAACATATGCATTATTCATAGATTTTGAGAAAGCCTTTGACAGTGTCAACAGAGATGCACTGTGGAAAATCCTAAGATGGCATGGCCTCCCCCATAAAATAGTTAATGTAATCAAAGCCCTATACGAGGGTTTTCAGTGCAAAGTTATCTGTGGAGAACATACCTCCAGCAGCTTTAGGGTACAAACAGGAGTGAAACAGGGATGTGTACTATCACCAACATTATTTATCTTGGCAGTAGACTGGTTAATGAAGGAGGCAACATCAGACAAATGCAGAGGATTACAATGGACCCTTGACACAGTGCTGGAGGACCTTGACTTTGCGGATGACATTTGTCTATTATCAAGCAGTCACAAAGATATGCAAGATAAAATAAACAAGTTAACCCAGAATGCAAACAACATAGGACTAAAGATCAACGTAGGAAAGACAAAGTTAATGAAGCAAAATGTGAACAACAGAAATGTACTCAGAGTAGATAACAAGTTAGTGGAGGAGGTCAACGAATTTGTATACCTTGGCAGCAGAGTAGTAGAAAATGGAGACAGCACAGAGGACATCAACAGCAGACTTACTAGAGCAAACCAGGCTTTTGCAATGCTGCAGAATATATGGAAATCAAATAAACTAAGCATAAATATGAAAATCAGGATATTTAAGAGTAATGTTCTAAGTGTACTACTCTATGGAAGTGAATGCTGGAAAATCACCAAAACCATAGAAAACAAGTTGAATTCTTTCCAGACTAAATGTTTACGTAGAATTAAAAAAATATTTTGGCCAAACACCATAAGAAATAACATCTTATTGGCAGAAATGCAGATGAAACCACTGACAACAATTATTGAGGAAAGACGCTGGCGATGGTTGGGACATGTGCTCCGAATGACTGACAACTCACTACCAAAAATAGCACTAAGATGGACACCACAGGGGAGCAGAAGTAAGGGTAGACCAAAAGAGACATGGAGAAGAACAACAGAAAAGATGTTGAGCAATAGAGGGCTCACCTGGGCAAGAGCAGAAAAAAAGGCGAAAGACAGGCATTTGTGGAAAACCCTTGCGGAAGCCCCATGTGCCCTGGGCACTTAAGGTTCAGAGAGAGAGAGATAGAGGTGTCTCAGTCATTCAGGTATAGAAATATGTATTCAACTCCCTGTGGAGGTGGGGAAGGATGGGTGGCCTGGCATAAAGCTGACTACATGACTCTCTAGCATGTTAACAGGTCAAGGAAAATATTACCACTAACACCATACACCACTGATTCCCAAACAGTGTACCGCAGCACTTTAGTGTGCCATAAAACTTTGGAAATGTGCTGTGACATTTTGTCACCTGAATTAAAAACAAAATACCGTTACTTCAGTATCTGGTTCATACTTCTTCTTACATCCTTCCTGAGCCATTAAATGTCACATAGGGCTCGCATGTCAGTTCATAAAGTTTTCCTGTTTCAGGAAGCTTTTCAACCTCATCAAGGGATGTTATGTCCACTAAACTGGCCACTCTTAACAATGTCCTCTTTAGAGTTTCATGAGGTTGACCTCTTTTTGGTTCATTCTACAGTACCATAATTCCATGCCATGGTAAACAACTTCCATTTCTCCCTTTCACCCTGCAGCTTATGACACCATAGACAGGAGCAGCTTTTTGAAAATTATGAAAGAATTTGAGATAATTAATAAATTAATCAATCTGACCACAATATGGACGGAGGATGCACAAAATATAGTAATATATAAAGGAAGAAAGTCAGAACCCTTTTAAATAAGAACAAGTTTTAAACAAGGGGATACATTATCTCCATTACTATTCAACCTAGTACTAGAAAAGATAATTAGAAAAGTTAAATAAAAAAACAGGACAGAAGAACAAGCTCAAATTCTAGGATATGCTGATGACATCGATCTGGTGGGAAGAATCTATGCAAGAAGTCTCATCAATACCTGCATACACCTCAGAGATGTGGCACTAAAAGTGGACTAGACCATTAACCAAGATAAGACAAAGTATATGAAGATATCAAGAGACCAGAGGCAGAATGATCCAGATTATATAAATGTTGGAGGTATGATCATTAGGAAAGCAGAAACATACAAATATCTAAGCACAACCATCAATAAAAAGCAGAAGATAATAAATGAAGTTTCTTTGAAAATGCTAAAAATATACTGTTAACTACATGAGAGTCCAGCATTATGAACACATGTGTGCCAGAAACTTGTGTTATCAAGTGTACTACAGTTTGAAAAAGTTTAAGAACTGCTGCCGTACACAAAATTATCTTTATGATATGACAGGGCTTTTTTAAAAATAATTAATACATTTATTTTTAAATGAGCATTTTGTTTAGGAAGTCTCTGATACCATAGAAAAGAAAGGATTAAAATAATAAGAGAAATCTGTAGTAAAAGTCACAGAAAGAAAAGAGAAAACCCTGATTATTAGAACAGCAGAACAGTGTGACAGATTGTCACAAAGACACCTAGCAAACAATCTTAAAAAAATTAGGCCTGCTGGCAGATCTCTAGAGGACAGAAGATGGAACCAATTCTCCCCTTACCTGCACATCTACCATCCAGTTCAGTGTAACCAACAGGACAGTCCCCACACTTGTAACCGATGGTGTTGCTATTTGTTGGCTGAGAAGGGTCCAAGTCCGTGCATTCCTGCCCAACTATGCAAGGCTGGTCAAGGCATTCGTTACGATTCTGCTCACAGTTAGCACCTGTGTTGAATTATTTTCAATTTTTAAAAACATTTATTCAAAACTTAAGTATCTAAATCAAAGGTGACCAACTGGTGACCTGAATGCTGAGTGAAAGCATTCTTTTATGGCCTGCAAAATTATTACAGCAATGTAATTTCTTTTATTTAAAAATTTAATATTAGCCAATGAAATTATGAGCTTTAGTTTTGTGCTGCAAAAGGAGGAGACCAAATAAGAAATGATGCAGCAGGGCAAAGGCTGGAGTAACACCAGTATTACACTACATCCAGAAAATGGTTTGCCCATGTTACACAGCTACTGCCAAACAGTATACCACAAAAAAAAAAAACAAAAACATTCACACTAAGATCTGTAGGTAACAGAGGAAGGGACTGCTCACATAAGAGATGGAGACAGGAAACTACAGAAATCTTAAATATCCCATTATATGAAGCACACCACAGAACTCTAACAAGATGTCTATTTATCCCCTCACCACTAAGAGATATATGAAGAAGACAAAACAAGATCTAGCTGCAAAAGAAACCATCATAGCTTCAACTGACTTTGCAGTTAATAGTAAAATTCCCCAAAGTAAGTAATGTAATTCAGCTAAAAACTAGTTAATTTTGACCTGGTCCGCTGTTCAGCTTGTAGAAACAATTGTGGGTCTTGGGGCCTTTCAAGCTGGACACCCCTAGTCTACATCTATGACTACTCAAACCTGAAGCATCTGTGTCATCAAAGAGATGAAGTATCTATGTCAGTAGTTGCAAAGAGATGAAGTATCTGTGTCAGTAGTTGCAAAGAGATGAAGCATCTGTGTCAGTAGTTGCAAAGAGATGAAGTATCCATGTCAGTAGTTGCAAAGAGATGAAGTATCTGTGTCAGTAGTTGCAAAGAGATGAAGTATCTATGTCAGTAGTTGCAAAGAGATGAAGTATCTGTCAGTGGTTGCAAAGAGATGAAGTATCTATGTCAGTAGTTGCAAAGAGATGAAGTATCTATGTCAGTAGTTGCAAAGAGATGAAGTATCTATGTCAGTGGTTGCAAAGAGATGAATTATCTGTCAGTGGTTGCAAAGAGATGAATTATCTGTGTCAGTGGTTACAAAGAGATGAATTATCTGTGTCAGTGGTTGCAAAGAGATGAATTATCTGTGTCAGTGGTTACAAAGAGATGAATTATCTGTGTCAGTGGTTACAAAGAGATGAATTATCTGTCAGTGGTTGCAAAGAGATGAATTATCTGTGTCAGTGGTTACAAAGAGATGAATTATCTGTCAGTGGTTGCAAAGAGATGAATTATCTGTGTCAGTGGTTACAAAGAGATGAATTATCTGTGTCAGTGGTTGCAAAGAGATGAAGTATCTGTGTCAGTGGTTGCAAAGAGATGAAGAATCTGTGTCAGTGGTTACAAAGAGATGAAGTATCTGTGTCAGTGGTTGCATGTACTACAGTGTTCTGTATAGGTGCTTCCTGCAAAGTTTAAACATGGTAATTTCTCAAGCAAGTACAGAATTACACATCTTGATTTTGTGCATGTTGATAACTAACATGCAGCCAGACAGACCATGTTCTAACTGATACCAAGCACACAACAAACATACTTCAGGTCAGAAGTTACAGAGGGGCTGAATGCAGCACCGACCATTATCTTGTTGGAGCTAAACTAAAATTCAGACTGAAGAAAAAGTTTTATAGCAAATAAAAGCTCAGTAACAAATAGAGATGGTCTGAAAAGAGAAGAACTAAAGAAAAATTCACAGAAGAGCTAAACCATAAGATAAACACAGGAGGGAATGAAGAAAATAAAAGCATTGATGATAGATAGGAAGATATAAAAACCATTATAAAGAACATGGCGGAAGAATGCCTGGGAGTCAAGACCATAAATAAAAAAAAAGAACTGATTTGATGAAGTCTGCAGGAAGGAAGTCATAAAGAAAAGAACAGCGAGACAGATATGGCTGAACGAAATGAACAACAAAATAAATGAGAAGTACCACACACAGTGAAAAGAAATTTAAAAGTTATTTGCTAACAAAAACAATATATGAAAGACATGGTAAGAGAGATGCAGACATGCCATCAAAATAAGAAAAGTTGGGAATTCTATAAAGAATTGCAAACAGTAAAGCAAGGGTATAAACAACTTCTGCAGAACTTGAAGGATAGTAATGGAAACATGATAAATAATGAAGAGAAAATCTGTACCAGATGGAAAGAATATTTTGAAAAACTACTAAACTATGAAGAGCCTATAAGCACATTACCATGCGAAGAAATACAGACTTGTGAACCTGAAATAGAGGAACCAGACTTAGAAGATGTCATCTACAGTATCATGCTTCTACAAAACAACAAAACAACGGGTTCATATGGAATTACCACAGAACTGATTAAAACAAGCTACAAAATACTATCTACAAGTATTATACTTTTATATACATTAAACCATACAGCTAGAACATGCTGGGAGATTATCAAGCAGGTTTCAGGAAGAATAGATCAAGTGTAGACCAAATATTTTATCTATGTCATAGAGCAGAAAAGTACTGGGAATATGAAAAAGAAGTACATAATATCTTCCCTGACTTCAAGAAAGCTTGAAGCATAGATAGGAGCAGCTTATGGAAAATTATGAAAGAATTTGAGGTACCTAATAAATTAATCAGTCTGACCAGAATATGTATGAAGGATGCACAAAATATAGTAATATATAAAGGAAGAAAGTCAGAACCTTTCTATATAAGAACTGGCTTAAAACAAGGTGATACATTATCTCCATTAACATTCAGCCTTGTACTAGAAAAGATAATCAGAAAAGTTAAAGAAAGCCGTACAGAAGAACAAGCTAAAACACAAGGATACACTGACAACATCGACCTTAGGGGGGAAACTATGCAAGAAGTCATCAATGCCTGCATACACCTCAGAGATGTGGCACTAAAAGTGGACTAGACCATTAACCAAGATAAGACAGAGTATATGAAGATATCAAGAGACCAGAGGCAGAATGATCTAGATTATATAAACGTTGGAGATATGATTATTAGGAAAGCAGAAACATACAAATATCTAGGCACAACCTTCAACAGAAGCAACACAGTAAGTGAGGAAATTAAAAGCAGAGTAGAAATAGAGAATAAAATACACTTCGCCTTGCAACACCTGTTAAAATCCAAAATCCTGTCCCAAAGCACCAAAATAACATTCTACAAAACTATAATAAGACCAGCCGTCATGTATGGATCAGAAACGTGAAGTACAACAAAGAAAGATGAACAACAACTGCAGATTTTTGAGAACAAGATCCTAAGAAGAATCTTTGGCTCCACAAAGAATACCAACAGTGGAGAATGGAGAGCTAGAAAGAACACTGAACTGAACAGCTTATTTAAATCCCAACGAATTATAAGTGTCTTGAAAATGAACAGACTACGCTGGTTGGGCCATGTAGAAAGAATGGAAGAGAACAGACAAATGAAAATAATGTATGTACAAGCAATGAAGGAAACAAGACCAAGGTGTAGACCAAGACGGAGATGGAAAGACAGCACAGAAGAAGATATAAAGGAAACTGGTGTCACCAACTGGAGAGATAAGATTAGGAATAGAGAGGAATGGAGGCGAACTTTATCTACAGCAATGAGCTTTAATGGCTCAGAAAGCTGAAGAAGAAAAAGATTATATATGTATGTATACATACATATGTATATATGTGTATGGGTGTGTGTGCATGCATGCGTCTGAGAGAGAGAGAGAAAGAGAGTGAGAGACAGAGTTTATCTTCTGACTGTGAAATATTATGTTAAAAATAAACTCAGCCCTTCATTCATTCATTTGGATGTTCTTTGTGGAACTTTGCCTCCCAAACAGCACTCCTGTAGGCCTCTCGGTTGTGAGCAAGATGGCCTGCTGCTGATGCATCCATTTGCAGATCATCAACGATGTCTTGCATCCATCTTCGCCTTGGTCTTCCTCTCTTTCTTCTTCCCATTATGTACCCTTCCAAGACGGGTACATAATTTGAAACGCTCAGCCCTATTCCAGAAAATTCTGAAACAAAATAGGCAACAGTTAAACATTAACAAAAAACACAGACCTGTGTAACCAGTAGAACAATTGCAAGCATAAACAGAAAATCCATTGAACATGCTGTTTTCAGCAACCCTTGTCCTGTCACAGCTTCCTCCATTGAAGCAGTCTGGGCACACCACAACAGAAATGAACTCGGTGTTTGATGTACCACCTCTGGAGTCACTGACTCTGACACTGAAAAAGAAACAAGATTGAAATAACACAGCCGACGCTAAAACAGTTTATGTTTGTGACTAATTGTGCTAAGTCCATCCTGCTTAGTATACTTCTGACATAGTCTTTCACCATATTATCATATTCATTTGACTACATGTACGTATTATGAGTGTTTAGAAGTTATCTCCCCCTCCCATCTTAATTCTTGATCTGGTCATCAGTTGCTCCATCTTATTTAGATAACGGTGTAAAGTTTTCCTTAAGTGATTTTCATTATTCTCTGAGCATCTCTAATCAAGAATTTAAGTCTGGTCAGAGATTCTTCAGTAACCCAGTTGTAGAAATTGGTACCCTTCTGGAGATGGGCATGAAAAAGTGGCTGAGTGTTATGCTGACCGTATCACCCTGCCATGTGCCAACAAGTCAGAGAAAATACGGCCCCAATAGATGTCTCTATGACTGTGCTTCTGATCATGTGACTTTTCTTTCTCGATGCTCACTTGATCACGTTTGTCCTGATTATTTTGCCCTTGGTCTCCCTCACCTTCCTATTACCTTCCATTTTCTAGTTAGTTAATCTAATTCACAGTTATATGAAGGTCAATAAACTAAACAGTCAGTGCCCTGTGTCCATCAATAAACCAACCAATCAAACCTGCCACCATCAACAAACCAACCAATCAAATCTACCACCATCAATAAACCATCCAATCAAATCTGCCACCATCAATAAACCATCCAATCAAATCTGCCACCATCAAAAAACCAACCAATTGAACCCTGCTCCAATCATAATACCAACAAATCAATGCCTGCTTAACATCAGCAAACTCACCAGTTAAAACATGTTACATTCAGTAACCATTCAATCAAAGCCTACTATTACCAATAAAAAAAAGTAATCAAGTCTGCAGCATGTGAAATAATAACAATATTGCTCTGTGATGGACCATATAAGTCTCAGTTGATGATTAAATATTTATTTCCCATAATGTCTTTTCCACATATTTTTCATAAAAGATAAAAATTTTACTATACAACTTAACCTACGCTATCTGAACAGGTTTCATCACATCAGGAATGTAGGATATAGTTCCATCATCTGTCATACTGACACCCTCGTTATTTCCACTGACAAGAATATATGTGATGCTGTCTCCATCTGAATCATGTGCCAGAACAGATATGTTGGCTTGTTGGCCAGCAACTACTTCCCAAACACTAGCATTATTGAGTCCTTTTGATACAGTTACATTTGGCAAACTGTTGGCTAAATGAAGAAAGGAAAAAAAAATTGGAGCTTAATTTTCAAGAAAATACAATTTAAATAAAAAATTTCACCAAAACTTTGCAGCAGCCACTAAAAATATAAATATTCTTTTTATTGATGCCAGTGTATAGTGCAATTTTACAAAAAGTTATAATATTAAATAAGAAAGAAAAAGAAAAATTGCAATTAAAGTAAACAAGCACAACCAAAATTTCAGCAAAGCACCTTCCATAGAGACAATAGGTACCATAAAACAAAGAATAAATGTAATTAAAAAACTAGGCTAGGTCAGATAATGAATACAACTTTATGATCTTAAAAAAAGTTGTCTTGGCCAAGATATTTTTAGTTGTGTTCCTTTTTGTTTTGGACCACAGCTGAGTTTACAATTGTGCTTTTGCCACATGGTAGTTGTATGTATAAACATAACAAAATATACCCTATATAAATTTCATGGTTTTAATTTGTTGTTTTTAAATATAATGATGACCTACCCAATGCAGTCTTTGTTGTGGCTGACTCTTCATTTGTATTGTTGGTGTTCTTAGCAAACTCTTCATCTTTGGTTGTCAAAAGATCAAAAATACAGGCATCATTTTCAGCTCCACATATTTTCTTTGCAGCTTCTACCTCGGTGTCATTAAAATCTTCTAAAAATACCGGCACAAAGTCTGGATGCATGTAATCTGTCGCAGATTCTCCTTCATTGTACTTGAAAATTGTATTATTGATAGTGACTTCCCCTTGAGAAAAAAAAAATAAAGAAAACAGCAACTGTTACTGATGTAACCAAAAAAGAAAAACTGACTATTCTAGAGAAATATAAAACTTATCAGGTCAACAATTCTTTATTTTGACCTCATACACACACACACAGGCACAAAAATAAAAAAAAAAAACAGTAATCAGTATTGGATAGGTAAAACTGATATTCCAGAGATATGGAAAAATTTATCAGGTGATTGATTCTTCATTTTGACTGACATGCATAAAAAAAAGTAATTGTAACTGCAATGAGGAGAAAATTAAATTATCAAAGGATTATCAGGTCATTTAATCAAACATGGTCCAGGTCAAACATGGTCTATGGTCTGTGTTATCATCATTGCACTTTGAACATGTCACAGCTGTTCAGATCCTCCTATCAACATATCCTTCAGTGCCCTGTGGCTGATAGTGCCCGTCCTGTGTTGGCTAAGTCTCCTTACGCATCCAATATGCCTCTCATTTCTGGTCATGCCAGTCTGTACTCCCAGCTCTCTTGGTCTAAGCAGCCATGTGGATTTGCTGGTCTCAAAGTCCTTCAGTCTGCCTGTCTCTCTCAGTGCACTGACAATATCGGCTCGATCCAGTGGTTGTCCATCTGCCATGATGGCAGAGCCACCCAGCCTATCAGCTCTCTCATTTCCCTGAATGCCCACAACCCAAGGACATATATGAGGGTAAATTTGCGAATTGCTGATTTCTGCAATGACATGCCACAGTCCGTGTACAGCACCTGCCTCAGCCTTCTAGATCATACTCAGTAATACTCATACACAATGTCCAAATCACATGATGTCCTATTTCACAGAACATACTGTTGATGTTATGTGGCACATGACTGTATTTTCAAGCTCCATCCTGCTTTTTTAAATTTAAAAGTTTCTAATTATTACATAAAACTCAATCAATTCTTACATTTTTTGCCAAAGTTTTCAAATATTTTCCTCTGTTCCTTCAAGTCTAAAGAAAGGATAGTCCCATCTGGCAACTGGAAGTCATCTGATGAAATGCCATTGAAATTACCCAGCAGTCCTCTGAGTTTACCTTTGAGTGCCTTGTCAACCTCCACGTTAACCTCCAAGCTCTTAACTCCCATAGAAATTTTTAAACCAACTCCTTAAGAACAATAAAAGGACAAAAAATTAGACATGATTAATTAACAAAACAATATTTAAAACATAAAATGTTAACACTTTTAATCTTTCATTAAGAAACACAATTAACATTAATTCTTTTCTTACCCAGCTCTTTCTAAAATGTAAGACATGCTGTAGAACTCATTTGATTCACAACTTCATTTGCCTGGGTTTTATTTTCTTTTATTGTTACTTCTCTTTTACTTTCTGTATATACTGTTTGCTATGTGAAATTTCTAAAGTATATTTTGATACTGATAACTGACTTCAAAGATTTTCTTTTGTATTTGACATTATTAGTTACACAATTTGTATTTGACATAAATTACTTGTGTATGTGTGTGTGTGTTTGTGTGTGCGTTGGAAGTTACAAATGTCAGTGGAACACTAGTTAAAAAGATAAATGAAACATTAATTATAAAGGTTAATGGAGCATTAGTTATAAAAATGAATGGAACACTAGCTATAATGATAAATAAAACATTAGTTATAAAGAATCTATATAACACTAGTTTTAAAGATCAGTGGAACTCTATTATAAAGGTCAATGGAACATTAGTTATAACAGTCAATGGAACACTAGTATAAAGATGAATCGAAGATTATTTATGGTAACTGTTTCTGGTATTAAGATTATAATGGCTGGTGTAATTTTATGATGGGCAGTAACAGCAGATAAGAAATTTAACCAAAAAAAACTGAAGGACAATAAATACATGTAATAATGCCACAAAATGGTTTCCAAGAAGCCAGCAGAGAAAATGGAAAAGTATGTGAATATAAAACAGAAAAAAAAATCACTAATCTACCAGGATATTAAACTGTAACGTGCTTTACTAACTCAGCATTTTCAGTTATATTTTCTCTCTCTCTCTCTCTCTCTCTCTCTCAAGATCTCAACAGGCATAAGATATCATGTCCTTCCATAATCCTCGATCCCTTGTGCATTTCAACAAGCTTGTCATTGAGCATTTCCCATGCCTGGATGTTGAACCATGAAACATCTTCTCTCTCTGCCTACCTCTGTCATATCTACCTTTGATCGTTCCTATTGCCATTAGGTAATCTAGCTTGCCTTTACTCCAAATATGCCCCGCAGTTTTAGATTGTTGTTTTCTGATTTTTGTTATAATTTTTCTTGTCTCTTGTGCCACTTTCAGAACTTCCTTGTTCAATTTTCTGCAGTCTATGGTACCTTCAATGTGGTGGTATTTTCCAAATAAATGGGACATAAGTAGAACTGGTACATGGGTAAATTGATTAACAGAGTGAATACCCTGTTTGAGTAGGTTAAAGGGTAACTTAGCTTGAAGGACTTGGGCAGAAGCCTGAAATAAGTGTGCAACAGGAGAAGTTTGCGGGAAAAAGTTATGGTATAAATACCACTCGGTATTAGGACAGAGAGAGGAGAATTTCTTGTTTAAGGAGAGGACGATTTCCTGTTTTGTGAGGGTGGAATTTTCAGGATGGATTTCAGGCAGGTTTTTGAGTAGTCTTCAAGAGTTTTTGAAAGAATTTTAGGGACAGTCATAGACTTAGTCTGGCTGTTGGTAGAAGATGGGTTTTGATAGATTAATCTTTGACACCTTAGGCCCGGAATCTAGGTCAGAGATTTTTGTGTGATTTGGGCTTAGTCCCGTCTGTGGAAGCTCACGATGGTAATGTTTCTAAAAGTTTATGTCACCTTACAGAGTTGGGTCTTGTACATGGGTACTTTTAGTGTAGTTAAAATGTAACAGTTTACTTCCCATATGGCGTTCAGTAACTCACGTCATGAATCGTTGTTATTGTTTCCAATTCTGAAACAATTTCTTCTCTCTCTGTCCTAATCCGATGTCGTATCTATACCATAACTTTTTTCCACTAACTTCTCAAAGGTAAAAAAAGGTAAAAGTAAACCTCTCATGCCTTAGAGGCACATAGGGATATGGTGTTAGTGTCCATATTTTCCTTGACATGTCAGCAAATTAGAGGGTGATATGGTCAGTATCATGCCTGGCCGCCTTTCCTTCCCCAACTCCAGAAGAAGTCAGGCACCCATTTCTACAGCTGGGTGACTGGGGCGCCTCCGGTCAGATTCAAACCCCCGACCTTCGTCATGAGAGACCAGTGCACTAACCACTTTGCCACTCAGACAAGCTGCATGCTTATTTCAGGTTTCTGCTCAAGTCCTTCAAGCTAAGTTACCCTTTAACCTGCACAAACAGGGTATTCACTCTGTTAATCAATTTACCCATGTACCAGTTCCACTTATGTCCCATTTATTTGGAAAATACTACCACATCAGCATTCTTCTTAAGAACCATATTTTAGCTGATTCCAGCATTCTTTGTATTTCTTTACTGAGATATGAATTTTATAATTTAATGCCAATGATTGCAGTTACTTTTTTACTTCTCATTATCCCTCTTTGTCGAGAATTCCTACTTGTAAAACCTACAAATGACATTTTAATTTAGTATGTTCTGAAAGTTCCACAGTGGTCATCATTACATTCATTTTAATAATAAAGAAAAATTTACCAATAGGAAAAGAAACAATGAGGTATTGTGTTTCATTCCTGTCTTCTCTGTTCACTGTGAAGTTTTCCAGAAATTTGGTGAAGTTCCCAGAAGCGTAAAATTCTGTTGTAAGGTCGATGCCATCAGCAAACACCACCATCTCTGGAGAAGACAAAAATAACGTGGTCAGCTGACATGGTACAGACCTGGGAGGAGATCACTTGTCATAAAACTTAATGAGAGTAGCAAAGGTGATTATATAACACCTTACATGGTAACATGAAAAAGTTACAACTTACATGGTAACATGAAGAAGTAACAACTTATATGGAAAAAACAAAGAAGTAACAACTTATATGGAAAAAACAAAGAAGTAACAACTTATATGGAAAAAACAAAGAAATAACAATTTATATGGAAAAAACAAAGAAATAACAATTTATATGGAAAAAACAAAGAAATAACAATTTATATGGAAAAAACAAAGAAGTAACAATTTATATGGTAAAACAAAGAAGTAACAACTTATATGGAAAAAACAAAGAAGTAACAATTTACATGGTAAAACAAAGAAGTAACAACTTATATGGCAAAACAAAGAAGTAACAACTTATATGGCAAAACAAAGAAGTGACAACTTATATGGTAAAACAAAGAAGTAACAACTTATATGGTAAAACAAAGAAGTAACAACTTATATGGCAAAACAAAGAAGTGACAACTTACATGGTAAAACAAAGAAGTAACAACTTATATGGAAAAATAAAGAAGTAGCAATTTATATGCTAACATGATGTAATAGATTACACTGAAACAGAGAAGTGACAATTTACACTGGAACATAAAGAAGCAACAAATTACATGAAAACATGATAAAAGTAACAACTTATTTTGTAACATGAAGAATAAACAATTTACATGATAACATGATGAAGTAACAACTTACACAATAACATGATGAAGTAACAACTTACACAGTAACATAAAAGAAGTAACAGCTTACATGGAAACATAATGAAATAACTTTCACAAGCACCTTTTATAGCCCATATATCATCATTTGTGACACATATGCATATAATGAGAAGAGGAGGAATCTAAAATGTTGAAAATGCAAGACAGGAATGGAAGAGCTAGACCAAGAGAGAAAATCTTAGATGGCTTGACAAAGTTGCATGGATGGAGCACAAGAACAGAACTAATGCAAAACATGAAAGATCAGAAACTGTGGAGAAATGGTTGTCAATGTTTCCAGGCATGGAACATAGTGATGATACTTAAATAGCCCCTATATCACAACTTGTGACACATGCAGCTGTTACACCACACTTTGTGACATAAGTAACACCTACGTGTTTTATTTCTAGATAACTCCACTTGAAATTTTGCCTCATTTCCTTCTTGAGCAGCAAAGGCAACAAACACCGTAGCATTTGTCAGATCTCCATCTTTGTCCATAACTCGGTCTGTTCTAGCCTGTGATGGGAATGCACTGCTTAATTTTTTACTCACTTTCAAACATACAAAAATATGAAACAAACATATAAGTTTAACATTTGTCATTCATTGTACATATCTGTCATGGGCAGTTGCAAGCAGGTTATGGTGGCTATTTTTTCAGTCCTTAAGTGAAGCTGAAAAACAAGGGGTGTGGAATACTTCTTTAGCAGACTCCACCATCATGGGGACTATGGTAATCGCCATTAGCCATTAGGCAGGCTAGGTCTGTTACTGGAAGTACCATGGGAGAAGTGAGACAGGGTCTTGATCAGCTATGCTAGCATGTCAACTGTAGATACCGACAGCCAAATTGACAGCATCTTCACCCTCTAAAAATACAAATCATGGCAAAAGATGACACACATAAAAAAAACACACTAACAACTTTCATGATGCTGTTCCTCAACATCTTCACTACAATGGCTGCAAAGAACACTAGTTCACAGTTCCAGGGACATGGAAGAAATGAAGAAGATCATAGGCAGCTGAGTTATGACATGGATAGTGCACACATCTCTTATGGTGAAAGTCAGTGATTCTAATCCAACAAGAGGCAACCCAGTCACAAAGCTACAGAAACTATCCGGCTCCTTCTAGAGTACATTTGTACTACACAGAAAGAGTAACAACCTTTCCCTTTACATGTATATCACAAAGAATGAGTAACTACCTTTTACATTTACACATATATCACAATGAAAACAAGATTCCATGTACTTAAATGTTGCATCGAGCCAATTTTGTTTTATGGATGTGAAGTATTGTCCATGAATAAGAGAGTACAGTGATAATTGGAGGCCATGGAAAAGTGGTTCATAAGAAGGATGTTGAAGGTACCATGGACAGCTAATAAAACCAACAAAGAAGTCTTAAGAGAGGCTGGAGTTAAAAGACAAATTACAGCAAATATCAGAGGCAGACAAGCGAGAATTGTACGGCATTTTCTGACAAGAGGAAAATTGGAACACATTGTGGCAACTGGAAAAATTGAGGGAAGAAGAGATAGAGGAAGACAGAGAGAGAAGTTACTGGATGGGATGTCAGTGTGGCTAGGAAGAAAGTCACCACCAGATCTCATAATTAAGTCTAAAGACAGGGAATTGTGGAGAGAAATGATCACCTACACCATGCAGCACAGCACTTGATTGATTGATATATCACAAAGAATGAGTAACTACCTTTACCTTTACACAGGTATCACAAAGAAAGAGTAACATGTCACAGGTATTTACTTGAAATGAAATGTTATTGAAGCAAATTACAGGAAGTAACAAATACATTTCAGCCCAAAGCTTCACTTATCATCTAAATCAGGAAAGTGAAATTTTGTCAATGAACATCCTATTTCAGAATATATTGTGTCTTTGATTCACAAATGTGATAAGTCTAACATAGCTTTACTGTCCAAGGCATACAGGAGTATATGAAGTGGCAGACAGATTTGCTGATAGGCTAAAACAAAAGGAAGCCTGAGAACGGACAATGGTGACATTGCTAAAGCTATATTTAAAAGACTGAAAAAAAATGAAGAAACAGGAATGGAAGAACAATGTAGTTTTGAATAGATTGTTGAAGCTGTGACAAATTAAGGGCACTGGCAGGAAATCCAAACTATGTGGAAGAAAAGACATTGCAAACAACCAACACTTGACAGAACTATTATCAAACATACTCTTGCATAGATGCCACTGCATGTGGTGGAACATACTTGGACAATGAATGCAATGATGCCAGACTGGATTTTGAACCTTTGAAACTTCCATTTACAAATTACATACAACATTTTGTTTCAAATATGCACAAAAATATGAAACAATCTAGTAAGATGAACAACTGTCCTACACTATATTTATAACAATCACCTAGAAATCAAGATTACATGATGAATGGAAAATGAGAATTTCAAAAGGTCACAAAGGAGTTAAATGATAGCTTTAGTAAACTTTGCACAATGAACTAAAAATGGATGGCATAGTAGGGTTTTATATCAGTTTTAAATGAAAAATGAAGAGAAAATGCAATCAAAGGCAAGAGACACACATAACAATTCAGTAGAGCAACTTTTTCTGAATTAAGAGAAAACCTTAAACAATGAATAAATGCATACCATCAAAATCAATTTCTTTCACACCAGGTCTCTACAAAAGGCAGATGCATCACTACATTCATGAGAGACAAACCTGAAGGATAAAGGAAGAATTCTGTATCTCCATCATTGTATACTCTCCCCATACATTCAGTGTATACTGTAAGCCATCAAGAGTGAAGATGTGTGGGTCCCCCCAGAATGTAGCTGTAACAAATTTCATAAAAAAACATAACAGATTTTGTAGAAAATCATAACAAATTTCATAAAACTCATAACAAATTTCATAAAACTCATAACAAATTTCATAAAACTCATAACAGACATAGAAATTTCTAACAGCTTTCACAGAAACTTCTAACAGATTTTATAAAACTTGTAACAAATTATGAAAAAGATGGAGGTGTATGGTTCAGTTTTACAAAAAAGATAGGAAAGAGTACAGAAAAAAGTAAGGAAAGTAGGAAAAAAACAAGAATGGCAGAAAGTGAGATGAGCATTTGCAAATGAAGAACATACAACAATACAATATTTCAGCAAAAGCCTTTTTTCAAGGTCACATACAAAAACATCACAACAGATAAAAACATGAAAAATGGATGAAAAATATAGACTTAGCTTTTTTGGTCTCCTAGTAAGGAAGACAGGCACAAAATGAGTCCAGACAGACATAGGAGCCAGCAATTGGGTGGGAAATGATATAAAAGAAGGATGACAATGGGTACTATCTGATAAACAACATGGTATTATGCTCCAGACAGCCCCAGCTTGCCCCCATCAGATACCTATGGCCTAAACAAAAGTTTCTCACAACAACTGTCACCTTGATAACTGATTATGCAGATACTTGTAACAGAGTCCACAGAAACTTGTAATAGATTATGCAGATACTTGTAACAGGTTCCATAGAAACTCACAATAGATTTTGCAGATACTTGTAACAGATTATGTAGGTATGAACTTCGTGTTTTTCAAGATCTGCACATGAAGATCTGTGATACATGGGAAAGATCTCTGCTGACAGTGAAGTTCAGCTGTGGAAGTCTTCTTATAGTGCACCAGATAAAGGATGGTGTACTCTTACAATGCAGCTAACAAGATCAACAAGTATATTCTTAGGGATGTGGTGGCAGCCAAGGGGACTGCTTTTCTGGGTCCCTTTCAGGAAGTAAATAAATTATTACTGCCCATTCACAGTGCACATTAATGCCTGTGTTTTAACATCTTCTTGACATGACTTGTTTTAAAGAAAAAAAAAAGAAAACAAAACAAAGTTTGCGGTGAAAAGGAGATCTCAACCAATAAAGAAAGCCTATGTTACATCATATTTAAGAATAATGTTCTAAGTGTACTACTCTATGGAAGTGAATGCTGGAAAATCACCAAAACCATAGAAAACAAGTTGAATTCTTTCCAGACTAAATGTTTATGAAGAATTAGAAAAATATTTTGGCCAAACACCATAAGAAATAACATCTTATTGGCAGAAATGCAGATGAAGCCACTGACAACAATTATTGAGGAAAGATGCTGGCGATGGTTGGGACATGTGCTCCAAATGACTGACAACTCACTACCAAAAATAGCACTAAGATGGACACCACAAGGGAACAGAAGTAAGGGTAGACCAAAAGAGACATGGACAAGAACAACAGAAAGGATGTTGAGCAATAGAGGGCTCACCTGGGCAAGAGCAGAAAAAAGGCGAAGGACAGGCATTTGTGGAAAACCCTTGCGGAAGCCCCATGTGCCCTGGGCACTTAAGGTTCAGAGAGAGAGAGAGATGTTACATCAAGACATACGTAGGCCATGTGATGAGAAGAAACAGTCAGAGAACACCAAAACAAGCTATCAAATGAAGCACAACAGGCCAAAGAAAAAAGAGGTTGACCACGTGAAACTCTAAAGAGGACATTGTTAAGAGAAGCCAGTTTAATGGGCTTAACATCCCTTGATGAATTTGAAAAACATGCTGAAAACAGGAAAACTTGGCAAAAAACTATGTGAGCCCTATATGACATTTAATGGCATGGGATGTTACATCAAGTTATATTTTGTCTATACAAGAGTTGTTGCAAAGTTATGGGACTCACTTTGTTTTGAACAAATGAGCAGACTTAGCTTCTTGGTCTAGTCTCTTTCAAAGTAGTTTACTTGTGATTGTATACACTTATTCTGGAAGTCACTTTGTGAGATAAACCTCATTTGTCTCACTGTGTTTCTTTGAATCTCTTCAACTTCATCGAATCAGCAACCTTTCAATGTTTTATTCAGATGTGGGAACAAGAAGAAGTTGCAGGGAGCAAGGTCAGGTGAGTATGGAGGGCATGGAAGCAACGGAATGTGCTGTTTCACCAAAAATTCATTTGTTTTGTCAGTAGGGCATTGTCATGGTAAAGAATCCAGTTGCCAGAATGCCACTTCTCAGGACGATGCCTGTACACAGCATCGCAGAAGTGTTGCAGGACTGCTCTAAAGAATTATGCATTCACTGTCTGCATTCTAGGGACGTATTCATGATGAATTAGTCCATCAATGTAAAAGAACACAGTCAACATGGTCTTGACATTGGACTTCACTTGCTGTGCCTTCTTCAGTTGAGGAGATGATAACGTTCTCCATTGAGATTACACTAGCTTTGTTTTTGATTCATACCCTTACACCTAGCTCTCATCACCAGTGATTATCAATGAACTGAAGTTGGGATCATTTTAGGCTTGCTCACGCAGATCAGTGCAAACTGACACATGATCCTCTTTTTGCTCCGCAGTCAGGAGGCAGGGCACAAGTTTCGGTGACACACGTCTCATACCCAAATCTTGGCTTAGAATTTTAGGGCAAGTAGCAGCTGCTTCTCCTACATCCTTTGCTACCTCTTTGACTGTTAGACATCAGTTAGCATGAATGATTTCTCATACACATGCTATGGCCTCAATGGTATGTGAGGCAGATGGTCTGCCAAGATGGTGGCCATCTTCAAACAATTTGTGTCCACTTTTGAAGCAGAAAAATCACTCAAATATCTTCGGTCGACTTAAACAGGACTCACCAAAAGCTGGCTGTAGCATTTCATAAGTTTCAGCACCAGTTTTCCTGAGGTGAATGCAGAAATCAGTATACATAATTTGTTGAAATTTCTTGCCCATGTTGAAATGCACTGGAACGTGCAGGTATGTATTCACTTGGAGGCTTGTGCATTGTGAACAACTGAAGATAATGAGTTCAAATTTTGCATGTACACTCATGAAATTTTTGCTGCAACTCGTGCCTTGGTACTACTTCACTACATGTTACAGTTTCCCAGAAAAAAAATTCAGTCCCAGAACTTTGAGAACAACCCTTGGATACAGCCCAATTTGGCAATCAGTGACACATAGCTGACATGCTAGCATCAGGGTTGGGAACCATAGCTGACCAAGACCTTGTCCCACCTCTCTGCTGATACCCCCATGTAACAGGCCTAGCCTGGCCAAAGAGGCAGTGGTCATCATGGTCTCCATGGCAGGTGGAATTTTCTGAAGCAGCACTGCATGCCACCTGCTTTTTATCTTCACTCACGGACTGAAAAAAATGCCATCACAACCTGCTCCCACAACGTGCTGCTATACCTCAACATCCTCACTGCATCAGCTGCAAATAACATCAACTCACAGTTCCAGGGAGCTGAAGAGGAGGATGAAGAAGACATCCAGTCTATATTACATCTATCCATGAAACCACAGGTAAAGACATATCATCAACCTGTCTATATCAACCAAATCTGTGTAAATACATCAGACGGCACATCACAAGCCTTCTATATAACCCAGATTCTATGAAACTACATCAGACAGCATGTCACCAGCTATTACCTGTATCCATCTCGGCATCCAGCGAACAACCCATGTCAGGTCGAACTTTATTAAAAAGGTCACAGTGTTCCTTGTCTGACCCCTGACAGCACCACCTGTGTGGGTAGAAGTCTTCTGAGAGTGACCTGCGTCCATCTCCCCACCACAAGAAAGGGTTGGCTGTCAGGATGTGACCTGCGTCTGGTGTGCCGGAGACATAGGATGCTTGCCGCCACACATTCCACCAATCCCACCACCACCAGAAGTAAGTCGGTAGCGACGGTGTTTTGTAACAGCACAGCTGCATTTACATGCAACAGAACAGTTGTAATGAAGTATACCAGCACAGTATAAATAAATGTAATGGCACAACTGTAGTGAAATGTAACAACATGGCAAATTAAAATGTAACAGCACATGTGTAATGAAATGTAACAGTAACACAATATAATGTAATGTAACAGCACAACTGTAATGAAATGTAATAAATATAAAGTTGCATATTACTTTATTAAGAGAGTAACATTATTTACAGAAAAGAAAGAAACCATTACATTCATACTACACAGAAAAGAACTGTAATATTAGGGTAAAGTTGGAGAGACTTGAACAAAGAATGTAGTCTTTCACTAACAAATTTCATCCTTAAGGCAGAAACAGAGATCTGTGGTTTCTTTGGGTCTCTGCTATTAATTTAGAGTTTCTGTGCTGGTAGGTTGCATGGTCTAGAGGTTAAACATTCACCTTGGGTGTTGAAGGTCGTGGTTTCAAAACTAGTCAGAAGTAGCAGGGATTTCTTTCTTATGAATCCTCCAGCAAATAAATTCTCCTGGTAGCTAGTCTGTGGGTCTGAACATCTGTGTGCACTGTCATGCATTTTAGATTTCACTTCATCATCATCATAGCCTTTCACTCCCTTGAGAGCATAGGCCACGGATAAAGACTCTCCAGTCATCCCTGTTCTTGTTCTCTGCTTCCTTCCATGTGTATCCCTTGTCTCTGAGCACTGTCATAATTTCTCTTCTCCAAGTAAGTCTAGGTCTTCCTCGTTTTTTAAATTTCTTTGAGGATTCCATGTCAGTGCCTGTTTTGCTATGCTGGTGTTGGGTTTCCTCAGCGTGTGGACAATCCAGTTCTATTTCCTAGACATGATTTGTAGGTTCATAGGGTCTTGTCCTGCCCTTTCCCAGACTTCCTTGTTCCTGTAATGTATAAACTAGGAAAAAAGTAAGAACAGTTTTATTATTTAACGATTTCACAGTTGTTACGTTTTGGCAATGCATACTGTTTGTGCTCCTCTCGACATAAAGACGCTTCTTGTTGTGTACTGTTCCAGAAGCTGACATTTGCAATTTTTCATTAATTTTTTCATTTTTTAATTTTTTCATTAACATCAAATTCGTTTGAATCTGTACTTTGTCTCCTCTCTCTGATTCTTCATCCTGTTTGTTTTTGTTTGATAAAGGCTTGCGCTGAAACGTCACAACTGTGTAATCGTCAAATAATAAAGCTGTTCCTACTTTTTTCCTAGTTTATACAATACAGGATCACAGCTTTACTGCAGTGCTTTGTGTATAGTTGTATACCTATACACTAATCATTGTGTGGCTCCTTGTTCCTGATCTTATCCTGCCATTTAATGTTTAAATATCCCTTGGCAACTGAAAATCATGAAAAATGTGGGCAAGACAGCCGCTGCCCGCCAAATTTCTAGTGAATTTCACGGAAATTGTCACCGGCACTTGGAGGGTCTATGTTGACTGTGCCACCTGTTCCGAGGTGCTCAAGGAAATATGGGAAATCCTGACTGCGATGAAGCCGTTTCCAAACAATGAAATGAAACAGGCATTATACGATGGATGTCTGATAAGTTCTTGACATAAGGTACAAATACTTGAAACACACAGTTTATATTAGGTGAATTTGTAGATCAGGTTAATGTAAGATTAAATACCAAGTTTCAAGAAATTAACTGCAACCAATTTTTTTTTTTACAGGCTACTGAATTGGTAAGGGCGACAGAAATTGAGAAAATGGATAAAATTTCTCATCGAGCAGTCAATTGCTACCTCTGCATCAAGAGCTTATCATCGAAGGAGATCCATGAGGATATGGTAGAGACTCTATGGGAGAGTGTACCTTCTTACAGCACAGTGAAGAAATGGGTAGCTCAATTCAAACATGGAAGGGAGAGTCTGGAAGATCTTCTTCTTCTTCTTCTGCATTCAAGGTTGTTGGTCACTTCAGATCCTGATCCCTGTCAACATAGCAAAGCTCGCAGTCTGGAAGATGATCCCCGTCCAGGAAGACCAAGAACGGTAACTACCGGTGAAACCACTGGCAGAATCCATGACATGATAATGGAGGATAGATAACTAACTGAGCAGTACAAGAATGTGTTCATGCCATTATTCACAATGATCTTCAAATGACAAAGGTCTCTGCTCGATACATCCTGAAACTTCTTGGAACTGATCACAAACAACAGCGTCTCAACATATCAAGAGACAATCTTGGCCATTTTTCTGCAGATCCTGAAAAGTTTCTCCAGCAATTTGTGACTATGGATGAGACTTGGGTTCATCATTTCAACCAGAAACCAAAGAACAGTCAAAGCAATGGAAACATCATGGATCCCCACCTCCAAAGAAAGCAAGGGTGGTTCTGTCTGCAAGCAAAGTGATGGCTTCCATCTTCTGGGATTCAGAGGGTGTGCTATTGGTAGACTATCTTCAAAAGGACAGAACAGTTACCAGGGCCTATTACGCTAATCTTGTGAAGCAACTGCAGGTCAAATTGAAGGAAAAGCATCGAGGGAAATTGATGAGAGGAGTCATCTTTCATCAAGACAAGTTCACAAGTCAGCAGTGGCAATGGCTGCCATTCATGAATGCAGCTTCCAGCTTCTTGAACATCCTCCTTATTCCCCAGATTTGGCCCCTTCGCACTATTATCTGTTTACCAAACTAAAAAAGGAGCTCAGTGGTCGCAAATTTGCTTCAGGCGATGACATCATTCATGCTGTAGACCAATTTCTACTGGCACAAGATGCTGACTTTTACAAAGAAGGGATCTGTGTGCTTGAGGATTGCTGGGCTAAGCGCATAAACTTGCATGGGAATTATGTTGAGAAATAACCTAAAAAAGTTGTCCACAAATAATCTGTTGTACCTTAGGCCAAGAACTTATCAATCACCCCTTGTATTACTGTCTTGGAAGGATACATAATGGGAAAAAGAGAGAAAGTCCAAGGTGAAGATGGCTGCAAGACATCGTTGATAATCTGCAAATGGATGCATCAACAGATGGGCATCTTGCTTACAACTGATAGGCCTACAAGAGAGCTGTTAGAGAGGCAAAGCTCCGCAAGGGACATGCAAGGGACTGAACTGATATTGTCACTTTTTGTCTAAGAAGATGGTTTTGAAGCAGATGGATATAAGCTGCAGTGTTTTATCTGAACATTATCTTTCTAAACAGCGACTCTCATTGGTGACTCTGCCAGTGTTCTGTGGGTTTCTCTGAGCATCATCTTGCTAAACAGCTCTTCTCATTGCTGACTCTATCAGTGTTAAATCTGCGTAACTGGCCAGTGTAACTGCAAACAGTATTTGTGTTGAAAGGTCCATCTCCTTGTGCTTGTGTCTTCTGACTTAAAGCTGTGTCCTGACTTCCTCCTTTTTATGGACTAGTCCAGTTTGAGCCTCAAGGCTGTGCTGCTGCATAATGGAGACCATCCCAGTGACCATTCCAGTGGGTCATGCTGTTTACATAAAAGAAACTTATCACAATCTTACAAAGCTGTCTGACTGTCTCCAGTATCTCAAGTATGACTGGCATCTCTGTAGTGACTTGAAGACAGTGGCCATACTGGTAGGTCTGCAGTTGGGATATACGAAGTATTGGTGCTTTTTGTGTGAATGGGAGAGCCAGTCAAAGGCGCTGCACTATGTGAAAAAAAGAATGTGCAACATCCAGCATTGATGAGACACAAAATAAATCATACTACCATCTCTGCGCATAAAACTTTAATAAAAAATTTTGTAAAAGCCATGAACCATGCTAAAACAGTGTTCAAGTACCAGGCAGACAAATCTTTTCAACACAGTGAAGCAAAAATCAAAGAGGGAGTTTTTGTGGGTCCCTTGAAGTACATTTCATCTAGAGTTAACTAAATTCCTTGGAAATAGCAGGGCAGAAAACTACAAAGAACTTGTTGAGAATATGCTGTTTTTGTATCACAAACTTGGCTCCAATATGTCCTTAGAGTTGCACTTTCTTCATTCCCACTTTGAATTCTTCCCCGACAACTGCGGCATGGTTAGTAATGATCATGTGGAACGCTTCCATCAGGATATTACAACAGCACATTACCAAGGCAAGTGGTCCACTTCCACATTGTTTTACTATTGTTGGACATTAACCAGAGATGATCCTGAGCAGTTGTACAAGCGGCAGACAAAGAAACATTGAACACAGAAGCAGGCATTCAACGGTACGCTTTAGGCACTAATGCAGTAGTCTACTTAGTAAGTGACACATTTCTTATAAACAGTAGCCAACTTTGCATTATGATGGCACATTCATGTTGAACACCCCAAAATCATCAAGAAATGACTAATTTTATAACAAGAGCATGACTTCTGTGAAAATTTGTTGTCCAGTGTTATCAGAGTTGAACTAAATGCTCTAGAACTTACTGGATAGAAAGATAAATAAAATTAAAATTTACACACTCAAAAATGGCTTATAAACTAACTGCTTACCAAGTGACAATGAGACAATTATTATATAAAAAAAACTATAAGAGCAAAATAACAACAAATCAAAAACACACCCTAAAAGCACAATATATGGACATATCCAGAACAATATATCACTGTGAGAGCAATATAAGAATATATCAAGAACAATATAACGCACTGTAGGAACAACATAATTATAAATCTAGAAAAATATAACACACTAAATACAATATAAGAACAAATCAAGAAAAATATAACACAGTAAATGCAACATAAGAACAAATCTAAAAAAAATATATAACACACAAAATGCAATATAAGAACAAATCAAGAAAAATATAACACACTGTAAGGGAAATCGATAAACAATATAACACTGTAAGAACAACATAAAAAATAATCAAGAACAATATAACACACTGTAAGAGGAGCAAAATAAGAACTGTCGAGGACAATAAAACATACTATAAGAACAATATATGAGTAACCACAATGAAACAGAAAGCAATAAAACAGAATAGAGCAGGCTGTGTCATGTGATTCTAGTTTAACCCAAACAATGTTAGATAAAGAAGTCAAGTTTACCTGAGGGAAAATACAGTTAAAGACAGAAGACATACAGACATTAAGACATATAGAAGAAACTGTGACAGAGTCAAAATCTCCTTAGCATCTCAGACCACTAGAGTGTGACACGGTCAGTACCACACTTGGTTACACTTCTTTTCTCAAATCATACAGGTGTCAGGTACCCATATTTACAGTTTGGGTTGACAGAAACACCCAAAGTGGAGCCAAGCCCTCAGTGAATGACATGAGAAGTGAGTGGACTAGCCACTTTGCTGCTCATTCATTTGAGGAAGTATGTAAGTGAATGGACAAGAACTTACTTTATTGAGAGTGTTGCCTGGGAATCTCCGACTCATATGAATTGGTGTAATGGCATAGCAGTCTATGTCCTGATTGACACCTCGTGTCTCCACGTACCACCACTGCCGTCCCAGACGATCTCTTGTGCATGGGCATCTGAAAAGCTGATGTTTGTCTCTCTCAAACTTGGCACTACTTGCTTGCTGGATATTGTTGAAGTAGAAGGCTGTGCACTTTTGTGCCAAGTTCTCACGCTTCCCCACTTGATCAATATAAACCCCAGGTACACCTTGAAAGAGATAAAATGAAATTACAATCAGCACTTTGTAATGAAACAACAAGCAACTTATAATAAAAGTTCAACAAAGCTGTAATGACAGTACAATCAAGCTGCAATGAAAGTTCAATCATGTTATAATCAAAATGATTTAAAATTATAGAAAGGAGTGATTGGATACAACAAGAAGAGGAAGATGATGATGATTGTGGTTCTGGTGTGAATGAAAGTTTAATTATGAACCTCATGAAAATACCAACAGATTAAAATCTCTAATGAGACAATGGATCATTTATTTATAAATAGCAAATTGTGTAACAGTATAAGTGGCACTATGTCTCTTGAGCCTGCTAGGTGCAGAGAAAGAAATGTCTAGTTCTATTATTAGATTAGAATACTTGATATGGACATAGCAGGATCTAATACCATAAAGTTAGCTGGGCGTACCTGCAGTGCCGATAGCTGTGTCCAATTTGGTGGTCAGTGTAGTGTAGGTCAGATCAAAATCTTTGACATTCTCTGGGGTAGCAAATCCTACAACAATTCGGCGAGAGTTCACATAACTCCATTTCATAGATCCGCGTTTGTAGATGGTGATTGCATAAGATGTATGTCCATCGGTTACATATATGCTTTGGAATGTGTTGGTTTCACTCTAGGAGGTACACAGAAAGAAAATACATACAACAGCTGATCATCAGGGTACCTCTCATTAAATGCTACTGCCTCCTTTTTTCTTTTAATAAAAGTGGCAGGACAACAAGGCAACTGTATAAGAGAAGGCAAAGGTCTCAAATGCATCATTTTTTGGAGAGTTATAACTGAGACAAAGACAAGTTAGTACTTTATGTGTTTTTTTCTGAATTTATATACAAAAGTAAATTTAGTTTAGTTTTTATTTTGTTTTAATCTTCACCCATCTGCTTTACTGGTGCCAAAATAAGAAAAAATGTAAAGCATCAAATTTTACTTTTTGGAACATAAAAAACTGTCTAAAAGCATAAACTTTTTTTAAACATAAAGTATCAAAGACTGAAACCAGTCTCTAAATTTCACTGAATTATTTTATTATTACTATTGTTATTTCACTTTATTACAAATATTTGATATGTTATGATTACACTGGACAACACACATTTTGGTGTCTCAAATGTTAGACCTGTTTCTGGGTATATTTGACCTGCTGATTCAAAAAATGGCACAAGTTTTCACCTATCAGCTCTAGTTTTTGAGATACAGAACATGTGCCATATACCACTCTTCATTCTGATCGCCCATAATAAATCAGGATATTTTAATTTAGTGTTTAATATCTTTTAAGCTGAAGGAGATATTAAAAATTAAAAGAAAAGTGTACTGCATGAAAATCTACTTATTTCATACCAAAAGCACAAGTTTATGATACAAACTTTCCACTCATTCCACACACAAGAAGCTCCTTTTATAAGACCTGAGAGTGGGATCTGCCAGGAAAATCCCACATAAGATTCCAAAAACAGTCTGCCATCATGCGTGCAATCCATCTTCCTTGGTATCTGGCTTCCATTGTTTTTATGTCTTGGTGAAATCTTTCACCTTGCTCTTCATGTAAGTCACCAAGGTTCTCTGGAAAGTGATCTAAGTGACTGTGCAGATAATGGATTTTAACACTCATGTTACAGTCAAGCCTGTTGAAATGAAAGAGCATATCCTTTACTAATTGTGTATAGTTGTCTGGCTTCATCGTTGACGATCTGCAAATGGACGCAGCAGCAGCAGGCCATCTTGCTCACAACCGAGAGGCCTACAGGAGTGCTGTTTGGGAGGCAAAGTTCCGCAAGGGACATGCAAATGAATGAATGAATGAATGTCTGGCTTTTTGTTGCCAAGAAAGCTTTTCACAACAAGAACAAATGAAGACCAGGTACATGATGTGATTTAATTCATGAATGTTATGAAATGTGGGTCATTTATAAGTTGTCTTATCTGTGGACCATCAAAAATTCCTGCCTTCAGTCTTTCCTTGGTAAGTCCAGGTAACTTATGCACTAAGTATTCAATGCACGAACTGTCTTTATTCAAAGCCTTTACAAATTGTTTCATCAGAATTAGCTTTAGTGGTGGCAGTATGATTCTATCTCGTACTGCCAAAGATTCATTAATTACATTTTGTTCTCCAACTACTATATGAGGCCAATCTTTTCTTGCCCAATGCTCATGTTTGGCTCTGCTAACCCAAAGGCATAAAAAGCAAGGATAGTATAGCCACTCTGTTGACCATTAAGAAAATTAACCATCTTCAAACCTCCACAAATCATCCATTGATGTTCTTGGTAATTTATCTTTTCCAAGACTAAAGAGATGGCCTTGTACTCTTCTTTCATCCTGGTGGAATGACCAATTGGAACAGAACCATATTTGTTGCCATCATTTAAAAGAACACTTTTCAAACTACGTTTTGAACTGTCGAAAAGACACCACTCATTCGGGTTATATTCTGAAAGACCAGTTTTCTTCACAATGTTTCCAATGTCAATGCAGAATACTAAGTTGTTGTCTTCGGTAAAGAATGGCAGTAAATCCTTGGTTCTCCTTCGATAAAATGTAATTTTTGTTCCAGGCTGAAGTACATTCTTTTCCTTTAGGCAAGCAATTCTGAAGACTCCTTGGAAAGATTTAAGTCCCTGATCAGATCATTCAATTCATTCTGATCAAAACGATCACTACGTGAAGTTGTTTGGGATTCATTGTCACTGCCCCCACTTTCTTTACCTTGTGTGATGTCAGACATGCAGGACTCATCCTCTAAGAGCTGTGGTAGTCCAAGGAAAGGTGGAATGGGTACAAGATCTGATTGCAGAATGGGTCTCCTGGCTGAAGGTAGATCAGGGTAAGACCACTTGTCACGATTATCTTGATTGATGCCTGTGATATTAACAACACAAAAATAACAGTCATCGAAGTGGTTTTTCGGCTCTCTCCACACTACTGGTACTCCAAATTTCAGGCAGCTTCTTTTTCCATTTATCCAATGGTGCAAATGCTCTGTACAAGTTCTGCATACAATATGAGGAGCCTATGGCTTATCTTGATCTTCAAGCTTGACACTAAAATAACTTACATATGCTCTTTTTACAAACTCAGAAACAGGTTTCCTACTTGCTTTCAGTGTGTACTCCCAACAGATATAACAAAATACAATGGGATGATTCAAGCAGCTCCGTCTTGAAGTAGCCATAACCTCTACGGTGTTCAATTTGCAAAAATGATATGATATGAGTGGGAATATACACACACCTAATATATGATCATAATTATTATACAGCAGAACTGTTTTAAACAGATCAGGTTGAGAAACCTTTGAAATACGAATTTATGTAGTCTATGAAAACCATGATTTACCATCTTAATTTTTCTCACATAATTATATAATAAACAGAACAAAAGTGACTTTTGTCATCTGAGCTATACATTTTTATGCCAGTGTGCATTATAGGAAAGGAAACAGATGAATAGTTGTGAAACAAAGGTCATTATACACCAAAAAATGTGGGTAAATTAAATACATAAATTTCCCATTCAAATAAGACAGCTTGTTATGATATCCTAATTCTGCGAAGAGATTTGAGCAGACTAACATTTTATAAATTCAACCAGAGCTGGTGCGGTCTATCCAACACAATTTCTGAATCAGCACCTCAAATAACCCCAGGAACAGGCCTTAAGAACCAAGGTATCAAGAAAAAAAATTTGTTGTGCTGTGTTATTATTATTATTACTATCAACAGCAGCAGCAGTTTATAGTATTATTACTAGTAGTAGAGATAATAGTAATAGTAGCAGATGTAGTAATATTAGTAGTAATTGCAGCAGCATTGTCATCACTATAATACTGATCATAGTAGTAGCAGCAGTAGTAGTAGTAGTAGTAGTAGCAGTAGTAGTAGTAGTAGTAGTAGTAGTAGTAGTAGTAGTAGTAGTAGTACTAGTAGTACGATGGGAAGTCACTAAGTAACTCGCAAACTGAAATATTTTATCAGTGGCAGTTATCAGGTAGTATTTAAATATATCCTTATATAGTACCATTATCCAACTTTATAACAGTTGTATGTAGGGGGCACTGGGAGTTACGTGCGCATGTGCAAAGCAATAACAAAATGGCTACCCAACTGTTAGTGGGCACCAAAGAAGAACAGAGAAGTGTAGTATGATTTTTGTGGGCTAAAGGACATTCAGTTGAGGACATTCATAAGGAAATGATTACAGTTTATGCTGAAAAGTGTTTATCACATAAAGGGGTCCAAAACTGGGTAAAAGAATTTTCTCAGGGACGCACCGAAATTGTTTACAAAGTCTTACTTGGCCATCCTGTTCTGTGGGGAAGGTTATGTTGACAGTGTTCTGGGATTATCAAGGAGTGTTGTTAACAAATTTCCAGAAGTATGATGACAGTGTTAATTCTGTATTGTACCGTGAATTTCTGTTGATGCTATGGGATGCAATTCAAAGAAAACATCCTATCTGCTGACTAGAGGTGTGCTTCTCCTTCATGACAATGCCAGACCACATATGGCTCGGTTAACCCAAGAGAAAATATTAGCCAGTTGGGTTGGGAAGTTCTTGAACATCCACCACATAGTCCTGACTTAGCTCCAAGTGATTTTCACCTGTTTGGTCCATTGACAAACCATCTTGGCGGAAGAAGATTCTCGAGTGATGAAGAGGTGGAAACAGAAGTAAAAAAATGGTTCAGAAATCGGACTCCCAATTTTTACGCCATGGATATTGCATCATTGATTATACGATGGGACAAATGTATCAATGTTGGTGGTGATTACGTTGAGAAATAGGGGAATAATGTAGTTTCAAAAATTAAAAGTTTTCAAATTACTGTCGCATTTAGTTTTTTTGTAACAGGCATTTGCGAGTTACTTAGTGACTTCCCCTCGTAGTAATAATTATTGTTATTGTTGTAAATGTATTGCTAGTAGAAACTACAAAAAGGCCAATGTTTGCTTAAAGACACAAAAGTAAACATGTTATACATGTAAATGCCCTGACCTCAGAGTTACAGTACTGACTGTAGGATTTATACCAGCTGTGGTATTGGCAATAGTAGCTGTACCAGCTATACGGCTGTATCTTTTCATAGGTGGTTACTAGCACAGTACTAGCACTGAAATCTTTCGTAACATCTGCCTTGTAGAATCTGCGTACCTGTTTCCAAAATATTTTTAAATATTTAGTTACTTTTGTTTTCTTTTTACACTCGTTGTCAGTAAATTACTGAATTGAAGCTTGACACAGAAGCAAAATCAAAAACATGTTTGTATCATATAAGCCAAGGGTTCTTAACCTTTCTAAGAATACAATCCTCCAATGGATTGCCCACTATATCACCATGTACCCTTTAATAGGTGGTCAAAATAATCATCACGTCATATATGTTACCAGTTTGACTACAAAAGATGTCAACAGTTTGATTTTACTTTATGGATTCTTGGTACAAAACAAATGAAAGATATTTTTAATCTAACAAACAATCTGAAAAGAAAAATTGTTCTGAGACAGTCCCATACCACTACCATTTGGTTCCTGTATCCTCAAGTTTTAAGAACCATTATTTAACCCATTACTACATGAATAAGAGGCTGGCTTTTACCTGTGAATAAGGTGAATTGTAGTGATGCTGTATAGAGCTAATATTACTCTATATTACAAATTCTTAATCAAGGACATCTATATATATTTGTGGTGAGGGTTCTATATCACAAAAGACTTTAAGAACCCCTGCTGTAAATGTTTGTGACTCAATGAGATTAAACAAAATTGATATCAAGTAATAGAAATGTACCTTTCAAGGAAAACAATAACGGACCAGTGGTTCCCAAAATTTTTACAGCCGCCACCCAGTGGCATTAAGTCAAACATGCTTATAAGCATTGGGGCCTTGTAAGGTAGGGGGCCCAGAGTAAAACTTTGCAATTATACATTATTGCTCTATGAAATATTTCAGGAGATGTATGATACAGGTCCAAGGGGGGCCAAGGCATTACTAAGTTTAGTCTAAGAGGCCCAGGTGGTGGTTAGTCTGTCACTGCTGGCAACTCACTGCCTCCAAGGCCATACCCCTAGCACACCCCTACATACACACATAAAGATATGTACCTGAGTTGGTTGTGATGCTCTCTACCATTTACTTTTCCCTCAAATCCCCTTCCCACCCCCATCTCCATTTTTTAAGGGGATTTTCCCTTTACTCATTCTGGGAACCATTGTCCTTGAAAATTAGAAAAGTAAAGTCAAGAAGTACTCAAAGAAATTGGTAAAACTATGTAAAAGTTGGTAAACAATGTAAAAGTTGGTAAACAATGTAACAGTTGGTAAACAAAAGGTAGTAAACTATGCAAAAAGTTGATAAATTGGTAAACTAAGTAAAAGTTGGTAAACTAAGTAAGAGCAACTACAAAGTTGAATTAAAATGATTGAAAAAAAAAAAATTAATTTCAAAGGGTGGCAGCACGCCCATCCAACATTTTGTCCTTTGTCATACAACTTTTATTATATTCTGGGGGGGGGGGGGGGGAGGGGGGAGAGAGAGAGAGAGAGAGAGAGAGAGAGAGAGAGAGAGAGAGAGAGGAGCGAACAAACAAACTTTATTTTCAAAGGCTGAAGAATATGGCACACAGGCCCATCAGACATCCTACCCTTCATTTCTCTTGTTTCATCCAACCCCAGTCAATCAACATGAGTTTAGTACTAACATTACAAACATAAAAAGCGTAAAACTAAATATTAAATATGAGAGAGAGAGAGAGAACGAACGAACGAACATACTTTATTTTCAAAGGGTTAAAAATTGGGCACACAGGCCCGTCTAACACTCTGCCATTCATCATACAGCTTTCACTCAGTCACAGTGAAGACACAATTAAATGATTATATAAATAAATAATAAACTATCTCTTGTCCATACACTCCACACTCTGATTTATGCAACAGCATGAAATAAACTTACATTCAAAACTAAAATTTATAGAAAAGCTTTTAAAAATAGAACAATTAAGCCATACTTTAAACTACTTTAGACTATGCTTAAGGGGGCATATAGTCCATATCAAACAGATGTTGACAAAGTTTGAAGTTATAAGAACGAATATTACTTGTAAGTTTTACATAAGCTGGTAGGGCATTCTAAAGGTGGGCAGCTGAGTAAGAGAAGCTATTTTAAAGATGTCATGCCTTGGTTTGGGGAGAGTACAATTGCTTAAGTGTTGACTGTGTTTTGGATTGGATTTGAACAATGACCACAGATAGGGTGGAGCATTGTGCGATAGAATTTTATGAATTAACTTGGCCTTGTTGAAAAGAAATCTCTTCTTGAGGGGTAGAATATCATTGTTTGTCCTTATTTGTAATATGTGCTGCATGTTTGTCATCTATAAGCTTTATTGCTTGTTTTTGAAGTGAATAAAGTCTTTTCATGTTTGACATGAGATAAAGAGAGAGAGAGAGAGAATCTGAATTGGCTGATGAAGTAAAAAAAGAGCTTCAACTGATGATTTCAAGGATTGAACTAAATAAAAATGCATGTGTGCTGCAGAAATTGTCATAGAGGTCAATGATGATAACGATGAAACAAAGAAGAAAACAAGAAGGACATTGTCATCGGGATGAGAATGACTAGTATGTGGTGGTGGGCCTTGCTAGGAAGTCCGTTTGTTAGATTTTATTTTATAAGCCTAGAAATGGTATCAAGGCTCTCCAGCTCATGTATGATGTTCAAAATGCCACCAGCTATAACAAACTCAGTATACAAGTAACATCAATGTAATACTGAACAAACCAACCAAAAATCAATCCACCCTATCAGCAACAAACCAGTCAACAATCAACTCACCAACAGTATATCAGCAACAAAACAATCAACCCACCAATAGTCTATCAGCAACAACCAGTCAACAACTCACCAACAGTCTATCAGCAACAAACCAGCCAACAATCAATCCACCCTATCAGCAACAAACCAACCAACAATCAGTCCATTCCATCAGCAATAAACAAGCCAACAATTAACCAACCAACAGTCTATCAGCAACAAAACAATTAACAATCAACCCACCAATAGTTTATCATCAACAAACCAACCAACCAACAGCCTATCACAACAAACCAACCAACCAACAATCAACCAACCAACCAACAATCAATTCACCAATAGTTTATCAGCAACAAACCGGCCAACAATCAATTCACCAACAGTCTATCAGCAACAAACCAACCAACCAACAGTCTATCAACAACAAACCAATCACCGATCAACCAACCAACAGCCTATCAGCAACAAACCAACCAACGATCAACCCACCAGCAGTCTCAGCAGCAAACCAGCCAACGATCAACCCACCAACAGCATATCAGCAGCAAATCAACCAACAATCAGTCAACCAACAGCCTAACAGCAACAAATCAACCAACAATCAACTCAGCAACAGTCTATCAGCAGCAAACCAACCAACAAACAACCAACAGCCTATCAGCAACAAACCAACCAACAATCAACCCACCAACAGCATATCAGCAGCAGATCAACCAACAATCAGTCAACAAAAAAGTCTATTAGCAGCAAACTAACCAACAATCAAACCACCAACAGCCTAACAGCAACAAACCAACCAACCAACACCCTATCAGCAACAAACCAACCAACAATCAACCCACTAACAGCATATCAGCAGCAAATCAACCAACAATCAGTCAACCAACAGCCTATTAGCAGCAAACCAACCAACAACCAACCAACCAACAGCCTATCAGTAACAAATCAACCAACAAACAGCCAACCAACAACCTATCAACACCAAACCAACCAACAATCAGCCAACCAACAGCCTATCAGCAACAAACCAACCAACAATCAGCCAACCAACAGCCTATCAGCAACAAACCAACCAACAATCAGCCAACCAACAGCCTATCAACACCAAACCAACCAACAATCAGCCAACCAACAGCCTAACAGCAAAAAAAAAACAAAAAAACTTGCCAAAACATACCTGATCTGTGGCCCGCCTGAGAACAACATCTTTCTTGGGGCTGTAAAAATAACTACCAGATGTCCGTACCCTCTCATACAAGTGGTAGAGCACTTTCCCGCTGTTGTATGGATCCGTACTGGACCAAAACGGTGCCAAAATGTGCTGCCCTCTTCTAGAAGCGTAGTCCAGGTCATTGTGGTATGCGTATATAGGTTCTCCGAAAGTTATTACTCCGTCCACGGAAACCTAAATTCAAATATTTTCCCCCCTCTTTTTAAGATGCTATATAAACTTGGTGGGACAGAATAAAGTATAGCCCGTATCAATAATTACAAGATGCGTTTACGTAACGTTAAAACTTCCGCTTTCTTCTTCTTCTTCTTCTTCTTCTTCTTCAGTTCTCTGGAACTGAAAGTTGGTGCTCTTTGCAGCCGATGTGGTGAAGGTGTTGATGCACAGTATCATGTCGGTTTGGGAGCGGGTTATGGCGGCTATTTCTTCAGTCCCTGAGTGGAGCTAACAAGCAGCCTCCACCACCGTGAGGATTATGACAATTTCCGTCCAATTAGCCAAGCCAGGTCTTCTGTTACGGGGGGGGGGGGGGGGGGGATCAACAGAAAGGTTGTATAGGGATCTTGATCAGCTATGGTTCACCAATCTTGATGCTAGCATGTTAACCAAATGGGATAGCGGCTTCATATACAATAATAATATCGGAAAGAGAAAAGACCAGGCTCAGAGGAAGGTCAGTGGTTAAAGTAACGAAAAGTAAAGCATATCAGGGTATAATTTTACCCACCGTAGTACAGTAAAGTATTTCGTTTTATTTTAAAATAATTTGTTCTACCAAAACACCTTTGATGAAACAGCTAAAATAAAATGAATAAACTGAAAAGAAACGGCTAAGTTAGTCAGAATATGCAAATGACATTTCTGAAAAATAATAAATAATATGAAATCTACACTTCGTCTTTATGAATGAGCTGTAAAGAGTTAAAAGCTGTTAGCTGTGTGCTGACGCTGTTGTAAGAGAATATACAAGAATGTTGCACGAGATTTGCATGAAATTGAACGCTAGTTTGAAAAAAAAACAAACAAACAAACAAACAAACAAAAAACTTCACAACGTTTTGGTTAGGTTTCCAAGGAGAGTTCTGGAGAGGCTGTGGTAGCGGCTGGTCGTGTGAACCGTTGTAGGATGTAGTTCTATCTTCGTTATCCCTGTGTGCTCTGCAAGGCTGGAGAAACTGATGCCTCTCGGTTCATGTGTTCTTGGCTGATGATGGAGCCAGTTAGTCATGATGGAATTGTACTATTTGATTATGTTTTGTTTGACTGCCTATTGCTTACATATTACTTTGTGTATTTCACCCATTGTTGAATTTCATCATCATCATCTTCATCATCATCATCATCAAGTCGTAAATTAATGTCCTGGTGTGTCCTGATGGACGGTGTTGCTAATGCTGTTCGCCAACTGTTCTACATTGATGTGAGATGTCCTGTCTGGTTACCTGCGAAGCGTTTGCCTTTCAAGACTTTTGTGTTGTTGACTGCGACTTTTTGTTGTTGACTGTGACTTTGTGTTGTTGACTGTGACTTTGTGTTGGTGACTCTGTAAGTAATGAAAATCCAGTCTCTTGGCGAAACGGGTGACTCTGCAGGGCAGTTATTTCTTGTTAAATGTTATGGGGCTGTGTTTTACCTTATGACACAAGGTGATATATTCTGTTCTTATTCAGCTACATTAACTGACTTTCTTTCTCTCGCTTTTTTTCTCTCTCTCTATCCTTGTTTCTCTCTTTCTCCCTTCTTGTCTATCCCTCTTTCTTTTTCCCTTATTCTTTCTTTTTCTCTCTCGTTCTCTCTTTCTCTCTCCGTCTCTCTTTATCTCTCCCTCCCTCTACTTCTTCTCTCTACCCTTTCTTTCTTTTATATTTCCTCCCTCTTTCTCTCCCCCACTTTCTGAATGCCTCATTTATCTTTAAATGTTAGACTAACAAAGCACACCTGACACACAACAGCATGTGTATGTGTGTGTGTCCGTCCGTCCGTCCTCGTCCGGTAAGTAATGAGACCGAAATTCTATTTGTTCAAGATATACTTAAACTTCCTCGAAATAACATTCTTGAGCATCAGTACAGCGTTGCCAGCGGTTCTGGAAGTCTTGAACAGGGATCTCCTTCAAAGTCCCAAAATGGTGGCCTTTCAAACTTGATTTGAGCCGGGGAAACAAAAGGAAGTCAGTCAGGGCCAAGTCTGGGCTGTGGGGACGTTGGCACAGCAGTGTCACGGTTTGTTTCGCCAGAAACTCTCTCATTAGCAGCGACCCATGGCTCGGCGCACTGTTGTGATGAAAAAATCCAGATGTTGGCGATCTCCGGCGGACGCGCGCTACTCTGTTCTTCGGCTATTTAAGCACTTCCAGGTAAAATACGTTGATCATTTGTCTAGGTGGTACGAACTCCTTATGGACAACACCTTTAGATTAAAAAAGACAATGAGCATCGATTTCATCTTCGATTTGCACATTTAATGGGCACCCTGTGCGTTGTTCATCCTCAAAGCTCTCGCTTCCTTCGCTGAACGTCTTGTGCCAGAGAAAAACTTGTGCTTTCGATAAAGCATCCTTCCTGTGGGCTTTCTGTATCACAACAAACTTCTCGGTCGCGGGTTTTTCAAGTTTAACACAAAACTTTATCGCTGCTCAACACTCCTCTGCATTTTTTACCTTTACGCGATGTGTTAAACAGCTGTCCACTTTGCATGCAATACGCACTCTGTAAAAGCTCAGAATCCGCCCCCCCCCCCCCCCCGCCCTGTTAATTGGCTGAATAAAATAAGTCTCATCACTTGCGGACATACCTTATATATAAGAACTTACGCTGCAAAATTTGTGCAATTTTGACCCAAACGGAGCACCGTCGCTAAAGACAATCGGCTCGCTCATTGAGGACCATCCAGGATAGACTGCCAGGTCTCCAACTTTCGTGCCATATTCATACATATCTGAAACAAGTATCTCATGATGTTAATACCTTTTCTTCATTTAAATGAAAGTGATAGTAAGAGATTAAGTCGATCTGCTAAAAGACTCAGCAGTCCGAGAAAATGGCGACTGTTGACAGATAATGGATGTGACCTCTCTCTCTCTCTCTCTCTCTCTCTCTCTCTGACATTTCGGGCGGGATGCTCTTTTGCAAGCAGTGCAGTGACAGTGTCGTATCGGATGGGGAGTCTGTTGCACCGGCTGCTTCTTTTTTTTTTTTTTTTTTTTTTTTTTGAGACCTGGAGTTGACCTAGAAAAAGCAAAGAAAGGCTCAGTGCTTCTTTGGCAGATTCCACCGCCATGGAAAATAAGGCGAACCCTGGCCTGTTAGCCAGGCTAGACCTGTTATTGGGAGCACCAGTAGAGAGGAGGTTGGCAGGATCTTGGTCGACTATGGTTCACCAGCTCTGACACCAGCGACCCGCTATGGGTCTCTGACCTATATCTGATTGCCAACTTCACTGCCAAATGTGGTTGTGAAATAACGAAATAATATGTAGATGAACACACTGGTAGACTAACAAACATTCGACAAACAGACAAACCGTCTACACGCTCTTTTATTTTCTGTCCAAGTTCAAAACAACAACGACGTACATACTTTCTTTTCCTACAGCTATTTTTCGAACATCTTTATCTTATAGTTTCTGCCGTAATATCGAATCAAGACATACCTTGAAACGTCGGTCCATATGCAGCAGTGGTCGTCCCGGCTGTTGTTGTAGATGGTGGCCATGTACCAACACTGGTTGATGAATTTGATGTTGTTGACTGCCTAGAAGATGTGCTTTGTGTGGGTATCTGAGTTATAGTTCTCTCTATTGTTTCTAAAGTGGAAGACGTTATGGTTGTGGCTGGTGTGGTTACCAGAGTGTGTGTTGCTTCAGTGGTTTCTGACAAAGTTTCAGTTTCTGTTGTCGTTTGTGGCGATGATGTTGATAATTGTGTAGACTGTGGTGGTGTGGTTTCCGTTGTAGTTTGGATAGTGGATGTGGTTAGTAAAGTTGTAGTTTCTTCTGTGGTTAGTAGAGTTGTGATTTCTTCTGTAGTCAGTGAAGTTGTTGTTTCTTCTGTAGTTAGTGAAGTTGTTGTTTCTTCTGTAGTTAGTGGAGATGTTGTTTCTTCTGTAGTTAATTGAGATGTTGTTTCTTCTGTAGTTAGTGGAGATGTTGTTTCTTCTGTAGTTAGTGGAGATGTTGTTTCTTCTGTAGTTAGAGGAGATGTTGTTTCTTCTTCTGTAGTTAGTGGAGATGTTGTTTCTTCTGTAGTTAGTGGAGATGTTGTTTCTTCTGTAGTTAGTGGAGATGTTGTTTCTTCTGTAGTTAGTGGAGATGTTGTTTCTTCTTCTGTAGTTAGTGGAGATGTTGTTTCTTCTGTAGTTAGTGGAGATGTTGTTTCTTCTGTAGTTAGTGGAGATGTTGTTTCTTCTGTAGTTAGAGAAGTTGTTTCTTCTGTAGTTAGAGAAGTTGTTTCTTCTGTAGTTAGAGAAGTTGTTTCTTCTGTAGTTAGTGGAGATGTTGTTTCTTCTGTAGTTAGTGGAGAAGTAGTTTGTTCTGTAGTTAGTGGAGATGTTGTTTCTTCTGTAGTTAGTGGAGAAGTAGTTTGTTCTGTAGTTAGTGGAGATGTTGTTTGTTCTGTAGTTAGTGGAGATGTTGTTTCTTCTGTAGTTAGTGGAGATGTTGTTTCTTCTGTAGTTAGTGGAGATGTTGTTTCTTCTGTAGGTAGTGGAGATGTTGTTTCTTCTGTAGTTAGTGGAGATGTTGTTTCTTCTGTAGTTAGTGGAGATGTTGTTTCTTCTGTAGTTAGAGGAGATGTTGTTTCTTCTTCTGTAGTTAGTCGAGATGTTGTTTCTTCTGTAGTTAGTGGAGATGTTGTTTCTTCTGTAGTTAGTGGAGATGTTGTTTCTTCTGTAGTTAGTGGAGATGTTGTTTCTTCTGTAGTTAGTGGAGATGTTGTTTCTTCTTCTGTAGTTAGTGGAGATGTTGTTTCTTCTGTAGTTAGTGGAGATGTTGTTTCTTCTGTAGTTAGAGATGTTGTTTCTTCTGTAGTTAGAGAAGTTGTTTCTTCTGTAGTTAGAGGAGATGTTGTTTCTTCTTCTTTTGAAGTTAGTGGAGATGTTGTTTCTTCTGTAGTTAGTGGAGATGTTGTTTCTTCTTCTTCTGTAGTTAGTGGAGATGTTGTTTCTTCTGTAGTTAGTGGAGATGTTGTTTCTTCTGTAGTTAGAGAGTTGTTTCTTCTATAGTTAGAGAAGTTGTTTCTTCTGTAGTTAGGGAGATGTTGTTTCTTCTTCTGTAGTTAGTGGAGATGTTGTTTCTTCTGTAGTTAGTGGAGAAGTAGTTTGTTCTGTAGTTAGTGGAGATGTTGTTTCTTCTGTAGTTAGTGGAGAAGTAGTTTGTTCTGTAGTTAGTGGAGATGTTGTTTCTTCTGTAGTTAGTGGAGATGTTGTTTCTTCTGTAGTTAGTGGAGATGTTGTTTCTTCTGTAGTTAGTGGAGATGTTGTTTCTTCTGTAGTTAGTGGAGATGTTGTTTCTTCTTCTGTAGTTAGTGGAGATGTTGTTTCTTCTGTAGTTAGTGGAGATGTTGTTTCTTCTGTGGTTAGAGAAGTACTTTCTTCTGTAGTTAGAGAAGTTGTTCTTCTGTAGTTAGGAGATGTTGTTTTCTTCTTCTGTAGTTAGTGAGATGTTGTTTCTTCTGTAGTTAGTGGAGATGTTGTTTCTTCTGTAGTAGTGGAGATGTTGTCTTCTGTAGTTAGGGAGATGTTGTTTCTTCTGTAGTTAGAGAAGTTGTTTCTTCTATAGTTAGAGAAGTTGTTTCTTCTGTAGTTAGAGAGATGTTGTTTCTTCTGTAGTTAGTGGAGATGTTGTTTCTTCTGTAGTTAGAGAAGTCATTTCCACTGTAGTTAGTGGGGATGTTGTTTCTTCTGTAGTTAGTGGAGATGTTGTTTTCTTCTGTAGTTAGAGAGATGTTGTTTCTTCTTCTGTAGTTAGTGGAGATGTTGTTTCTTCTTCTGTAGTTAGTGGAGATGTTGTTTCTTCTGTAGTTAGTGGAGATGTTGTTTCTTCTTCTGTAGTTAGTGGAGATGTTGTTTCTTCTGTAGTTAGTGGAGATGTTGTTTCTTCTGTGGTTAGAGAAGTACTTTCTTCTGTAGTTAGAGAAGTTGTTTCTTCTGTAGTTAGAGGAGATGTTGTTTCTTCTTCTTTTGAAGTTAGTGGAGATGTTGTTTCTTCTGTAGTTAGTGGAGATGTTGTTTCTTCTTCTGTAGTTAGTGGAGATGTTGTTTCTTCTGTAGTTAGTGGAGATGTTGTTTCTTCTGTAGTTAGAGAAGTTGTTTCTTCTATAGTTAGAGAAGTTGTTTCTTCTGTAGTTAGAGAAGTTGTTTCTTCTGTAGTTAGTGGAGATGTTGTTTCTTCTGTAGTTAGTGGAGAAGTAGTTTGTTCTGTAGTTAGTGGAGATGTTGTTTCTTCTGTAGTTAGTGGAGAAGTAGTTTGTTCTGTAGTTAGTGGAGATGTTGTTTGTTCTGTAGTTAGTGGAGATGTTTCTTCTGTAGTTAGTGGAGATGTTGTTTCTTCTGTAGTTAGTGGAGATGTGTTTCTTCTGTAGGTAGTGGAGATGTTGTTTCTTCTGTAGTTAGTGGAGATGTTGTTTCTTCTGTAGTTAGTGGAGATGTTGTTTCTTCTGTAGTTAGAGGAGATGTTGTTTCTTCTTCTGTAGTTAGTGGAGATGTTGTTTCTTCTGTAGTTAGTGGAGATGTTGTTTCTTCTGTAGTTAGTGGAGATGTTGTTTCTTCTGTAGTTAGTGGAGATGTTGTTTCTTCTGTAGTTAGTGGAGATGTTGTTTCTTCTTCTGTAGTTAGTGGAGATGTTGTTTCTTCTGTAGTTAGTGGAGATGTTGTTTCTTCTGTAGTTAGAGAAGTTGTTTCTTCTTCTGTAGTTAGAGAAGTTGTTTCTTCTGTAGTTAGAGGAGATGTTGTTTCTTCTTCTTTTGAAGTTAGTGGAGATGTTGTTTCTTCTGTAGTTAGTGGAGATGTTGTTTCTTCTTCTGTAGTTAGTGGAGATGTTGTTTCTTCTGTAGTTAGTGGAGATGTTGTTTCTTCTGTAGTTAGAGAAGTTGTTTCTTCTATAGTTAGAGAAGTTGTTTCTTCTGTAGTTAGAGAAGTTGTTTCTTCTGTAGTTAGTGGAGATGTTGTTTCTTCTGTATTTAGAGAAGTCATTTCCACTGTAGTTAGTGGGGATGTTGTTTCTTCTGTAGTTAGTGGAGATGTTGTTTCTTCTGTAGTTAGAGGAGATGTTGTTTCTTCTTCTGTAGTTAGTGGAGATGTTGTTTCTTCTGTAGTTAGTGGAGAAGTAGTTTCTTCTGTAGTTAGTGGGGATGTTGTTTCTTCTGTAGTTAGTGGAGATGTTGTTTCTTCTGTAGTTAGAGAAGTTATTTCTTCTATAGTTAGTGGAGATGTTGCTTCTTCTGTAGTTAGTGGAGATGTTGTTTCTTCTGTAGTTAGTGGAGATGTTGTTTCTTCTGTAGTTAGTGGAGATGTTGTTCTTCTGTAGTTAGTGGAGAGTTGTTTCTTCTTCTGTAGTTAGTGGAGATGTTGTTTCTTCTGTAGTTAGTGGAGATGTTGTTTCTTCTGTAGTTAGTGGAGATGTTGTTTCTTCTTCTGTAGTTAGTGGAGATGTTGTTTCTTCTGTAGTTAGTGGAGATGTTGTTTCTTCTGTAGTTAGTGGAGATGTTGTTTCTTCTGTAGTTAGTGGAGATGTTGTTTCTTCTGTAGTTAGTGGAGATGTTGTTTCTTCTGTAGTTAGAGAAGTACTTTCTTCTGTAGTTAATGAAGTAGTTTCTTCTGTAGTTAGTGGAGATGTTGTTTCTTCTGTAGTTAGTGGAGATGTTGTTTCTTCTGTAGTTAGTGGAGATGTTGTTTCTTCTGTAGTTCGTGGAGATGTTGTTTCTTCTATAGTTAGAAAAGTTGTTTCTTCTGTAGTTAGAGAAGTTGTTTCTTCTGTAGTTAGTGGAGATGTTGTTTCTTCTTCTGTATTTAGAGAAGTCATTTCCACTGTAGTTAGTGGGGATGTTGTTTCTTCTGTAGTTAGGGAGATGTTGTTTCTTCTGTAGTTAGAGGAGATGTTGTTCTTCTTCTGTAGTAGTGGAGATGTTGTTTCTTCTGTAGTTAGTGGAGATGTTGTTTCTTCTGTAGTTAGTGGAGATGTTGTTTCTTCTGTAGTTAGTGGAGATGTTGTTCTTCTGTAGTTAGTGGAGATGTTGTTTCTTCTGTAGTTAGTGGAGAATTACTTTGTGTATTTCACCCATTGTTGAATTTCATCATCATCATCAAGTCGTAAATTAATGTCCTGGTGTGTCCTGATGGACGGTGTTGCTAATGCTGTTCGCCAACTGTTCTACATTGATGTGAGATGTCCTGTCTGGTTACCTGCGAAGCGTTTGCCTTTCAAGACTTTTGTGTTGTTGACTGTGACTTTGTGTTGTTGACTGTGACTTTGTGTTGTTGACTGTGACTTTGTGTTGGTGACTCTGTAAGTAATGAAAATCCAGTCTCTTGGCGAAACGGGTGACTCTGCAGGGCAGTTATTTCTTGTTAAATGTTATGGGGCTGTGTTTTACCTTATGACACAAGGTGATATATTCTGTTCTTATTCAGCTACATTAACTGACTTTCTTTCTCTCGCTTTTTTTCTCTCTCTCTATCCTTGTTTCTCTCTTTCTCCCTTCTTGTCTATCCCTCTTTCTTTTTCCCTTATTCTTTCTTTTTCTCTCGTTCTCTCTTTCTCTCTCCATCTCTCTTTATCTCTCCCTCCCTCTACTTCTTCTCTCTACCCTTTCTTTCTTTTTATATTTCCTCCCTCTTTCTCTCCCCCACTTTCTGAATGCCTCATTTATCTTTAAATGTTAGACTAACAAAGCACACCTGACACACAACAGCATGTGTATGTGTGTGTGTCCGTCCGTCCGTCCTCGTCCGGTAAGTAATGAGACCGAAGTTCTATTTGTTCAAGATATACTTAAACTTCCTCGAAATAACATTCTTGAGCATCAGTATAGCGTTGCCAGCGGTTCTGGAAGTCTTGAACAGGGATCTCCTTCAAAGTCCCAAAATGGTGGCCTTTCAAACTTGATTTGAGTCGGGGAAACAAAAGGAAGTCAGTCAGGGCCAAGTCTGGGCTGTGGGGACGTTGGCACAGCATTGTCACGGTTTGTTTCGCCAGAAACTCTCTCATTAGCAGCGACCCATGGCTCGGCGCACTGTTGTGATGAAAAAATCCAGATGTTGGCGATCTCCGGCGGAAGCGCGCTACTCTGTTCTTCGGCTATTTAAGCACTTCCAGGTAAAATACGTTGATCATTTGTCTAGGTGGTACGAACTCCTTATGGACAACACCTTTAGATTAAAAAAGACAATGAGCATCGATTTCATCTTCGATTTGCACATTTAATGGGCACCCTGTGCGTTGTTCATCCTCAAAGCTCTCGCTTCCTTCGCTGAACGTCTTGTGCCAGAGAAAAACTTGTGCTTTCGATAAAGCATCCTTCCTGTGGGCTTTCTATATCACAACAAACTTCTCGGTCGCGGGTTTTTCAAGTTTAACACAAAACTTTATCGCTGCTCAACACTCCTGCATTTTTTACCTTTACACGATGTGTTAAACAGCTGTCCACTTTGCATGCGATCCGCACTCTGTAAAAGCTCAGAATCCGCCCCCCCCCCCCCCCTGGCCCTGTTAATTGGCTGAATAAAATAAGTCTCATCACTTGCGGACATACCTTATATAAAACTTACGCTGCAAAATTTGTGCAATTTTGACCCAAACGGAGCACCGTCGCTAAAGACAATCGGATCGCTCATTGAGGACCATCCAGGATAGACTGCCAGGTCTCCAACTTTCGTGCCATAAAAGTTGTTTCTTCTGTAGTTAGTTCAGAAGTAGTTTCTTCTGTAGTTAGTGGGGATGTTGTTTCTTCTATAGTTAGTGGAGATTTGTTTCTTCTGTAGTTAGAGAAGTACTTTCTTCTGTAGTTAGAGAAGTCATTTCCACTGTAGTTAGTGGAGAAGTAGTTCTTCTGTAGTTGGTGGAGATGTTGTTCTTCCGTAGTTAGTGGAGGTGTTGTTTCTTCTCTGTAGTTAGTGGAGATGTTTCTTCTGTATTTAGAGAAGTCATTTCCACTGTAGTTAGTGGAAATGTTGTTTCTTCTTCTGTAGTTAGTGGAGAAGTAGTTCTTCTGTAGTTAGTGGAGAAGTAGTTTCTTCTATAGTTAGAAAAGTTGTTTCTTCTATAGTTAGAGAAGTTGTTTTCTTCTTCTGTATTTAGAGAAGTCATTTCCACTGTAGTTAGTGGGGATGTTGTTCTTCCGTAGTTAGTGGAGATGTTGTTCTTCTTCTGTAATTAGTGGAGATGTCGTTTCTTCTGTAGTTCGTGGAGATGTTGTCTTCTGTAGTTAGAGAAGTACTTTCTTCTGTAGTTAGAGAAGTAGTTTCTTCTGTAGTTAGTGGGGATGTTGTTTCTTCTATAGTTAGAAAAGTTGTTTCTTCTGTAGTTCGTGGAGATGTTGTTTTTCTGTAGTTAGAGAAGTACTTTCTTCTGTAGTTATGTCAGTAGATGTTTCTTCTGTATTTAGTGGAGATGTTTCTTCTGTACTTAGTGGAGATGTGTTTCTTCTGTACTTAGTGGAGATGTCGTTTCTTCTGTAGTTAGTTCAGAAGTAGTTTCTTCTGTACTTAGTGGAGATGTTATTTCTTCTGTAGTTAATGAAGTAGTTTCTTCTGTACTTAGTGGAGAAGTAGTTTCTTCTATAGTTAGAGAAGTTATTTCGTCTGTAGTTAGTGGAAATGTTGTTTCTTCTTCTTTTGAAGTTAGTGGAGATGTCGTTTCTTCTGTAGTTAGTGGGGATGTTGTTTCTTCTGTATTTAGAGAAGTCATTTCCACTGTAGTTAGTGGAGGTGTTGTTTCTTCTTCTGTAGTTCGTGGAGATGTTGTTTCTTCTATAGTTAGAAAAGTTGTTTCTTCTGTAGTTAATGAAGTAGTTTCTTCTGTAGTTAATGAAGTAGTTTCTTCTATAGTTAGAGAAGTTATTTCGTCTGTAGTTAGTGGGGATGTTGTTTCTTCTTCTTTTGAAGTTAGTGGAGATGTTGTCTTCTGTAGTTAGAGAAGTAGTTTCTTCTATAGTTAGAGAAGTAGTTTCTTCTGTATTTAGAGAAGTCATTTCCACTGTAGTTAGTGGAAATGTTGTTTCTTCTATAGTTAGTGGAGATGTTGTCTTCTGTAGTTATGTCAGTAGATGTTTCTTCTGTATTTAGAGAAGTCATTTCCACTGTAGTTAGTGGAGATGTTGTCTTCTGTAGTTAGGGAGATGTTGTTCTTCTGTAGTTAGTTCAGAAGTAGTTTCTTCTGTATTTAGAGAAGTCATTTCCACTGTAGTTAGTGGGGATGTTGTTTCTTCTGTACTTAGTGGAGATGTGTTTCTTCTTCTGTAGTTAGTGGAAATGTTGTTTCTTCTGTAGTTAATGAAGTAGTTTCTTCTGTATTTAGAGAAGTCATTTCCACTGTAGTTAGTGGAGAAGTAGTTTCTTCTATAGTTAGAGAAGTACTTTCTTCTGTAGTTAGAGAAGTTGTTTTCTTCTTCTGTAGTTAGTTCAGAAGTAGTTTCTTCTGTAGTTAATGAAGTAGTTTCTTCTATAGTTAGAGAAGTTATTTCTTCTGTAGTTAGAGAAGTTGTTTCTTCTGTACTTAGTGGAGAAGTAGTTTCTTCTGTAGTTATGTCAGTAGATGTTTCTTCTGTACTTAGTGGAGATGTCGTTTCTTCTGTAGTAGTGGAGATGTTGTTCTTCCGTAGTTAGTGGAGATGTTGTCTTCTGTAGTTAGTGGGGATGTTGTTTCTTCTCTGTAGTTAGTGGAGATGTTTCTTCTGTAATTAGTGGAGATGTTGTTCTTCCGTAGTTAGTGGAGATGTGTTTCTTCTGTACTTAGTGGAGAAGTAGTTCTTCTGTAGTTAGTGGAGATGTTGTTTCTTCTGTAGTTAGAGAAGTTATTTCTTCTGTAGTTAGTGGGGATGTTGTTTCTTCTGTAGTTAGTGGAGATGTTGTTTCTTCTGTAGTTAGTGGAGATGTTGTTTCTTCTTCTGTAGTTAGTGGAGATGTTGTTTCTTCTGTAGTTAGTGGAGAATTAGTTTCTTCTGTAGTTAGTGGGGATGTTGTTTCTTCTGTAGTTAGTGGAGATGTTGTTTCTTCTGTAGTTAGAGAAGTTATTTCTTCTGTAGTTAGTGGAGATGTCGTTTCTTCTGTAGTTGGTGGAGATGTTGTTTCTTCTGTAGTTAGTGGAGATGTTGTTTCTTCTGTAGTTAGTGGAGATGTTGTTTCTTCTGTAGTTAGAGGAGATGTTGTTTCTTCTTCTTTTGAAGTTAGTGGAGATGTTGTTTCTTCTGTAGTTAGTGGAGATGTTGTTTCTTCTGTAGTTAGTGGAGATGTTGTTTCTTCTGTAGTTAGTGGAGATGTTGTTTCTTCTGTAGTTAGAGAAGTTGTTTCTTCTATAGTTAGAGAAGTTGTTTCTTCTGTAGTTAGAGAAGTTGTTTCTTCTGTAGTTAGTGGAGATGTTGTTTCTTCTGTATTTAGAGAAGTCATTTCCACTGTAGTTAGTGGGGATGTTGTTTCTTCTGTAGTTAGTGGAGATGTTGTTTCTTCTGTAGTTAGAGGAGATGTTGTTTCTTCTTCTGTAGTTAGTGGAGATGTTGTTTCTTCTGTAGTTAGTGGAGAAGTAGTTTGTTCTGTAGTTAGTGGAGATGTTGTTTCTTCTGTAGTTAGTTCAGAAGTAGTTTCTTCTGTAGTTAGTGGGGATGTTGTTTCTTCTATAGTTAGTGGAGATGTTGTTTCTTCTGTAGTTAGAGAAGTTATTTCTTCTGTAGTTAGTGGAGATGTTGTTCTTCTGTAGTTAGTGGAGAAGTAGTTTGTTCTGTAGTTAGTGGAGATGTTGTTTCTTCTGTAGTTAGTTCAGAAGTAGTTTCTTCTGTAGTTAGTGGGGATGTTGTTTCTTCTATAGTTAGTGGAGATGTTGTTTCTTCTGTAGTTAGAGAAGTTATTTCTTCTGTAGTTAGTGGAGATGTTGTTTCTTCTGTAGTTAGTGGAGAAGTAGTTTCTTCTGTAGTTAGTGGAGATGTTGTTTCTTCTGTAGTTAGTGGAGAAGTAGTTTGTTCTGTAGTTAGTGGAGATGTTGTTTCTTCTGTAGTTAGTGGAGAAGTAGTTTCTTCTGTAGTTAGTGGAGATGTTGTTTCTTCTGTAGTTAGTGGAGAAGTAGTTTGTTCTGTAGTTAGTGGAGATGTTGTTTCTTCTGTAGTTAGTGGAGAATTAGTTTCTTCTGTAGTTAGTGGGGATGTTGTTTCTTCTGTAGTTAGTGGAGATGTTGTTTCTTCTTCTGTAGTTAGTGGAGATGTTGTTTCTTCTTCTGTAGTTAGTGGAGATGTTGTTTCTTCTTCTGTAGTTAGAGAAGTTGTTTCTTCTGTAGTTAGAGAAGTTGTTTCTTCTGTAGTTAGAGAAGTAGCTTCTTCTGTAGTTAGTGGAGATGTTGTTTCTTCTGTAGTTAGAGAAGTTATATCTTCTGTAGTTAGTGGAGATGTTGCTTCTTCTGTAGTTAGTGGAGATGTTGTTTCTTCTGTAGTTAGTGGAGATGTTGTTTCTTCTCTAGTTAGAGAAGATGTTGTTTCTTCTTCTGTAGTTAGAGGAGATGTTGTTTCTTCTGTAGTTAGTGGAGATGTTGTTTCTTCTGTAGTTAGTGGAGATGTTGTTTCTTCTGTAGTTAGTGGAGATGTTGTTTCTTCTGTAGTTCGTGGAGATGTTGTTTCTTCTGTAGTTAGAGAAGTTGTTTCTTCTATAGTTAGAGGAGTTGTTTCTTCTGTAGTTAGAGAAATTGTTTCTTCTGTAGTTAGTGGAGAAGTAGTTTGTTCTGTAGTTAGTGGAGATGTTGTTTCTTCTGTAGTTAGTGGAGATGTTGTTTCTTCTTCTGTAATTAGTGGAGATGTTGTTTCTTCTGTAGTTAGTGGAGATGTTGTTTCTTCTGTAGTTAGTGGAGATGTTGTTTCTTCTGTAGTTAGTGGAGATGTTGTTTCTTCTGTAGTTAGTGGAGATGTTGTTTCTTCTGTAGTTAGAGAAGTTGTTTCTTCTATAGTTAGAGAAGTTGTTTCATCTGTAGTTAGAGAAGTAGTTTCTTCTGTAGTTAGTGGAGAAGTAGTTTGTTCTGTAGTTAGTGGAGATGTTGTTTCTTCTGTAGTTAGTGGAGATGTTGTTTCTTCTTCTGTAATTAGTGGAGATGTTGTTTCTTCTGTAGTTAGTGGAGATGTTGTTTCTTCTTCTGTAATTAGTGGAGATGTTGTTTCTTCTGTAGTTAGTGGAGATGTTGTTTCTTCTGTAGTTAGTGGAGATGTTGTTTCTTCTGTAGTTAGTGGAGATGTTGTTTCTTCTGTAGTTAGTGGAGATGTTGTTTCTTCTGTAGTTAGAGAAGTTGTTTCTTCTATAGTTAGAGGAGTTGTTTCATCTGTAGTTAGAGAAGTTGTTTCTTCTGTAGTTAGTGGAGAAGTAGTTTCTTCTGTAGTTAGTGGAGATATTGTTTCTTCTGTAGTTAGTGGAGATGTTGTTTCTTCTGTAGTTAGTGGAGATGTTATTTCTTCTGTAGTTAGTGGAGATGTTGTTTCTTCTTCTGTAATTAGTGAAGATGTTGTTTCTTCTGTAGTTAGTGGAGATGTTGTTTCTTCTGTAGTTAGTGGAGTTGTTGTTTCTTCTGTAGTTATTAGTGTTTCATCTTTGGCTGTAGCAGTAGATGTTTCTTCTGTGGTTTTAGCAGTAGATTTTTCTTCTGTAGTTGTATCAGTAGTAGTTTCATCTGTGGTTGTTGCATTTGATTTTTCTTCTGTAGTTGTATCAGTAGAAGTTTCTTCTGAAGTTGTAGCAAAAGATGTTTCATCTGTGCTCGTGGCAGTAGATGGTTCTTCTGTGGTTGTAGCAGTAGATGTTTCTTTTATAGTTATGTCAGTAGCAGTTTCATCTGTTGTTGTAGCAGTAGATGTTTCTTCTGTAGTTTTATCAGTGGATTTTTCATCTGTGGTTGTAGCAGTAAGTATTTCTTCTGTAGTTATGTCAGTAGGTGTTTCATCTGTAGTTGTAGCAGTAGGTGTTTCATCAGAGGTTGTAGCAGTAGATATTTCATTTATGATTGTACCAGATGCTTCGTTTTTAATTATATCAGTAGATGTTTCAACTGTGTTTGTAGCAGTAGATATTGCTTCTGTAATTTTGTCATTAGATGTTTCATCTGTGGTTGTAGCAGTAGATGTTTCTTCTGTGGTTGTAGCAGTAGATGTTTCTTCTGTAATTATACCAATAGATGTTTTTTCTGTGGTTGTTGCAGTAGATATTTCTTCTGTAACTATGTCAGTAGATGTTTTATCTGTGATTGTAGCAGTAGATGTTTCTTCTGTAGTTATGTCAATAGATGTTTCATCGGTGAATGTAGCAGTAGATGTTTCATCTAAGGTTGTAGCAATAGATGTTTCTTCTGTTGTTATATCAGCATGTGTTCCTTCTGTGGTTATAACAGCAGATGTTTCTTCTGTAATTATGTTAGTAGATGTTTCTTCTGTAGTTATGTCAGTCGATGTTTCTTCTGTGATTGTAGCAGTAGATGTTTCGTCTTTGCTTGTAGCAGTAGTTGTTTTTTCTCTGCTTATAGCAGTAGATGTTTCTTCTGTAGTTATGTCAGTAGATGTTACTTCTGTGGTTGTAGCAATAGATGTTTCTTCTGTGGTTGTAGCAGTAGATATTTCTTCTGTATTAGCAGTAGATGTTTCATTTGTGGTTGTAGCAGTAGATGTTTCATCTGTGGTTGTAGATGTTTCTTCTGTAGTTACATCAGTAGATGTTTCATCTAAGGCTGTAGCAGCAGATGATTCTTCTGTAGTTTTATCAGTAAATGTTTCATCTGTAATTGTAGCAGAAGATATTTCTTCTGTAGTTATGTCAGTAGATACTTCATCTGTGCTTGTAGCAGTAGAGGTTTCATCTATGACTGTAGAAGTAGATGTTTCTTCTGTAGTTATATCAGTAGATGTTTCATCTGTGGTGATAGCTGTAGATGTTTTTTCTGTGATTGTAGCAGTAGATGTTTCTTCTGTAGTTATGTCAGTAGATGTTTCTTCTGTGGTTATAGCAGTGGATGTTTCTTCTGTATGCGTAGCAGTAGATGTTTCATATGTGGTTGTAGCAGTAGATGTTTCTTCTGTAGTTATGTCAGTAGATGTTTCTTCTGTGGTTGTAGCAGTGGATGTTTCTTCTGTAGTTTTATCAGTAGATGTTTCATCTGCGGTTGAAGCAGTAGATGTTTCTTTCGGAGTTATATCAGTAGATGTTTCTTCTGTTGTTGTACTAGATGTTTCTTCTGTAATTATGTCAGTAGATGTTTCTTCTGCTGTAGCAGTAGATGTTTCTTCTGTGTTTATAGCAGTAGATGTTTCTTCTGTAGTTATGTGAGTAGATGTTTCATCTGTGGTTGTAGCAAAAGATGTTTCTTCTGTAATAATATCAGTAGATGTTTCTTCTATGCTTCTAGCAGTAGATGTTTCATCTGTGGTTGTAGCAGTAGATGTTTCTTCTGTAGTTATGTCAGTAGATGTTTCATTTGTGGTTGTAGCAGTAGATGTTTCTTCTGTAGTTATGTCAGTAGATGTTTCTTCTATGGTTGTAACAGTAGATGTTTCTTGTGTAGTTATGTCAGTAGATGTTTCATCTGTGATTGTAGCAGTGGATGTTTCTTCTGTAGTTATGTCAGTAGATGCTTCATCTGTGGTTGTTGCAGTAGATGTTTCTTCTGTAATAATATCAGTAGATGTTTCATCTGTGGCTGTAGCAGTAGATGTATCTTCTGTAGTTATGTCAGTAGATGTTTCATCTGTGGTTGTAGCAGTAGATGTTTCTTCTGTAGTTATGTGAGTAGATGTTTCATCTGTGATTGTTGCAGTAGATGTTTCTTCTGTAATAATATCAGTAGATGTTTCATCTGTGGTTGTAGCAATAGATGTTTCTTCTGTAGTTATGTCAGTAGATGTTTCTTCTGTGGTTGTAGCAATAGATGTTTCTTCTGTAGTTATGTCAGTAGATGTTTCATCCGTGGTTGTAGCAGTAGATGTTTCTTCTGTAGTTATGTCAGCAGATGTTTCATCTGTGGTTGTAGCAATAGATGTTTCTTCTGTAGTTATGTCAGTAGATGTTTCATCTGTGGCTGTAACAGTAGATGTTACTTCTGCCGCTTTAGCAATGGGTCCTTCTCCAGTGCTTGTAGCGGCAGATTCTGTAGTTGTATCTTCTGTCATTGTACCGGGTGAAAAAACTTGGAGAAAAGAAGGGAAAGATATGTTTATATAATACTTTTGAACATTAGGTAAAATTGGATAAATTTTCTGAAACTGATAAGAAAAGGGAGAAGTGTAAAAAAAAAAAATGGATAATGTTAGAGAAAGGTGGAAAAAAAGTTAAAGAATATGGATCAAAACTTTGTGCACATTTTAGTAAAATTTTCACTATAAATGAGCGGACTTAATTTGCCATCTGCTTCTTTTTGTTTTAACGCTTAAGTTCTCGTTCGTTTTGTATCCTAAATGAGGCATTTATATTTCAGCTGATTACGAAATCAACCGAACGTTGTGATTATACATGAATCATCATCCTGTTCCTTCTCTCCAGGGAATATTGACTGCAGTGGCCCTCCAACTTGATCTGTACCTTGTCTTCACTGGGGGCCTCGTCTAAGCTGAATGCTGTCAGATTCCTTGAGTAGTCAACCAGTGTGTATTGTTGTCGTTCTGTTGCTCTTTTTTCCCTTCAACTTTTCCCTGGGAAATTGCTTTCCCTATTGTATTTTGTTTAATGTAGCCAGAACTGTTGTAACTGCCAGGTTGTGTGTGTTTTCATAATTTCTCTTATCATTTCATTTAATGCTCCTCTGCTTTCTGTCTGTCTTTGGAACTCGACTTATTCTTCTGCATATTTACATTTCAAGGGTTTGTACTGTGCTTTCTGCTGTCTTACTCAGTATTCATGTCTCTACACTTTAGAGTTGTGTGGAGTATAGATAACATTTGAAGACTCTTATGTCCATTTTTGCTCTGCCGTATGTTATGAGGTTCATTCTCGTTTAGCCAATCTTATGCTTTTATTATTTAGTTGGAGAATCCTGCGCTTTAATTATTAGGACTTCATTTGATCGATGTGTATTGAATGCCGTTAAAAACAAACGTTCATATTATACATTGTCAACACCATGAAACTTCTTTTTTTTCCACGTAGAAACCCTGCATGTATGTCTCCTTGTAATTTGTGTGTGTGCGCGTGAGAGAGAGAGAGAGAGAGAGAGAGAGAGAGAGAGAGAGAGAGAGGCAGAATGGAGAGGGACATAAAATGTTAAAGGAATCCAAAATACATTTTTAAAAAATATAAGTCTATACACCCTATAAACAAGGAAACGAGGCCCAAATCTGAATACATGAGGCCCAAATCTGAATATATGAGGCCCAAATCTGAATATATGAGGCCCAAATCTGAATATATGAGGCCCAAATCTGAATACATGAGGCCCAAATCTGAATACATGAGGCCCAAATCTGAATATATGAGGCCCAATTCTGAATATATGAGGCCCAAATCTGAATATATGAGGCCCAAATCTGAATACATGAGGCCCAAATCTTAATATATGAGGCCCAAATCTGAATATATGAGGCCCAAATCTGAATATATGAGGCCCAAATCTGAATACATGAGGCCCAAATCTGAATATATGAAGCCCAGATCTGAATATATGAGGCCCAAATCTGAATACATGAAGCCCAAATCTGAATATACGAGGCTCAGATCTGAACACATGAGGCCTTCGAACAAAGGAGACAACACTTTACAACTGAGTGCTTCGCTGTTACTAAAGGCCTGGTGCTGCAATTGATGGACTCAGTCACGATGTGATGATTAACGTCAAAATGGTGCTCAGCAAGGTCCAGAGACAGCTAACATCTTCCTTCTACAAAAAAAAAACAATCTTCTGAAACGAAGAGTACCGTTGAAGTTAAAACAACCGACTTACGTGATAGGGTTAGGTGAAGTGTTAAGTGGCACAAGAGGACAAAACGCCACCAGCTGAAACCTGCAGATCTTGCCGTCATGGTCAGTCAGTTCTTCTAGACAAGCCTGTGTGGTTTATTTTTTCTTTTTGAAATTTAAGAAGAAGGAAAACACAAAAACAAACGAATAATTTGTGTGCGTTTTCTAACATAAAATATTGCAGTTTACATGGATAATATACTTTGATGATCTGTCTGTCTGTCTGTCTGTCTGTCTGTCTGCTTGCCCGCCTGTCTGGACGTCATGGCCCAGCTACAGTCCTGAACATCTGTCTATAAATTTGTCTGTCTGATTATGTACCTGATTGTCTGCTGTACTGTCTCTGTTTATGAGCCAAGAGACGATTCCGTTATCTAGATCTTCCTTTTGGCTATTTTATATAGACATTAATATCCGTCTATTAGCTGTAGTCACTATACAGACCTTTCTGTCTATCAGCTTCACTCTCTAAAAAGACCTTTCTGTCTATTATCTATAGTCACTATACAGACATTTCTGTCTATAAGCTATAGTCACTATACAGACCTTTCTGTCTATCAGCTGCAGTAACTATACAGACCTTTCTGTCTATCAGCTGCAGTAACTATACAGATCTTTCTGTCTATCAGCCGCAGTAACTATACAGACCTTTCTGTCTGTCACCTGCAGTCGTTATATGGACCTCTCTATCACCTATAGTCACTATATAGCCCTTTCTATCACCTACAGTTATTATATAGACCTTTTTCTCTATTAGCTACACTCATTACACAGACATTTCTACCTGTCAACTACAATCATTATAGGTCTGTCGGCAGTGAAGGTCATGACGGCTGCCAACACTGAGCAGAGGTTACTAACACTTCTGTTCTAGGGGTTGGTCCCTGCAACCAATCGAGTACGCCCTACCCATCCTCACCCTCAGCCCTGCCCTGATCGAAGAACTCGAAAAAGGTGGAAAATGATGACATGCACATTATCTTGGTGTGTACGAGAGAGACTTCCTGTGTAGCGATGAGATACCTGCTTGATCTCCACAGCCATGAATCACAGGATCAAGGTCTGAAGAGCGCACATACCTCAAGATAAGAACAGATAACACCCATTGCACCAAGCCCTCTTCACAGAAAAGGGTAACAGGCTTTAAGCTGGGGGGGGGGGGGGGCAAATCAGGGATCGGTCGATCAGAAGATGGTATGAAGCAAGTCTGTGAACTTAACAACATCAACGCCGACGAGGAATGGGCACCTGTGCCTCCGGCGATCAGGAGCGCCTTCCCTTGCATTGTCAGGTTTGATAAGAGAAGCAAGGAGCAGAATCCACTTGCTGTGAATGCTGAGGTCAATGCCCTCATCAGTGTAAAACTCCAGTGAAGCAGATGCTGTTATTTACACTGATGGATCTGTTGTACGACATCAAAGGAGTGCATGGGCATTCACAGCACAGTTAGCAGGCAGAACAATCTAGGAAGCCAGCCGTGCCTTCGCGAAGTCCACAAACAGTATCGACGATAGAAGTGATGGCGTTAACGAAAGTATTCGTCCGGTTGGAGTCACAAAAGTCTGTGTCTGCATTCCAGGTGATTCAGTGAGTATGATCCGGAAGGTTGAGGCAGGCTCTGTACGCAGGCAGTGGCCTGAGTCATTGCAGAGGTCAGCGATCCACAGAGTCACCTTCATCTATGTCCCTGGGCATACAGGAGCTGATAGGTTGCCTGGCATTGCCGTCATCGCAGATGGACAACCATTTGATCGAGCCGATATTATCAGTGCGCTTAGAGAGACAGCCAGGGTGGAGGACTTCGAGAGAAGCGAATCTACATCGCTGCTTAGACTGAGAGAGCTGGGGGGGGGGGGAGGGGGGTACAGATCGCCACAGCCATGAATGAAAGGCATATGGGGCGTATGAGAGGACTTGTAAACCAACACAGAACGGGCACTATCAGTCTTAGGACGCTGATGGATATAATGAGGGGGGGGATCTGAGCGCCTATGGACATGTCCGGAATACAACGATGATGATCCAAACTATAAGCCATAAGGCTACAATCATTACACATTATACAGACCTGTCTGTCTACCAGCTACAATAATTGCATATTATACATACCTGTCTGTCTACCAGCTACAATCATTACATATTATACAGACTTGTCTGTCTACCAGCTACAATCATTACACATTATACAGACCTGTCTGTCTACCAGCTACAATCATTACACATTATACAGACCTGTCTGTCTACCAGCTACAATCATTACACATTATACAGACCTGTCTGTCTACCAGCTACAATCATTACATATTATACAGACTTGTCTGTCTACCAGCTACAATCATTACATATTATACAGACTTGTCTGTCTACCAGCTACAATCATTACATATTATACAGACCTGTCTGTCTACCAGCTACAGTCATTATATAGTCCGTCCTTTCTGTCTCCCTGGGTATCTAGACAAACATTCCCATAAAATATCATAACATCCGTCTACACATCAGGTGAAAATGCTTCCAAGTAAATATGCCATGCAGTCAACAACGGCAGTTATTATAGTTTTCATGAACCTACCTCCGTATTTGTCAAAACATTGTCTTTAACCCCAAAAGCGCCGAGAATACGTCGCTGATCTCGGCTGCTGTTTCTGTGGGCAGTTTTTATGGTTTGGCTTCCAGGAAGATTAGATTCGAACCCAAACTTCCAGGGAATGATGGGTGTGATTAAGCTTCTGTGCCAGAAAGTGCATCTGCAGACATTCAAAGTGTGGACGAGAAGTTCTCATTAAATCCTACAAGCAACTTCTTCTTCTTCTTCGATTACTCTTGAACTGTTAACTTCTGTAGAGTCACAATACCGGCTGTAATATTAGCCGGGCCAAAGAAGTAGAGATAGAAGCTTTCGAATCGTGGTGGATCTTTCAGAGAAGTTTGTTTCTTACATCTACGCCAATAAGTAAAAGAACGCCACTTTAGCTCTCTCCGTATCCGATACGGGGCCCACAATATAAGTATCCTCACTACAGTATCAGCTTCTAACAGCTTCAGGTTTTAAGTTAGTGAAATAATGCAGCAGTTCATTACACTCCGTATGGTAACTGTTGCACACAGACAGCTTCAATACACTCCGTAAGTAAGCTGTTGCAGACAAACAGCTTCACTACACTCCGTACGGTAGCTGTTACAAACAAACAGCTTCATAACACTTCGTACAGTAGCTGTTACACACAAACACCTTCATTACACTCCGTACGGTAGCTGTTACAAACAGCTTCTTTACACTCCGTACAGTAGCCGTTATAAACAGCTTCATTACACTGCGTACAGTAGCTGTTACAAACGTCTTCATCACATTTCGTACGGTAGCTGTTACAAACAACTTCATTACACTCAGTACTGTAGCTGTTACAAACATTTCATTACAGCTGTTACAAACGAATTCATTACACTCCGTACGGTAGCTGTTACAAACGACTTCATTACAGCTTTTTTACAAACGGCTTCATTACACTCCGTACGGTAGCTGTTACAGACTACTTCATTACACTCCGTACGATAGCAGTGACAGAGAGATATAACAATTTCATAACACACCAAACAATATCAGTTACAGAGAAACGCAACGCTGTCATAACACACAACTCATATATAATCAAATTTACAGACAGAAGCGATAATGTAAGCTTTGGTGCCCATTTTATTTTGTTAGAAGTGCCTATATCCTTTTATCACTTTTATTTTAACGAATACTTCATCCTTTCTAACCTTTATTTAAATGTCTATTGTATACTCTCTGGCCCAAACTATCCTATTCCAAAGTTTCTCTGGAACAGTAAGGACAACAAGAGAGGGCTGCTAGCCCTTTGTGACCTAGAAATATGAAGACACTTAACACTTCACTTCCTTGAGACTTGAAAAAAAGGCCATGCGATATCATGGTGTCTTCTTAAGATGTAAAACAGTAAAATTCTTTTCTCACGTACAAGGTGTCTCCAAAAAAATTTCTTTAGTTGTAAACTCTCCGGAAGCCTCGGTAGGAAAGCAAATGCAGTAGCTACATGGAGATAGTGTTCGTTATTTTGTAGAGAAGTTGTCAAGGTTTTAGACAGGTTTTTAATTTCTAATTTTACAATTCATTATTATTATTATTATTATTAATTATTACTATCACTTTTATCACAATTAATTGTTTTTATTATTACGATTATTATTATCACTTGTTATTATTGACGTTAATACTGTTATTATTACTGTTGTTATTATCACTGTTATTGGTAGCATTTTACTTCGACTATTATTATTATTATTATTACAATTATTATCATTGTTTTTATTATTATTACTGTATTATTATCATTATGTTTATTATTATTATTGTTATTATTACTATTGTTATTGCTATTATTGTTATAGTTGTTGTTATTATTAATGTAATTATTATTATTATTATTATCTTTGCCTGTATTTTGTACCTATGTTTCTGTTTCTCATTGTGTGTGTTGTTATTTAATTAAACGTAGAAACAAAAGAACGTAACAATTTAATATTTTAAGGTTCTGAATTATACTATTCTTTCATCATTTCACATTTTTTAGCGTCTGGTAAACTTTCTTTCACTCCTATGTTAGACATTATGGGACATTATCTTCACACACGTCAAGATTTCTATGGTCTTGAATAGGGTTCACAAATATTACAAGATTCACTTGACCAAGTCCGCTGAATAAAGCTCATTGAATCCATTTAATTCTGACAGATAAGGACACAGATGTTTTGTTGACAACATCACTTGAAATAAGACGCAATAGGACATAAAATTCGTCGGTTTCGTCGTTGAAGCACATAATCATTGTTCACAAATTAAAACTCTAGCGTTATTTTCAACACAAACTGCACTAGATCAACAACTCGTGAATAACTCTATCTCCTGAATATTGGCTCTACTTGTCCATCTGTTCTATCTGTCGTTCTTCTTTTTCTCTGTCCACTTTGCGGGTCGTTCTTACATATATATTATGAATCATTTGTCCAACAGGACACACCTATAGATCTTCCTATTGGTCAACTGGTTGACTACATACTGATTTGACTTCGGGATGAGTCGGTCCCCACCCCTTTGTCATCCTACTTGTCCGCTAGAGTATTTACGTGTGAAAATTGCGTCTTAAGATTAGCGAATATGCCTCACCTGTTAGTAAGTCTGTTGCGTCAAATCCGTCTATTCACTTTTATTGCATGAGTGAACTTTTCATATCCAGTATCAGGTGTGAGCGATACCTGACGGGTATTATTAGTCCACTTCTGGTCACACAGTTCCCGCCTGACTGTCTCCATACGTACTATTGTTATTTGAGTAAATCTTCTCAGTCCGTATTGCGTATTTATTGTCAGCTTCTAGTATTTCTGAGTATCTACTTAATACTTTCACAATAATGTAATAGTAATACCGTGGGAGCGTTCCTCTTCCACGGGTACTCGAATTTTCCATCGTTTCTTACATACTTTCTTCTTATAGTAATGGTAACTATAATAATATGCTAATAGTAAAAATAATAATACTAATATTAATAACATTAATACTGTCCTAATTTACAAGGCTATAATAATACAATCATAATTTACAAGGCACTTTGTTACAAAAATAGTAATATAAAGTCATAATGATACTGATAGATTTGCTGAGTAAATATAAAATCTTAGTAATACTAGTAAATTTTATGTGTAAGTAATTTCATCCGGGGTATCAATACGTTGCAGCTATGGAGGTGGGGGAGAGCGACGTCCATGCCACATAGCCAGAATGGTATGCGTGTTATATAGCCAGAGCAGCATTTGTGCCACAGAGACAGCGCGGCATCAGTGAAACATGGCCAGAGGGGCAACCATGCCACACAGTGGAGAGGCATGGACACCACCCAAACAGTGTCGGCTAAATCACTCCACTTCAGACAAGTCCATAAGTGTCACCGCTTGGTCCGGTGAAGTACAGGTCTCAACAGAGCGCACTCACTCCCTAGCACAGGGTTAGATTACTAAAGGTTGCGCTATTTTTCAACACCAACATTAACTTCTGAATTCTTCGTCGTCCCATTTCTTACGTGCCACCTGCTAGTTAGGGAGACGAATCTATAAGGAGAACTTTCCATAGCTAGCCAAATACATTTACGCATAAATTTTAATACTGAAACTAACTGGGTGTGTTTTTTTTTCCCTGTCTACAGACCGAATGTGTTTACACATTTTAGAAAGTGTCGCTCCAAATTTACATAACAGTGAATAGAAAGTGAAAGAGACAGCACCTAGTAATAGCGCCTGATGTAATATATACCTCTAGACAGACAAACAGTGTAATCTTTATAGTAAATAACGATTTCTGAAAATGAAATAAACACGTTGTGTTTCGTTATATACAAGAATTTTGCTGAATAATTAGTGTGAGCTACATACAATGTCGTTATATACAACAGTTTTACTGTACAAAGAGCATATCTCACACAATATTTTGTTATACAGTATACAGTCAGTCAGTCAGTCAGTCACTTGCATGTCCCTTGCGGAATTTTGCCTCCCTAACAGCTCTCCTGTAAGCAAGATGCCCTGCTCCTGATAAATCCATTTGCAGATTATACAGTATACAGTACAACAATGTTACTGTACAAAGAACGTAGATCACACGTTTCGTTATATACAGTGCGACAAATTTACTGTACAAAGAACGAGATCACAATACATTTCGTTATATTTTTGTCCGTCATCACAATTACTAGTACTGACCTCTGTCTCACTCTCTTCCCCTGCGATAAAATTAGATCTATCTGGCCTGGGGGCCTCACCACCAGATCTTTTTCCTATTTGACTTTCCATGTTGCTGTTTGGGTTTCTTGGTATATTTCCAGAAGATAGTTTACCATTGCTTTCCTTCCAGGCAATGACTGTACTAGTCAGTGATCGTGGCCATTGTCCCTACATGGAGATCATCTGCCTACCATCATAGAATGGTGACCATAACCAACATTATCTGTCGGCTGCTCTCCCATTCCATCCACCACCTGCTCCCATGGCTTCACGTCACCCTGATCGGGTGTCCCATAGACTGACTGAGGTAAGGAGGCGTCACTTCTCCTTTGATAAGGGATACCCCTACCCAGCTAACCATACAAATGTTCTACGACTCATAAAACTCTGATTAGTATGGAGAGGGACACTACAAATAGTCATCGGGATGATAACGCGAAGGGAAATGAAGAAATAGAGAAACAAAGAAAAGAAAAGATATAGGGACTAGTGGAAGTAGCAGTAGACGTAGAAATTATAGTAATGGTGGTAGCCTACCATGTAGTAGTAGTGAAATGTGTAGTAAGATCATTGTGTTGCTGGTAGTTGTAGGGATAGTTGCTATTGTTCTTGTTGTGTGCTGTTGTTGTTGTGTTGTTGTATTAACTGTTGCTGTGTGTTATTGTATTAACTGTAACAGTCTTAGTGGTAGTAGCAGTAGTGATGATTGAGGTGGTGGTAATAGTGGTTGTAGTAGTTGTTGTAATGGAGGTAGTAGTAGTAGTTTGTGGTAGTGTTAATAGTTGTAGCAGACGTAGTAGTGATGATAATAATAGTAGCAGTAGTACTTGTGATAGTGGAAACAGTATTAGAGGCAGAAGTAGTAGTAGCAGTAGTTGTAGTAGCGGCAGTATTAGTAGTAATAGCAAGTGGTAGTAGTAGTAGTAGTAGTAGTAGTAGTAGTGGTAGTAGTAGTATTAGTAGTAGTAGTAGTAGTTATTGTAGGAGCATAGTTGTAGTAGCGGTGGTAGTAGTAGTAGTAGTAGTAATAGTAGTAGTAGTAATAGTAGTAGTAGTAGTAGTAGTAGTATTAGTAGTAGTAGTGGTAGTAGTAGTAGTAATAGTAGTAGTAGTAGTAATAGTAGTAGTAGTAGTAGTGATGGTAGTGGTAGTAGAAGTATCAGTAGTTTTTGCAGTAGAAGTCGCTGTAGCAATAAAGATGTGGCAGTAGTAGTAGTAGTAGTAGTAGTAGTAGTAGTAGTAGTAGTAGTAGTAGTAGCAGCAGCAGCAGAGGTAATATCAAAATTAGCAGTACTCAAACAAAATAAAAGTAAAAAAACTTACATATTTACAAAATGTAGACTTCACCAAGAAACCTCTCATAGACTAGATCAAAATGTTCTACAGTTGCTATAAAAACCTGCGTCTGAAATAAAAACCCACGGAACAAACCAGTATCAGTGTTTTAGTGCCACGTGTTCCTCTAGAGAGAGACGTTTAATGTTTTTGACTATTGAAGCGCAGGGAACACAAGCCTCGGGTCTTAACTAAGATTATAGGGTGTTAAGTTTCCAATTTTTTTAGGTGGATTTGAAGCATTAAAAACGTAAGATAAGAAAAAGAGTTCCCCCTTTCTGACTCTCACGCCTTTGATTGAGGTCTGTTTTATCACATATTGTTCGAAGCCTTCCTGAAATTTTAGTAGAAGCCGGAATCTCTGGCAGAAGGAATTGCAATGTTTTAAATGAAACACAAAGGGAGGTCCCAGACACACAAGGAAAAGATTAATGATAGTGTTGATAAACTGCGTTAGTTCTCAGTCTATTTGAGGTTTGGGTTACGTTGTTATGTAAAAAATCTACAATAATTATATATATATATATAAAGAAGTATGTACAAGATTAAAAGAAAATACTGCTTTATATTTTCAAACTTAAATATTGAAATAGCAACAGCAGTTTCGCAACTGTTCACTGAATTTTTTTTTTTTTTTAATGTTTCGAGTACTGCTTAAAATCTTGAAAAATGTTGGATTATTTTCCAAGTGACATTATACAGAATGTTTACCATTAGAGGCAAAGTTCTGTCATGTTAAAAGGCATTGCACTCTCTCTAAACCTTTAGGTGCCCAAGGCACATGGGGCTTCTGTCAAGGGCCCGTCCGTCGTCTTTTCTTTTCTTCTTCCGCTCTTGCCCAGGTGAGACCTCTATTGCTCAACATCCTCTCTATTGTTCTTCTCCATGTCTCGTTTGGTCTGCTTTTACTTTTTAACACCTGAGGTGTTCATCTCTGTACTATTTTTTGTTGTTGTTGTAGTGAGTCACCAGTCATCCGGATCACATGTCCCAGCCATCCCCAGCGTCTTTCCTCAGTCATTGAAGTCAGCGGCTTCATCTGCGTTTCTCCCAGTACTGTGTTAATCTTTTATGTTTTTTTTAAATCAAATTAAAGGCATTGAATTAATATTTAATATTTAACTGATACTCAATAATAATAACTAATACTTAGTTATTTTTTGGTTGAAATTAGTTATTTTTGTATATTTTCGTGGTGTCGAGTGTCATGTTGGGCTAGGATCCAGGTTAAAAAAAATGTTGAAAACCGCTGATTTTCTGGATACATGGTGGCCGATGTGTGCATGTCTTGTCTTGTCTTGTCTTCATCTCCTTGGAACTTGCAGGTGGTGTGCTTTGCAGTCGATGCTGTGAGGATTTTGAGGCACGGCATCGTACCGACTTGGGAGCGGGTTATGGCAGATATTTGTCTTCGGTCCCTGAGTACAGCTAAAAAGCATAGAGTGTGCAATGCTTCTTTAGCAGACTCCACTACCATGGGGACTGTGACGATCCCTGCCCCGTTAGCCAGGCTAAGCCTGTCACTGGGGGTACCAACGGAGAGGTGGGTCAGGGTCTTGGTCATCTATGGTTCGCTAACCCTGGCGCTAACATGTCATCTATGGTTCGCTAACCCTGATGCTAGCATGTCAGCTATGGTTCGCTAACCCTGATGCTAGCATGTCAGCTATGGTTCCTTGATTGCCGAATCTGACAACTTCTTGGTCCCCTCCCCTCTCGCCTGCTCCCGCCAGTGTGTCCAGATAAACGTTTTGCAAGTTCTGGGCCTGAGTAATAAGAGGGCCCTTAAAACATCACAGATAAATGGTCCTGGGACATTTTCTGGCTGACATACTTTGCAATGTAGATTTCTACAGCGGCAGATTTACCGATGTAGAATTCTATAGCGGCACATTTACTAATGTAGAATTCTATAGCGGCACATTTACTAATGTAGAATTCTATAGAGATATATTTATCAATGTAGAATTCTATAGAGATATATTTATCAATGTAGAATTCTATAGAGATATATTTATCAATGTAGAATTCTATAGAGATATATTTATCAATGTAGAAATCTATAGAGATATATTTATCAATGTAGAATTCTATAGAGATATATTTATCAATGTAGAATTCTATAGAGATATATTTATCAGTGTAGAATTCTATAGCGGCACATTTAGTAATGTAGAATTCTATAGCGGCACATTTAGTAATGTAGAATTCTATAATGGCACCTTTAGCAATTTAGAATTCTATTGCGGCACATTTACCAATGTAGAATTCTATAGAGATATTTATCAATGTAGAATTCTATAGAGATATATTTATCAATGTAGAATTCTATATAGATATATTTATCAATGTAGATTTCTATAACGGCACACTTAGCAAAGTAGATTTTATAGCATCATACTTAGCAATGTAGATTTTTAACGGCATACTTGGCAATGTAGATTTCTAACGGCATACTTAGCAATACAGATTTCAATATTAACACACTTGACAAGGCAGATTTCTGTCTCGACAAATCCATATTCTTAACAGGACTCCTGTGTATTTCATTCTAAATTTTTAGTATTTTACATTTTTACACTACGTCGATTATATTCAAGATATTTTTGCAATACACTGTACATTTGTATTGTAAGACATGACTATATATATATATATATATATATATATATATATATATATATATATATATATATATATATAAGTGGCTTGTCTTCGGTCTTCGGTGTAAAATATGTGTCTGGAGACATCTTTTTCCTTGGAGTAACACTTTTTTTTTTTAAAAAAGCACTTTTAATTCATGTTGCATAGATATTAAGCTATACAAAGTTTATATGCAAATACTGGTATATAAGTAGTTTGAACGAAAATTATTTATTTATTACCAGAATGTGGAGACACACCGCAGACTGTCTTTACGTTACACGTGTGTCTGGTGTGGACAGGTTGGGGGAAAAAAAAAGTGACTGATTAAAAATGAACTTACCACAAAGAAGTAGTGAGTCTTGTCGCCAACTAACTTCTGTAAGGTATACCTTCCAGACAAGACTTCTATACTTCCACGACTTGAAACCACTGAATGGACGGAAAGAGTTCCACAAAAGGGGACCTCTGCCTGGTATAAGATATCCGGTTTCCTTGAAGGTCACACATTATTTTGTTATGGATGTGTATGTGTGTGTGTGTGTGTGTGTAGTGCGGTGAAATAACTTTGGTGCCCAGGTAGATGTGACAAATGAGAAGGTCGGCGATTGAGACTCCACTTATTTATCTGTCATCTTTTTGAGCTTAGAATGTTTCTTAGAAGCCATACATGTCGCCGCGTGACAATTTCAAAAGAACTTTTTATAAAATGAAACGCCTCGCTTTCTGTAGCCTGTATTGTCCCTGTCTGCTTTCTGCAGCCTGTATTGTCCCTGTCTGCTTTCTGTAGCCTGTATTGTCCCTGCCCGCTTTCTGTAGCCTGTATTGTCCCTGCTCTCAGCAGGGCGGAGAATCTCTAAATATCGACATCCCCCCCCTCTCTTTCTCTTTCTCTCTCCCTCTCTCTCTCTCTCTCTCTCTCTCTCTCTCGTTAAAAAATGTAGATCCGATGTTTTTACATTAATTCCAAACTAGCGAACAACTACCCAGGAACTACGAGAGGGGCGGGGGGAGGAGTGGGGGTATAGAGCGAGAGAGAGAGAGAGAGAAAGAGAGAGCCAGAGCTGTACCCCTTAGAACCAGGCTGTTGAGGAGAGGTCCCGCGGTCCTGTTCCCCCACCCACCCACCCGTTCTCCGCCCCCCCTCCCCCCCTTTGTTTCTAATTTAAATCACAGACAAGATTCAGGCAGACACTACAACATGCCTGGCTCTCTACGGCCCTTGCAATTATCTAACCGGAGTGCACAGCTAATTCCTGAGAGTGGCTGCGTGTTTCTGAGAAATGTGGTTGGGCAGGGTGGGGGAAAAGGGAGGGAATATACATCATTATCTTCAGTGTCGCCTGTGTTACTGTTGGATTGCAACTTTAGGTGAACTTCAAATGTAGAGCAAGAGGGATACATTTTCTGGAGCACAGCTATCTTCGCGGAGCCATTATCAGGCCGTCGTGACCCTGGCTGGAGACGAACGCGACGGATTATACAGTAGTAGTAGTAGTAGTAGTAGTAGTATAGTAGTAGTAGTTGTAGCAGCAGCAGCAGCAGCAGCAGCAGCAGCAGTAGTAGTAGTAGTAGGAGTAGTATTCTACGTCCAGTAGCATTTGCATGCCATAGAGGTGTGAAGTTATGTGCCTTCACATTTCTAGGCCACTTCAGCAAGTGAGCTAGGAGTGCTAGGTTTGAGCTAGGTTTTTGTTTTCCTAGCGAAACTCCCCCACCCCCCGGTACCCTTTTTTTTTCTTTTTTTGGACGTTGGTTTGACCTCGGTCCGTCCGGAAAATCCACCTGAATCGAAGTAGGACCTGTCAAGCGCGAGTGCCAGCGTCTTTCCTCAATAATTGTTGTCAGTGGCTTCATCTGCATTTCTGCCAACAAGATGTTATTTCACTACACCACTACGATAATAATAACAACAATAATAATAAATTGTGATGCAAAAGATGTCTCTCTCTCTCTCTCTCTCTCTTTTTTACACAAACTTTAAGGTTAGAAATCTCCTCTTTGTGCGTGCCCAGGTACCTCAAACTGTGGAACACATCCTCCAGAACTTCACCAACAGTCAGGCACTGACAAGAAGTTGCGGGCAGAGTCCAACCACACGAGAAGCGAAGCTCGACTCTACTGTACATGAGCTGCAGAAAAGGCAGAACTACAGATACAGAGGATAAAATGCATACAAAGAAGAAGTGTAAGAGGAGGGAGAGGAAGAAGAAGAGGAGGAGTAGGAGGAAAAATAAGAGAAGGAGGAGGATGAAGAAGAAGAGGAGGAAGAGGAAAAAGACCAAATGTAAGAGGAGGAGGAGGAGGAAGAAGAAGATGAAGAAGAAGAAGTATAAGAGGAGGAGGAAGAAGAGGAGGAGTAAGACGAAAAATTATAATAGGAGGAGGAAGAAGAAGAGAAGGAAGAGGAAAAAAGAAGAATAATTGTAAGAGGAAGACGAGGAAGAAGAGGAGGAGGAGTTAGAGAAAAAGAAGTGTACGAGGAGGAGGAAGAAAAAGAGGAGGAGTAACAGGGAAAAAGAAGAAGTGTAAGAGGAGGAGGACGAGGAAGAAGAAAAGGAGGAATAAGAGAAAAAGAAGAAAATGTCTAAGAGGAGGAGGAAGAAGAAGAAGAGGAGTAAAAGGAAAAAGAAGAAAAAGTGTAAGAGGAGGAGGAAGAAAAAGGGGAGGAGGAAGAAGAGGAAAAAGTGTAAGAGGAGGAGGAGGAAAAAGAAGTGTAAGAAGAGGAGGAGGAGAAATAAGAAGAAGAGGATGAAGAAGAAGAAGAAGAAGAGGAGGAGGAGGAAGAAGAAGAAGAGGAGGAGGAACAACAACAAGAGTTGAAGTAAAACACTTTCCCTTATGATGATTTGTAGACTTTAATCAACAGCATTATTATGTGGGGATTTTTTTAAACATATCGCAAACAAAAGAAGAAGAGACTTTTAAGATCATAGCTGTGTAATGAGTGCCTCCTCACTGAGGCATTGTGGGAAATGAAGAAGCTGGCAAAGGAAGGGAGTCCGCGGAGCCGGGTCAGTCATTCATGACAGATATTAGAACGAAAACTGGAAAGAGAAGCATTTCTGCCAACATCTGCAGGGAAGAAAAACACATAATGAGACTAAAAACAGAATACTGCTGACTGAAAGACAGCCATTCGTTCATTCATTCACGTGACATGCCCTTTCCAGATCGTTGTCCATCTCACAGACTCCCTGTTATGGCCTATTATGAACAACATGGGTTTTCCCAGTCATCTGGTACACCTCATCATCAAACTGTACCCAGACCAGCAAGCGGCAGTGAGGGTAGATGACGAAACATCGGGTTGATTTTGAGGTACCAAAGGGAGTAAGACAGGGACGTATCCTTTCTCCATACCCGTTTAACATCTGTGCCGAAAACAGGAATTAAGAGAGGAACAGGAAACAACAAAAATTGACTCCATCGGGGGCCACCGGATTCCAGAAATGAGATACACCGATGATACTGTCCTTGTATCAAACAGTTCAGAAAGATTGCACCAGTTGATTCTCACAACAAAAGAAGCTCAGAACTTCTTTTTTAAACACCAACAAAACCAAAGTAATGATAACAGACAAATTTAGCAGCAAATTCAAAATAACATTGGACCATAAAGAGCTAGAAAACGTAAATAAATGTGAATATCTAGGTCCAGCCATCACCACCAGTGGCGACCGCGCAGTGGAAATGGAAAGAAACCCACATGTATGATAAATGAAACTAGGAAACTTCTTCTTCTTCTATCACCCTGGCACTGCGAGCTTGATCGTCTTTACAGCCGATGAGGATTTGAGGCATAGCACAGTGTCGGATAAGGAGCGGGTTATGGCAGCCATTATTTTCAGTCCCTGACTGGAGCTAGAAAAAGATCGCAGTACTTCTTTAGCAGGCTCCACCACCATGAGGACTGCACCCATCCCTGCCCCGTCAGCTGGGGCAGGACTGTTAGTGGGGGCACCAACGGAGAGGTGGGACTGGGGTACTGGTCAGCTCTGGTTCTCTATTCCTGATGCTAGCATGTCAGCTGTGGGTCTCCAGCTGCCAGGTCGAGCAGCGTCTTCATCCGTCTCCCCCCCCCCCACCCCCGTAAACAGCTTTACCTGTCCCAGCAGTGACCCATATTATCTGTGGGACCTCTCCAATACCGAGGACTATTGAGGAAACAGCTGTGGCCTTTGGTAACCCAAACGAAAGAAAAGTTATGTCCCTGAAGGAAGCAACATAGATTGCAACTGTCCCTAACAGCTATCTTGTCCCAGATGTTTGGCTAATAACGCTTCGGCCATTCCCGCTGTCTCTACCAAAAATAAACAAAAAAAGAAAAAAAACCCACTAAACCAAAAGCTAAGTCCTGCCATTTATGCGGATCCTCCTATCTGTGCCATTTACTTTCTACGCATAATTTGTGTCTTCATCAAAGCGAGATAATTTCCGGGAAAGAAATCGTTTCATGTTAGGTTTCCAAGGAAACCCGAGGTCTTGTGTTACAGATAAAATTCTGTTTAGTGTTTGAAGTCTTCGTGATTAGAATGATGATTATATTTGTGTGTGGCTGTAGTTAAAAGCGTGACAGGTTGCCCTTATGATCTACCCGTGGAGTCTGAATTTTCTTTCGCTTTTTTTGATCACAGTAAAAGTGTTTGAACGACATTTTAGAGAATCTGTAGCTTTTAGAAGTGAGAAGAAGAAAAATAGAGAATGGCTGGGAGTTGAACCACGTAATCCAGTAGGACCCGCCACCGCCTTAGAAGTGACAGATTAACTACCACACCTAGATTCTTAGGCTACACATAGTAAGGACCCCGTCCTCTTTCACCTGTACCTTTGATCTCTTGCTGTCCTTCAGGTGATCTCAGGTGTTATTATGTGACAGTGTAATACACAGACCAAATACAGGCTGATTGCGGCATTATCTTTTATATAACTCAGCGCAATAAAGCCATCATTACTGTGCCATTAGTGGAACACAACTGGCCGAAGAAAAAGAGGTAGACCATATGAAACTCTAAAGAGGACATTGTTAAGAGAGGCCAGTTTAATGAGCACAACATTCCTTGATGAGGTTAAAAAGCTCGCCGATAACAGGAAAACTTGGCAAACTACCTTGCGAGCCCTGTGTGGTGTTTAACGGCACGGGAAGGACGTAGGATGTAGGATGCCATGGAGGCACCTTTGTTTGTCTCAGAGATCGTAACCATCCGCCACGGTTTGTCCATCATTAGTGAGTGAACTTCTAACAACATATTTCTGCTGTTCAGATGAACGTAAAAGCTTGCGCTAGCTGAAATCAGGCAGTGAAAACTTACAGCGAAAACAATCATAGATACAATAAAAGAATTAATACAGATATTGTAAAATTCAGACAGTGATAACTAACAGAAACAATTAAAAAAACTGATGAGTTTAAGAAGCAGTTTTGAAGCCTTGAGTTCAGACATTTAGCTCTTTTACCCAGCCTTTACGGCCAGAGTGTACAGTTTGAAAACCACTGACTCTGATGCTCTGTGAGGCTCTTGTAAGCCAGTGTCAAGACGGTTGTTTCTGAGGCCTCCGTTGAAGACCTGTTTAGAGTCTAAGGACTTTGCTGCAAGTTTCATGCTCTTGACCAGGCTCCACCTCGTTCACGGAAGTTAAAACGATTAGGAATGTTGGAAACTATTAAGACACTGAAAGCCAAACAGAGATGTCGTAAATCTTGTATCTTATATCCTTCCTGTGCCGTTAAACGTCACATAGGGCTCGCAAAGTAGTTCGCCAATTTTTCCTGTCTTCGGCGAGTCTTTCAACCTCATCAAAAGGATTTTATGCCTGTTAATATGGCCTCTCTTAACAATGTCCTCTTCAGAGTTTCACACGGTCTGCCTCTTTTTTTTTCTGCCTGTTGTGTTCCACTTGATAGCTTGTTTTGGGATTCTCTGATCATTTCTTCTCATCAAGTGACCAACATATGTCCATCTCCTTTTCCTGATCACCCATGAGACTGGTTTTTGTTCAGTCATCTGTCTTATCTCTGCATTGTTCTTGAATTCGTTCCACATGATGCCGAGTATTTTCCTTAGGCATTTGTTTTCAAAAGAGTCTAATTTCTTTTCTGTTTCTTTAGTTGTTTTCCAGCTTTCGGATGCATAAATGAGGGTGGATATAACATTTGAATTGAATAGTCTTAACTTGGTTTTTGTGCTTATAACTTTTGAATTCCATATGTTCTCAAGATTCTTGAAGATTGATGCTGCTTTTGCAATTCTGATCCTAAACTTCCTTTCTAGTGTCACGATCCTAATCTATGTAGCTGCCAAGGTATGCAAATTGATTGACTTCTTCAATATCTGTCCCTTCTGTGTGTATTTTTCCATTTTGATTAAGGGGAATTTTCATTATTTTTGTTTTGTCCTTGTTAATTTCAAGTCCTATTTTACTAGCCAGTGAAGACAAGCTATCTGTTTTTTCTTGCATGGAATTCACATTATTACTGATAAGAGTTATGTCATCAGCAAAATCAAGATCTTCTAGTTGGGTCCCATGTACCCAGTCAATACCTGTGTTACATGTGCAGCATTTTTTCATTACGAAGTCTATTGTAATCCCAAAAAGTAAAGGAGACAGTATACATCCTTGTTTCATGTCGTAAAACTCTAATGAAAAAGCTGGGGAGATGCTGTAAAACGTAACACTTAGGTAGGAGACTCCAATGGAAATTTTTCACCTTTAGAGCAAAATCAGGGAAGCATGACCTCAAGTATTATGTTTCAGAAAGAGTAAACTGACACCATAGAGATAGCAAATGCCGTTTGAGACATTAGGCTCTGCTATCAGTGTATGAAGTAGGGTGGCCAGTTCCTTTCCTTCCCAGATTTTCTCTGGTACCCATTTTACGAGGCTGGGTCGACCTCGAGGCCGTTTTAGTCGGAAAAAAAAAATCCCGCTCAGCTAGGGATTCGAACCCTCGACCATTCGGTTGTTAGACGAGTGCTTGCCACTATACACAGGTTTAAAAACATTTTTTAAATATTTGTTATCTTACTTTATTCTTCCGTGTTTTATGTTGTATCATCATGTAGAATGGGTAGATTGCACATCGAACACATGGGTAGATTGCACATCGAACACCTGGGTAGATTGCACATCGAACACATGGGTAGATTGCACATCGAACACATGGGTAGATTGCACATTGAACACATGGGTAGATTGCACATTGAACACATGGGTAGATTGCACATCGAACACATGGGTAGATTGCACATTGAACACATGGGTAGATTGCACATCGAACACATGGGTAGATTGCACATTGAACACATGGGTAGATTGCACATCGAATACATGGGTAGATTGCACATCGAACACGTGGGTAGATTGCACATTGAACACATCCATAAATGCTCAGATCTACTCTCCAGAGAATCCCCCAACATTAGTTCTGTGTTGGTTGACCAGTCTTCTTTGGCTTCCTGCGTAGTGTTCTTGCTTGGTTGCATCCCGTGTGACTTGCAGCTTCCACAGCCTGGTCAAGGTCTCGCTTCGTCGCTCTAAGAGCGTTCAGAATGTTGGCCCAGGCCAATGCTCCATCGCCACACTAGCCAAGTCTATCAGCTCCTTCGCTTCTTCTGAACATCTGCGTGCCCTGGCACGACAGACAGACAGACAGACAGACAGACAGACAGACAGACAGACAGACAGACAGACAGACAGACAGACAGACAGATAGTGAAAGTTTACGCCATCCCCCACCTATCTCAACAATCTACATGGCGTTGAGTAATACATTAATCTTAGAATGTAACAATCTTACTAACTTAACATTGTTACAACATCATTATTATATCTTACTAACTCACCACAGTTACAAAATCATACTTATATCTTACTAAATTAACATAGATACAAGATCATACTTATATTTAAATTTTCCCATTGAATTAATTTCCATAACAGATAGATAAAGGTAACGCTGTCATACCTTAGAGGCACACAGAGGTGCCCATAATTTCCTCGATCTGTTGGCACACTGGAGAGTGATGTGGTCAGCACACTAGAGGGTGATGTGGTCAGCACACTACAGGGTGACGTGGTCAGTACACTACAAGGTAATGTGGTCATCACACTAGAGGGTAATGTGGTCATCACACTAGAGGGTAATGTAGTCATCACACTAGAGGGTAATGTGGTCATCACACTAGAAGGTAATGTAGTCAGCACACTAGAGGGTAATGTGGTCATCACACCAGAGGGTAATGTAGTCAGCACACTAGAGGGTAATGTGGTCATCACACTAGAGGGTAATGTAGTCATCACACTAGAGGGTAATGTGGTCATCACACTAGAGGGTAATGTAGTCAGCACACTAGAGGGTAATGTGGTCATCACACTACAGGGTGATGTGGTCAGCACACTACAAGGTGATGTAGTCAGCACACTAGAGGGTAATGTAGTCAGTACACTAGAGGGTAATGTGGTCATCACACTAGAGGGTAATGTAGTCAGTACACTAGAGGGTAATATGGTCATCACGCTAGAGGGTAATGTGGTCATCACGCTAGAGGGTGATGTGGTCAGCATACTAGAGTGTAATGTGGTCATCACACTAGAGGGTAATGTAGTCATCACACTAGATGGTAATGTGGTCAGCATACTAGAGGGTAATGTGGTCAGCACACTAGAGGGTAATGTAGTCAGCATACTAGAGGGTAATGTGGTAATCACACTAAAGGATAATGTAATCAGCATACTAGAGTTTAATGTGGTCATCACACTAGAGGGTAATGTAGTCAGTATACTAGAGGGTAATGTGGTCATCACACTAGAGGGTGATGTAGTCAGCATACTAGAGGGTAATATAGTCAGCATACTTGAGGGTAATGTAATCAGCATACTAGAGGGTAATGTGGTCATCACACTAGAGGGTAATGTAGTCAGCATACTAGAGGGTAATGTAGTCAGCATACTAGAGGGTAATGTAGTCAGCATACTAGAGGGTAATGTAATCAGCATACTAGAGGGTAATGTGGTCAGCATACTAGAGGGTAATGTAGTCAGCATACTAGAGGGTAATGTAATCAGCATACTAGAGGGTAATGTAGCCAGCATACTAGAGGGTAATGTAATCAGCATACTAGAGGGTAATGTAGTCAGCATACTAGAGGGTAATGTAATCAGCATACTAGAGGGTAATGTGGTCATCACACTAGAGGGTAATGTAGTCAGCATACTAGAGGGTGATGTGGTCAGCACATTAGAGGGTAATATAGTCATCACATTAGAGGGTAATGTGGTCATCACACTAGAGGGTAATGTGGTCATCACACTAGAGGGTAATGTGTTCAGCACACTAGAAGGTGATGTGGTCAGCACTCTAGAGGGTAATGTGGTCAGCACACTAGAGGGTGATGTGGTCAGCATACAAGAGGGTGATGTGGTCAGCATCACGCCTGACAACCTTTCCTTCCCCAGCTCCAGAAAAAGACAGATATCCATTTCTACAGCTGCACAACTCTGGTGCCTCCGGCCGGATTTGAACCTCCGACCTTTGCCATGAGAAACTAGTGCACTAATCACTTTGCCATTCAGACGCAAATCCCATCTTCTTCTTCTTCTTCTTCTTCAGGTTCTCGAACCATTAAGGCTTGTTGTTGCATATAAAGTTCGACTCCATTCCTCTCTATTCCTAATCTTCTCTCTCCAGTTGGTGACACAAATTTCTTTTATATCCTCTTCTGTGTTGTCTTTCTATCTCTCTCTCTTGGTCTACCCCTCTTGGTCTTGTTTCCCTCTAATCTTGTGCATACATCATTTTCCTTTGTCTGTACTCTTTCATTCTTTCTACATGCCCCAGACAGCATAATCTGTTCAGTTTCAAGACATTTATAATTCATTGGGATTTAAATAAGCTTTTATTTAAACAAGTTCAGTGTTCTTTCCAGCTCTCCGTTCTCCACTGTTGGTATCCTTTATGGGCCCAAAGATTCTTCGTAGGATCTTATTCTCAAAGATCTGTAATTGTTGTTCATCTTTCTTTGTTATATTCCACGTTTCTGATCCACACATGACGGCTGATCTTATTATAGTTTTGCAGATTGTTATTTTGGTGTTTTGGGACAGGATTTTGGATTTTAACAGGTGTTGCAAGGCGAAGTATATTTTATTGACTATTTGTATTCTGCTTTTTAATTTCCTCGCTCACTGTGTTGCTTCTGTTGAAGGTTGTGTCGGTATATTTGAATGTTTCTGCTTTCCTAATGATCATATAGGGGGTGAAGACGCTTGTCCGATGAAGCAATCAGCGACCCATAGCTGACCAAGACCCTGTCCCACCTCTCCGTGGTACCCCCAGTAACAGGCCTAGCCTGGCTAACGGGGCAGGGATCGCCATAGTCCCCATGGTAGTGGAGTCTGCTAAAGAAGCATTGCACATCCCCTGCTTTATAGCTGTACTCCGGTTCTGAAAAAGTAGCCGCCATAACCCGCTCCCACGCCGATACGATGCTGTGCCCCAACATCTCTACAGCATCGGCTGCAAAGAACAACAGCTCGCAGTTACAGGAGGTTCGTACAAGTACAAATGATCATATCTCTAGCATTTATATAATATAGTTCATTCTGCCCCGGGTCTCTTGATGTCTTCGTGTACTCTGTCTTATCTTAGTTAATGGTCAAGCCCACTTTTAGTGCCACATCTCTCAGGTGTATGCAGGTATTGATGACTTCTTTCATTCCCCTACTAGGTCGATGTCATCAGCGTATCCTAGTATTTTAGCTTGTTCTTGTGTACTGCTTTCTTCTTTCACTTTTCTGATTTTCTAGTACTAGGTCGAATAGTAATGTAGATAATGTATCACCTTGTTTTAAGCCAGTTCTTATATAGAAAGGTTCTGACTTTCCTCCTTTTTATATTACTATATTTTATGCATCCTCCGTGCATATTCTGGTCAAATTGATTAATTTAATAGATATCTCAAATTCTTTCATCATTTTCATAAGCTGTTCCTATCTATGCTGTCGTACGCTTTTCTTCAAGTCAGTGAAGGTATTATGTAGTTCCTTTCCATATTCCTAATTCTTTTCTGCTCTTTGACATAGATAAAATGTTTGGTCTACACTTGATCTATTTTTCCTAAAACCTTCTTGATAATTTTCCGGTATGTTCTCACTATAGGCCACAACACATAAAACTGACATTGACATCAACATGACATCAAGACAAGTGTAATTATGATGGTAATTAAGCATGGTGTCATATGATAATGACTTCTCCTGTTGCGTTATTGAAAACCTGTTGGACCTGGGGTCTCGGGCTCTGGACCTACACGTAGCCTACACTACGAATGAAATGTGCAGTGGCACTTATTCCACGCAACCATGACACACCTCTATATAACCGACCGCGTTGCTGCAGCACAAGATCAATCTACATGAAAGCATAATAACGAATTAAACATGTTGCCCATCCAATATACCTATAACTCACACTGAAAATCATGCCCATATTGATACATAAATACAGAAACTCACATCACAGTATACTGCACAACTACATAATCTACACCACATGAGGTGGGCACGGGTGGAATATAGCCAACGATCATAATAATATACAGGAATTTATAGCACACCCATAGTCATAACTAAACAAGACACCGCCAGGCCATTGCCTCTGTCTTCACTGATTCAATCCAATGCCTCAATATATATATATAAGTGCTAGAATACAACCTGGAAACAAGGCATAGTTTACCCACAGACGGCTGTTACAAATAACGAAGAAATATACACATTGTTTAACTCTCCCCTTCTAAACTGCTACTATGAAAAACAACAGACTATGGTGGCTCGGACATTTAGAGAGAATGGAGGATAGACAAAGATGGCCTATTCAGGAGTGATGAAAGAGAATAGACCAAGAAGTTGATCTATATAACGATAACGAGACAACCTAGAAGAAGATAGACGGGCAGTGGGAATCGACAATTGCCAAGAAAAGATCAAGAACAGAGAGAAGTTGAGACATGTCTTGTCTGCAGCAGTGAGCCTCGGTGGAATATTTGATAACAACAAGGGGAGGGGGAGGGTGATAGAGGGCAAAAGAGATCGAGGGAGACAAAGAGAGAAGATGGTAGATGGAGCGATGAAGTGGCATGGAGAAAGAACACCAGCCCAGCTCCCGAAGTGGAGAACTGAGGGAAAGCATGGTCGTCAACGTCTGTCGGCATGGCACTAGATAGTACACAGTTTTTTCAGTGCGTAATGAGAGTACTAGAGAAGGCAAGTTCAACTAAATAATGGGCGCTCAAAAGTTAATCACGTCCTGTTGGAAAGGAACCTAATCCGTGCAAGGAAACTTTGAAAGCCTCACCTCTGGCATTTGATTCGGGCACACCTTTCTTTGAAATAGGAGTTTAGCTTGAACTTAATCAGCAAGCTATTGTATTGCAAATTGTGTAGAGATTGCCTTCTTATATCGTGTTTTAGTAGCCGATAAACTAAACAGTTCATTCGCTTATTCTCACTGTTAAACATAGGTCGTGCGCAGGGAACTACCTCATCGTCCTGGTCAAGAAAGCCACTCTCTGACTCCATCTTCTGTACCTCCTTCCACTTGTTTCCTTTCCGCTGGTTCCTGTCTGCGTTAACTGGAGCCACAGACATGTCTTCTACCTATTCTAAATCATACCTTTTTGTCATCGTGACTATATGTTTCAGAATAAGTAAAAATAAACATCTACTTGACCTCGCTTAATAAGTAAACCGTATTTTACATCTTACAGCCTTCCCGTGCCGTTAAACGTCACATAGGGCTCGCGTGGTAGTTCGCCAAGTTTTCCTGTTTTCAGCGAGCTTTTCAACCTCATCAAGGGATTTTATGCCTACTAATTTGGCCTCTCTTAACAATGTCCTCTTTAGAGTTTCACGTGGTCGACCTCTTTTTCTTCGAACTGTTGTGTTCCACTTGATGGCTTGTTTTAGGATTCTCTGACTGTTTTTTTTTCTCATCACTTGACCGACATATGTCCATCTCTTTTTTCTAATCACCCATGAGACAGGTTGTTATTCACTCATCTGCCTTATCTCTGCCTTGTTCTTGAATTCGTTTCACTTTATACCGAGTTTTTTTCTTAGGCATTTCTTTTCAAGAGTCTAATTTGTTGTCTATTTCTTTAACTGTTTTCCAGCTTTCGCAGGCATAAGTGAGAATGGAAATTACATTTGAATTAACTTGGTTTTTGTGCTTATAACTTTTGAATATCACATGTTCTCAAGATCCTTGAAGGTCAGTGCTGCTTTTGCAATCCTAACTTCCTTTCTGGTGTCACATCCTGGTCTATGTAGCTGCCGAGGTATGCAGATTGGTTTACTTCTTCAGCAGCTGTTCCTTCTACGTATATTTTTCCTTCTTGATTAACAGGAAGTTTCATTATTTTTGTTTTTCTCATTGTTAATTTCAAGTCCTATTTTTCTAGCCAGTGAAGACAGGGTGTTTTTGTGTGTGCATGGAATTCACATTATCGCTGATCAGAATTATAATATGCAAACTTAAGGTCTTCTAGTTGATTCCCTTGTACCCAATCAGTCCTGTTTTAACTGTGCAGCATGTTTTCATTATGAAGTCTATGGCAATTCCAAAAAGCAAGGGAGAGAATATACATCCTTGTTTCAATCTGGAACCATTCGCTCATTTCATCTTCTGTGTTGATCCTACAAATATATCTGTTGTAGAGATCCTTAATGATATTGACAGTTTTAGATGGTATTCCATATATTCTTAAAATTCTCCACAATGAATCTCTGTGTATGCTATCAAATGCCTTTTTAAAGTCTATGAAGTTCAGGATTAGCGGTATTCAAGTATTATTCTTAGAGTAAAGATCTGGTGGAGACAACTTCTCCCTTTTCTAAAATCCTGCTTGTTCTCTCTTTGCAGCATACACGAAATCAACAAACAGATCAGACATTTCATCTTTACAAACACCATACGCAGCATTAAACATACAACTCTCATACAAGACAAATTGCACAGAGGAATCGCCCTCCAAGACATACAAACAAAGATCCAAGCACTCAGGATCAGTCACGTGGGCCGCATCATCAAACATCCAAAACAGCACGCACTAGCTCACTATTATGTGGGACTCAGAATATCAAATCTACTACCACCAAACAACTCAGAATATCAAATCTACTACCACCAAACAACTCACAGCCACACCACTTCGGCACGCTGCCAGCGTTCTACAAAACCTGTATTCAGGCCATCCAAGGAAACGAAACACTCATACACCATAAAACAAACAGCATCTACAAACATTTAGTCAGAAATCAAGCATCCCCACTACACCTCAGAATCAAAAGAAGTCAGAGATACGCCATTTTTTACTTCAAAGAAACATTTACGAATCTACACGTGAAGAACATCACACCGAAAGCAAGAGAAATTACATTTAGACTTACTTACAACATGACACCCACCACACAGAGAGCAGCACACAGATCCAAACAGACCGTACCATGTCAACTGTGCAACAACAACATACAAGAAACAGAAGAGCACATATTTTACACATGCAGCACAATCACACCCAGTATAGCAACACTACAGAAAACACTAGAAGCACACACAGCACGAAAGATAGACATATATAAAGCAATTATGTTAAATATTATCCCTGCGACTCAGTTGGACACACACACACCAAGTTACTGTCCCTGCTGGCAGAGTTCAGGCACTTGGTGTGGACGTGCAGGAACAAAGCTAGATTTCAGTTCGGCACGTTTAGTCCCAACATTTTCAGGGATCTGTTTCGACAAAGGGAAACGAAAATCATGGCGTGCTGTAAACGGACATGAAATAAAACTTTGACAGTAGCGAGCGCATAAGAGAGAGAGAGAGAGAGAGAGAGAGAGAGAGAGAGAGAGAGAGAGAGAGGAAGGAGGGAGAGAGAGTGAATCGCAAATGCTCGTATGAATAATACTGATTTATATCCAAAATATTCACTGCTTCTTTGTTACCTTACATTCCTTGTGAATTTCCTATGTATCATCATCATCAGGTGTCGTGCCGACTGGCGTTGGCTATTATGCTTCTCCAGAGTACCCGATCCTTCATGCAGGCCATCAGTTCAGTTGGTGATCTCCTCTCACACCATCCTGTCAGACTGTCCAGTATCATTTCTCTTGGTCTTCCTCTTGATCTTCTTCCTTCTATTTTTCCTGTTGTTATAATATTTTCAATGTCCCCTCTTCTCATTGCATGTCCTATGAAAGTACATTGTCTCTCTCTTATCTTTCTGACAAGGTTTTTTGTCTCTCCATCTCTTCTCATACATTCTTCATTAGTTATTTTTGCTGTCCAGGGGATTCGCAACATTCTTCTAATATGTATGCTTCCTATGTATACTTTTACAATATCACACCTTTTTCTTCAACAAGTTATTAGACGGGATTAGCCTAGAACCAACAAACTGACCAGACAATGACCGCCAGACAGGATTAACTTTTGACGCGACAGACTGACCAGCAGACATCTCTACCCTCGAGGGGTTTAAGATAACATGTCAGCCAAGTTTGAAGATAAACAAGGCACAATGGAGACAGCGACACGACAATAGAGATAAAAACAAGCCCACGACGGCTTTTTTTTAAATCACTTCTACCCACGATACAAAACAAAGCCCTGACGCTATAGCAAGACTGTGAGAGAGAGAGAGAGAGAGAGAGAGAGAGAGAGAGAGAGAGGGAGAGAGAGACTGGGTGTGTGTGTGTGTCATACTTTTACTGTACATTTTTGTTTTTACATTTTATGTATAAAGTATTTTAAAGTAGGAAATGCAGAACAGAAATTAGGAACAGAATAGACCAAGCAAAGACTGCATTTCAGAGAATGAGAAACATATTAGCCAACACATACTTATCAATGAATGTTAGAAAACGAGTCCTAAAATGCTATATTGAACCTATCTTGTTATATGGAAGTGAATCATGGACAATAGGCAAGTCTGCACAAAGATCATTGGAAGCAGCAGAAATGTGGTTTATTAGAAGAATGTTGCGAATCCCCTGGACAGCAAAAATAACTAATGAAGAATGTATGAGAAGAACTGGAGAGACAAAAAAACCTTGTCAGAAAGATAAGAGAGAGACAATGTACTTTCATAGGACATGCAATGAGAATAATATATTGAAAATATTATAACAACAGGAAAAATAGAAGGAAGAAGATCAAGAGGAAGACCAAGAGAAATGATACTGGACAGTCTGACAGGATGGTGTGAGAGGAGATCACCAAATGAGCTGATGGCCTGCATGAAGGATCGTGTACTCTGGAGAAGAATAATAGCCAACGCCAGTCGGCACGGCACATGATGATGATGATGTATAAAGTATTAACTTTATCATACTCCACGCTATCACCTCATGGCTTGTAAAAGCCCACCATCTCATTATTTCACCCCACGGGCAATCATCCCCATTTCACACCATTTCAGTTGAATATGAAATTTTCGATTCTGTTATTATCAATCCATTGTTACTGGAACAACCATACACTCCTTGTGAGATTCTTATGTATATTTTTACAATGTTACACCTGTCTCTTCAACAAATGTTAATAGACGGGATTAGCCTTGAAGCAACAATCTGACAAGACAATGACTGCCAGACAGGATTAACTCTTGACGCGACAGACTGACCAGCAGACATCTCTACCCTCGAGGGGGTTTAAGATAACATGTCAGCCAAGTTTGAAGATAAACAAGGCACAGCGCAGACACGGACAGCCACACGACAATAGAGATAAAAACAAGCCCACGACGCCTTTTTTATCACCCCTACCCACGATACAAAACAAAGCCCTGACGCTATAGCAAGCCTATGTGAGAGAGAGAGAGAGTGTGTGTGGGTGTGTGTGGGTGTGTGTGTGTGATACTATTACTGTACACCTTTGTTTTCACATTTTATGTACAAAGTATTAACTTTATCATACTCCACACTATCACCTCATGGTTTGTAAAAGCCCACCATCTCATTATTTCACTCCACGGGCAATCACCCCCACTTCACATCATTTCAGTTTGTATATGAAATTGTTGATTGTTGAACGAAAATAAAGTTATTTTTTAAAAAATCCACTATATCTTTAATTTTACTCAGAATGACTTTGCAAAATACTTTTGACACAACCGACAATGAGGTGTTATTCCTCTCAAATTATTGGTATTTTAACAATGATTCCTTTTTTTCCATTAAGAAACGTCATTTTCTTCTTTCCAAACTTTATTGAACATTCTTTGTAGTTGGCTCATGTTGTCACTGTTAATAGTTTTTAACATTTCGGCTGTTATTTCATCTTCACCTACAGCTTTGTTGTTAGTCGCTAGATTCACAGCTGTTTCAGTTTCGTTCAGTGTAATTTCAAGACTGACGTTTAGTTGTGGGAGTGGTAAATCAGTTTCAAGGTCTATCAGTTCTCTTGGGAATGATCGACTAAGTATTTCTTGGAAGTGTTCGGCTCATCTTTGCTTTTGGTCTTTACTTGATGTTAATAGGGTGCTAGCTTTGCTAAAGACTGGTTTTTCTTCTGATGTAATAGTACCTGTTAGCTTCTCTATACAATAAAAAACATATAAAAACATATAAAAAAGAAACATTTTAAAAACCAAAGCAGTAATAAACTACTTTGTCTCTAGTGAACGTGTTAACGAAAAGGTGAAAGAGAGAGAGAGAGAGAGAGAAGAAGAAGAATCAAACAAAACAGATAATAAACACATAATCCACCTAGAACTAGATACTGCTGGGAGATAAATATCTCCGATACACACAATCTGTTAAATGACACTGTACTCTATATCAAACATTCCCACAACGCTGTCTTGGGAGGAAATGACTTGCAAGTAGCTTTTGAATCAAAGAGAAGTGATAAGATAAAGCACACGCTGTCTTTGTTTAGCAATTCTAATTGTAGAAGAAGAATTGTATAGTACAGCGTCTGTCTAAATTCAAGACTGGAAAAAGTTTCGGTATTCTTATGTCACGTGATGTTATTCTCGTGCGGATGGCTGTCTTGTCCAATGTTCTTGATTATCTTCTTGCCCAGGTTTAATGATATTAATGTTGATTTTTTTCTTGTCCAACTTTGATGATATTTTTATGTATATTTTCTTCAGTATTGATGTTAATTTTTTTAAAAAATGTTTATCGTATCCTGTGTTTACGGTTAATGTTTTTGGTGTTTCTCTTCTAAACTGTTTACGATAAATGTACTTGGTGATCCTCTTGTCAACTGTTTACGATAATGTCTCTTTATGTGTCTCTTGTCCACTGTTTATGATAAATGTGTTTGGTGATTTTCTTGCCCACTGTTTACTATAAATGTTTTGTGTGAGTCTCTTGTCCACTGTTTATGATAAATTTCTTTTTTAATGTTTCTCTTGTCCGGTGTTTATATATCTGTGCTGGCAATAATGTGGATTTGCTGATTTCTGAGCATGTAGGCCTATGTACATGGACGCATCTTTTATCCACATTTGTTTAATATCTACGCCGAAAACATCATGAAGAATGTAAGAAATGACAGGGAACAGCTACATTTCACTCTTTCAACGTCGGGGGCCATCAGATTCCAGAAATGAGATACGCCGATGATACTGTCCTTCTATCAAAAAAACAGCTCAGAAGGACTGCAACAGTTGATTCTCTCAACAACAGACACAGCGAAGCTTAGAACCTCTTTTTAAACACCAACAAAACCAAAGTAACGATAATTTGACACAATCAAGAGCTGAAAAATGTAAATAAATTTGAATATCTAAGCTCAGTCATCGCCACCAATAGCGACTGCACATTGGAAATCAAAAGAAGACTAGCAGTTGCATTACAGAAACCAGCAAAAATGAAGAGTATGTGGCAAGGTACCAACAAGAAAACAAAGTTATGTTTACTAAGAGGTCACATATTCCGAATGGCAACATACGGATGCGAAACATGAACACTTAACACATCACTAGAAAAGAGAATAACAGAATTTGAAATAAAATGTAACATGAGGGCACTTATAATATCATAGATAAAACAAAAATCAACTAAAAAGATATTGTTGGGATTAGATGTTGCAGAAAACTGGCTCGTTAATACCATCAGAATTAGAAAGCTGAAATACTTCGGCCACATTAAGAGACAGAATAGCTTGGAGAGGTTGATAGTGGAAGCAAAAGAGAAAAGGGAAGGTATCACCGCAGGTGGACTTAGGGCAATTGCGGTGACATCGTTCTTTTTCTCTCGTATCCTTACTCCTTTTGCCAGATGGTGGAAACTCAGCCAGAAAAGAATGTAGTGAAGTTTTGTAGGCATAACTCACCAACCCCGACAAATGAGCGAGTATAACTGTTCTTCTAAGTTGTTTTTTTTCTGCTACACAAATGCTATTCCTACGGTCCCTAACCTATCCCTTAAAACAGAAAGGGAATTTGTAATCCGAGTTTTGGTCGCAGAAACTAATGCCATATTTACGAACCCAGGCAAATATAACTACAATCATCATCATCATCATCGCTTTTCACTCCCTTGAGAGCATAGCTACGGATAACGGCTCTCCAGTCGTCCCTGTTCTTGGAATTATTCTGTTTCCTTCCATGTGCATCCCTTGTCTCTGAGCACTGCCATAATTTCTCTTCTCCAAGTAAGTCAAGGTGCCGGGTTTCATCAGAGTGTGGCCAGTCCACATCCACTTCCTAGACATGATTTGTAGGTTCATAGGTTCTTGTCCTGCCCTTTCCCAGACCTCCTCGTTCCTAATCTTGTTCTGCTATTGAATGTTTAAAATCCTCCTCAAGCAGTAGTTCATGAATGTTTGTATCCTCTGTTTTATTGTCTTGGTCATAACCCATGTCTCTGAACCATATAGCAGGACAGTCTTTACACTTGTATTGAAAAGCCTAAGTTTGGTTCTTGTTCTGATATTCTTAGATGACCATATTTTGTTAAGTTGGATAAATGCTGTCCTGGCCTTGGTTATTCTAGCTTTAACATCCTTTCCCGTTACCCTGTTCCGTTCCACTGTGCTGCCTATGAATGAAAGGAGTATAGGGTCTCATGACATAAATGTCACAGCTGACATAAATGTGTTATACCTGGTCTCGCTTATCTGCGGCTGGATAATAAAGTCACTTGTCTCATGACCTCCTTGATATAGGTAAGTGACTCAATCTTCTGGTTACTGTGGCGGCTTATTTCCGGGGAATGGAAACATGGGGTTAACATCAGGCAGCCCTGGTTCGATTCTGTAAGTTTTGAAACTGCCGTGACGGGTTCCCTATCCAAGATATTTGCTGCTGTATGAAGTGTCAAGATCTTTAGTTTCGTATGAAGTGTCAAGATCTTCACTTTTGCATGAAGTGTCAAGATCTTTAGTTTTGTATGAAGTGTCAAGATCTTTAGTTTTGTATGAAGTGTCAAGATCTTCACTTTTGCACGAGGTGTCAAGATCTTCACTGTTGCACGAGGTGTCAAGATCTTCGCTGTTGTATGAGGTGTCAAGATCTTCGGTTTCTTAAAGAGATTCTCAGAACGCTGCTCCCATATTAAAAAAAAAAATAAATAAAAGCTGTTTGTATTACAGGTTTATTACTAGTTCTCGTTTATGTCTATAACTTTATATAGGAATAAACGGAGAAAGGGGTGGGGGGTGGGCAGGCAGTGTCCGTTTTGGCAGTCAAGAGACTCATAGCTGATATGCTAGCTCGGAGATGGCGAACCATAGCTGACACGAAATAGGTCTAGTCTGGATAACGGGACATGGATCGCCATAGTGCTCAGTGTAGCGGAGTTTGCTAAAGATGATTTGCACAGCTCCATTCATTTACTAAAAAAAAAAAAAAATAGCACCGTAACCCGCTCCCAATCTGATATAATGCCATGCTTCAACACCTTCACCTCATCGGCTGCAAAGAAGATCAAGGTCGCAGTTCCAGAGAAGAAGAAGAAGAAGAAGAAAATTAGCTTTTTTTTTTTTCTTATGGTATACCAAGCATGATAAGAGAGGGTGTAACACGAGGCCCCCTGTATTCACGTGCCTTCTCTGATTGCATGTGTGTGTGTGTGTGTGTGTCCTTGTAAATGCCCTTTTAATTCCACCTAAGTGATCAAGACATGGCCTTACAAAATCTTCACTTCATCATCTTTCATGACAAGCCAGAAGGCATAGTGGTATTATTTCTTATCAGGTGAAAGTCCTTCTTTAGTGTTCAAGGCAGGTTGGTCATGCTAAATCTGCAGCCCTGTCACCCTGACACAGTCCGCCGTCTTCTCCAGGCGTGAGCGTGACCCCCAAAGATTTTCTTTCAGTTCCTCTCCCTCGGGCCAGATCTGTGCTGGGAGGTTTGAGTAGGTTTGGACAGGTTTGCGGGATGTGTTCTGGCGTCTGGATCCCAAAGTCACGGGGACTCTCGTTTGTGTGCGATATTTTGAGGTGATAGAAGTGGCTTAGAAGTCTGCGGTGTCCTGTTCTTAGGCGAAAGATTGCGGTTTGCTGGTCGAAGTCCTGTCTCTGGCGTTACACGAGGTGGCCAGGTGAATAAAAAGATCAAAACATGGCTTTCAACTTAGCGCAGTCTGATAACTCGAAATCGTTAATACAAAGTCCGACAATAAAGTAATAAGACTAATTACATAAAAAATAAAATAACATTTGAAGATATAACCTGTATTTTATTCAAAGTAAGCCCCTTGTGCATTGATACAGCGAGTGGCACGATCTAACAAACACTGGGAACCTCTGCAGTTCTTCTGTTGGTATGGCCCTTAAACTCGGTGTTACGGCCCTTTGGATATCATCAGTATCGTCAAAGAAGTGTCCTTTCAATGGTAACTTTAATTCTGGAAATAGACAATAATCGCAGGGAGACAAATCTGGAGAATACGGTGGATGGTTGAGAAAACACACTTGTTTTTGGGCCAAAATTCCTGTACAACTACCTCCCGGAAGTTCATTATCATGAAGAAGGAAAAAAATGCCAGGTGTTGACTCGGAGAATCCTTTTCTTCTTCTTCTTCGTTCACTTCTACCACCAAAAACCGCACTGTGAACCTACTGAATTCATGCCTGTGGTCCTCGTTAGGACCCGTGGTCCCCTGTGTGGTCCAAAATAGACCACACGAGATCCACGAGAGGACCACAAGGAGTTCAGAGTATCACAGTGCTTTAGCCTGTATTCTTGGTGGGTCTCGGAAGCAGGATTGCGTGACACCGTGGTTTTCATTGCACCAGTTTAGTCTAGGGTTGGACTTTCTCACCGGAAGACCTCGACGTGTTTAGGATATCAGTGCATCCCCGCTGGGTGAGAGGCGGTAGCCCACCCTGGCCAGAATTGGACTTTCTCACCGGAAAACCTCGACGTGTTTTGAGATACCCGTGTATCACCGCCGGGTGAGAGGTGGTTGCCCACCCAGACCAGAGTTGGACTTTCTCACCGGAAAACCTCAGCGTGATTAGGATACGCAAACATCCCCGCCGGGTGAGAGGTGGTTGCCTATCTAGACTGCCCTGGTCCAGTGTCTCCGACTTCAGCATTTTGCGGTCGTGGCCGCTACCCTTCCTAGTTGTGACCAGGATGGAGCTTTTGTCCAGGAGGACGAATCATCGCCACTAGTGACTTCTACCCCTGGGTTGAGCCGGTTTAGGCATTATCCCAGTATGGGCGTGTTTGGGACGAGACCGACCTCTAGAGCAGAGTTACTGTGACATGCATAGCCTTCAAGATTCGCCCCTGGCATGAGCCGGTTTAGGCAAAATTCACAAGTATGGGTGTCTATCAGGCGTTACCGACCTCTAGAGCGGAGGTGGCATGACATGTCTAGCCATCAAGTTCCACCCCTGGTGTGTGCCGGTTTAGGCATATTTCACCAGTGTAGGTGTATTTTGGACGTGGCCGCCCTCTAGAGCAGAGGTGCCGTGGTATAGCTCTCGTAGCGATACTACTGGACATACCAGTTAAACTTCACTTTCCACCACCTTTTCCTATCGGCTCCGCACAGCAACCTTTATTTCTTTTCCGCATTTACTTCCTTAACCGGGAGGAGCTTCACTACATGCGCGGCATTTGAAGAGTCAAGCCAGCAGTGTCTTAACCTCTGGGACAAGCCGGTTCATGCATTTCACCCGATATGACTGCACTCAGGACGTGGCCGACCTCCAAACCAGAGGTGCCGTGATTTGACTGTTTGCTTCGCTTTATCCTTTCTACCATCTTTTCCGCAGTGATGCTGCGCGGCAACCTCATTTGCAAATTTCTTCATTGGCCGGGAGGAGCACCGCTCCACGCACGGCAGCTGAAGATCTCGCCAACAGCGGGGAGAATCCTTTTCAATATGCGTTTCAAAATAAATAAACATTGGCAGTGACAGTCTGTCCCTCTGGAGTAAATTCTTTGTGAATAACTCCTTTGTTGTCGTAGATGCACATCAACACTGTCTTCACTTTCGACGACAATTTTTTTTTTGGCTTTTGGTGATGATGACGACTTCCACTGAGCACTTTGGCGATTAGTTGTGGGATTATAGCGGGAAATCCATGTTTCATCCTCTGCAACAATTAAATTTAAGAAATGTTTGTTTCTGCGACACGTTTTGATGATGTGCTTTTGCGTACTCAACACGCTGATGTTTTTGGTCATCAGACAACGAATGTGGTGCAGACTGGCAAGGAACTTTTTTCTTGCCCAAATCTTCCACCAAACATTTTACGAATGGTCTCTCGGTTAACATCAAATTCATCTACCATCATCCTCACAGTCAAACAATGATCTTCTTGTATCCGTTCTCTGATTTTTGCAATGAGTTCCTCATTACGAACAGAAATTGGGCGTCCATGTCTAGTTGCATTTGTAATCTTTTCCACACCATTTTTGAATCGTGAATACCACCTGAATATCTGTGTACAAGATAAACAATAATCCACATAAACTTGTCGCATCAGTTCAACTGTCTCGGTTGCACTTTTTCCGAGTTTTAAACAGAATTTAATGTTAGCTTTTTGCTCCATGCTGATTTCTTGACAATGCACCTCTAACTAGGTCAACAAAAAGGCGGCTTGTTTGTCGTCTGCTTATTGGGCGGCGATGAAAAGTTGCCAGAACCTAGGTGAAGGTTGCCTCTTTGGATTCCATGCTTTGCTTCATAAATGGCATTTTTGTCTTGGTCATAATAAAATCAGTCTCATTACTTAACTGTCGGACCTTGTATATATCACTGCATGTAAATTTCTGGTTTACATGTGTACATTTTTTACCAAAAAAATACTAACAGAAAGTGGTTTTTATTCTGAATGACACACAGTTTCCTCGGAAATTTAACACAAAATAAAAGCTAAATTCACACAATTTTGACATAAATAGATTTTGTTTAATATAAATATATAAATATAAATATAAATACAACACATGGTAAAAACACCTTTTGAATTTTATCTGAAACAGTTTTAAAACAGACAGATCTTAGCAGTTTTGTATGGACAATATGGATGAATATCATGGCACCATTTTCATTTAATGTTACATCTCCAGTGAACTCAACATTTTCACTTAATGTTACATCTCCTTTGCTTTTAGATCAGGCATTGCTGGCATCCAAATTTTGTTGCTGCTCATAATGAAATAAGGGAAAAAAAAAGAGAACTCGGCCCAAGATCTGGCAGTACTATACTGATGACTGGTCACTTGAGCAATCTAGTGGGTGTCACTGTGTGATTCACTGTGGTATAAGTGATTAATCTGACTTGGTGAATAGTATGAGATTAATCTGATGGCTATTTATATGTGACTAATCTGATGGTTGGAATAAGTCATTAATTTGATGGTTGGAACGTGTCACGAATTTGATGCTAGGAATGTCATTAGTTTGATTCTTGGAATATGTCATTAATTTGATTCTTGGAATATGTCATTAATTTGATTGCTGGAATATGTCATTAATTTGATTGCTGGAATATGTCATTAATTTGATTGTTGTAATATGTCATTAATTTGATTGCTGGAATATGTCATTAATTTTACTGTTGGAATATATCATGAATTTGATCGGTGGAATATGTCATTAATTTGATAGTTGGAATGTGTCATTAATTTGATGGTTGGAATATGTCATTAATTTGATTGTTGGAATGTGTCATTAATTTGATGGTTGAAGCAAACAAGACTGCCTTAGAAGGAAAGTACCATTGTCAAGGCTGGCAAACCAAAGCTGGTCAATACCTTGTCCAACATCTCCAATTTATGGATTCTGGTATCTGCTAGACTAATGGAGGTAGAGGTCACAGTTCTCACTAGTGAAGTGGAGCCTGCTTAGAAGCTTTGCTTTTTTGGATCGACTCTTGGTCTTCAAAATAGCCGCTGTAACCCAGTCCCAATTTGGTACGATGTTTAAACATCTATACAGCTTCAGGAACTACAGGACATCCTGTGTCAGCTCCTGGGAAACAGAACAACAGCAAAGATTGATCAACTTCATCACAGGAATAAGTGAATATGATGGGTTGACTAATGGGTTAATTGATAAATAGGATAAGTGAATATGATGGGTTGAATAATAGGATAAGTCAAAATGATGGGTTGAATAATAGGATAAGTCAAAATGATGGGGTGAATAATAGGATAAGTGAAAATGATGGGTTGAATAATAGGATAAGTCAAAATGATGGGTTGAATAATAGGATAAGTCAAAATGATGGGTTGAATGATGGGTTATTTGATAATTAGGATAAGTGAATATGATGGATCAAATAATGGGTTATTTGATAAGTAGGACAAGTGAACATGATGGGTCAAGTAATTAGTTATTTGATAAGTGAAAATGATGGGGTAAATATTAAGATAAGTGAAAATGATGGGGTGAATAATAGGATAAGTGAAAATGATGGGGTGAATAATAGGATAAGTCAAAATGATGGGTTGAATAATAGGATAAGTCAAAATGATGGGTTGAATAATAGGATAAGTCAAAATGATGGGTTGATTAATAGGATAAGTCAAAATGATGGGTTGAATAATAGGATAAGTCAAAATGATGGGTTGAATGGTGGGTTATTTGATAATCAGGATAAGTGAATTTGATGGTTGAGATAATGGATGGCTGCACTGATGGCTGGGGTAGGCACATGCTTTGATCATTCTGAGGGGAAAAAGTGGGGTATACTAGAGAAAAAAAAAGTGCATAAATATTTTAATCTTCTCAACTCAAATTCCATATTTCAGACAAACCACAAAACCCAAGAACTGCTGGGAAATGATTAAAGGAGAGAATGGTAGTACCCTGAGATCAGATAGTAATATGAGATCAAACAGCAACTCTGCAACTATGAATACCTTGTCAAAGATCACAGTATTCTCAATAGTGTAACAATCTGTTGTTCAGCTTTTGTTATTTCACAAAATGTGGTTGCCTAATAATCAACTTAGATATGTGGTCCTGACAGTTCAAACCGTAGATACAAAAGAAACTAGATCCTGCTATAATTGGATTTCTGGAAATAGAAAATTAATTCATCATGCTTTCATGGGAATTCTGGTTCAAGTGGTAAATCTATTAATAGGCTAACTGGTTCATCAGCAGCATTATGACACAGCTGAATATGTAAAATTTGTAGCAGCTTGTCAAAACATAACAATACAGTAAAATCTCATCACAACGGACTTCCAGGGGATTGGCAAACTAGTCCATTATATCCAAAGGCCGCTATATTCAAAATAAAAATATATATGGGGACCGGCTAGTGTTGTGGTTAGAGCACTCATCTAGCAACCGAATGGTTGAGGGTTCGAATCCCCAGCTGAGCAGGATTTTCTTCCGACCAATACGGTCCCGAGGTCGAGCCAGCCTCATAGAATGGGTACCAGAGAAAATCTGGGAAGGAAAGGAACTGGCCACTCTACCTCATACAATGATGGCCCAGCATAATGAGGTCTCTAACGCTTCATCCCCTATGGCATTTGCTATGGGACTATCTTTACCTTTATATATATATATAAGTATGGCTGGGAGCTGCAAACCTGGTCTGCTATTACCAGGGCTCCATAAATGGGGTGAGACCTGTTAACCTGGTCTGCTACTACCAAGGCTCCATAAATGGGGTCTGTTATAACGGGATTTTTGTTTTATATATATATGTATGTATGTATGTGGGTGTGTGTGAGAGAGACAAATATCATAACAACAGGGAGGATAAATGGGAAGACATACAGGGGGAATATTCATGATGGTACCAAAAACAAAAACAATCGCTAATTGAGCTGATGGAAAATATCAAGAAATGACAGCTATGGACAACAATGACTGCCAGTGCCTACCGACATGGCACATGATGATGATGCTGTAGACAGAACAAGCATAAAGTAAATATAGGAAAGTATCAATTAAAAAAAGGCATTCATTTTTACGATGAAAACAAATAAGTATGCTACAGGATAAACAAATTTTTTTTAAAAGTCAGTGTTGTATATCTCCTTTGCATTCTGTCATATTATTCAATGTATTTTAGTTATTTATTTAAGAAAATGCTTCTTTATGTCACTGATGAAGCTTTTCTTTGACTGATCTGAGCTTGGGCTTGGTAATTTTGTTTGTAGCCGCCAGCAGCTTCCAAGAACAAAATCCAAACATCTGAGACAGACATGGAACAGATATTTTGATTGCTTATATTGCATTGGTATATAATAAGGCACGAATAAATATATTTATAAATATGTTATTATGTTACAAATATGTAAGATACTTGACAAAAAGTGAAACTCCATTCTGTACTTCAGCTTCTTCTGTGAGTGCGGGGATGTACGCATTCATTGTGCACGGATCACTTTTTGTCATTGTGCATGGGCATAATGTGGGATGGTTCATCTGCATTCCATGAGATGTCATTGGCACAGGTGAGAGAGAAATTATGGGATATTCTCACTTACTGTGATGCCAAGACCATACTCATCATGAACATAAAACAAGGCGAAACACATAAACTGAGATCTACAATTTGAATATCTAAGTCACAGAAGACAAACAAACAAATATAATTTTTTTTTTTTACAATGGGTGAAGAAATGGGCATTTGGGTCCATTAAACATGTGTAATATTTGCTATATGACATTTTGTCTTTCATCTCTCATCTTTCACTCGAATGAGAAAGATGATATTAACCCAGTTATTCTTTCTGGCCGTTGAAGATTTTGGCCATGCTAGCCAATTCTTTCAAACACAGTTGTAGCCTGAGGAGAAGTTGGCAGTTCTCTGCTGACTTTTAGACATTTCTACAACTTCATACTCTAAACCAATATCTCCTGCATAGTTCTGCAGCACACATGCTGGCGATAACTTTTGTGAATCTGGACTATGGAAATGAGTTTAACTACATTATAATGTAATACAAAAGGCAACAAACATGCCAAGAGTGAATCTAATGGTAAGCAGTAGTTGCTTACTCCAAAAAAGTGTCGAAATTAAGTCCTTGTTGCAGCTGCTTATTCAAAAATGTAACAAGTTTAAGAAATAAGGACAAGATAATGTTCATTTATAGCATAACATTTGCCCTGACTGCATTACTATAATCTTATTTTACAAGAACAGACACGATTACCCAATATTTTATTTAAAATCTAGTATAAATTATCTACATAAAACATATACACCACCCTGCTACATTCATCAAATAATCATTCACTCATAAAAATTCAAATCAGAGTTTGTAGATGCTTTTAGGCAATAACAACAATAAAAAAATATTTAGACAATAACGACATAACAACATATAATCTTGCTGCAAAAATGAATGAATAAGAAACCATTCTATCTTATAAAATTATCCTGAGGGAGTATCATGTATATAAATCATGAGATAAATCTGTAATGCTGAAGTGTTTTTTTTGAAATGATAAATTCATCAAACAGACATGTTCCATCTTAATTACTAGACATAAGTTATATTTGTAGTACTAAAACAATGTAGTAATTTCTTCAGCAGTATAATAACAGTAACATGAATTTATCCTGTTCTAAATCTTCACTCCTCAAAGTGTAATAATATTTGTAATAATTACATATGACAGATAAAAAAATATGATGAAGTTCCCAAAATCTGGTACAAAAATTAATAGTGCAAAAAAGAGGATATTGTATTTAAAAGAAAAAAAAATTAAATGAAAATCAGCGTAATCTTTATGAGGCAAAACCTGAACTGAATGTGGATGAATGAGGATGAAGGTCAATCACTTTTTGTTTTTAACCTTCTGAAACATATTTTAAAAAAAGAAAGTGATCACAGAGCTTCAAAGGGTTAATGTAACATTCATAAAAACAGTAAATGTCAAGGTAAAAAAAAAATAATAAAATAAAAACAAAGGCTGCAAAGGAGGCACTTTGATGGTAGTCCTGGTGGTACTGCACTTTGATGGTAGTCCTGGTAGTACTACACTTTGATGGTAGTCCTGGTAGTACTACACTTTGATGGTAGTCCTGGTGGTACTGCACTTTGATGGTAGTCCTGGTAGTACTACACTTTGATGGTAGTCCTGGTAGTACTACACTTTGATGGTAGTCCTGGTAGTACTACACTTTGATGGTAGTCCTGGTGGTACTGCACTTTGATGGTAGTCCTGGTAGTACTGCACTTTGATGGTAGTCTTGCACTTTGATGGTAGTCCTGCACTTTGATGGTAGTCCTGGTGGTACTGCACTTTGATGGTAGTCCTGGTAGTACTGCACTTTGATGGTAGTCCTGGCAGTACTGCACTTTGATGGTAGTCCTGGCAGTACTGCACTTCGATGGTAGTCCTGGTGGTACTGCACTTCGATGGTAGTCCTGGTGGTACTGCACTTTGATGGTAGTCCTGGTAGTACTACACTTTGATGGTAGTCCTGGTGGTACTGCACTTTGATGGTAGTCCTGGTAGTACTGCACTTTGATGGTAGTCCTGCACTCTGATGGTAGTCCTGGTGGAACTGAGGACTTCCTAAATGTTGGAATTGAAGTTCTGAAGAAAATAAAACAAAGCTGTTTGTATATAATTACTTACTTATAACTATTTATATAATTGTATATAATTCTTACAAGAAGGATATTGAAGGTACCATGGACAGCTAAGAAAACCAAAGAAGAAGTCTTAAGAGAGGCTGGAGTTAAAAAGCAAATTACAGCAAAGATCAGAGGCAGACAAATGAGATTTTTAGGACATTTTCTGAGAAGAGTAAAACTGGAACACATTGTGGCAACTGGAAAAATTGAGGGAAGAAGAGACAGAGGAAAACAGAGAGAGAAGTTACTGGATGGGCTGTCAATGTGGCTAGGAAGAAAGTCACCAGTGGATCTCATAATCAAGTCTAAAGACAGGGAATTGTGGAGAGAAATGATAGCCTATCCACATGGCACAGCATGGCACTTGATTGATTGATATAATTACCACATTAACAGACATATTATATATTCCCAAATAAATAATTCCACCTACAGATCTCACAGATACACTATTCATGCTGACCCAAGGGGCTTCCACAGATACTTGTCTTGTCTTTTTTTTCTCCCACTTTTGCCCATGACAGCCTCTTTTGTTCAACATCCTCTCTGTTGTTCTTCTCCATGTCTCCTTCGGTCTACCCCTACTCCTGTTCCTCTGAGGTGTCCGTCTCTGCGCTATTTTTGGCAGTGAGTCGCCAGTCATCTCGAACACATGCCCCAACCAGCGCCAGCGTCTTTCCTCAGGTTGCAGGAGGTCAGACTGTGGATTTTCAGTGTCTGGCTTTCACCCACAATCTTCATGAGCTCAGTTTCCTGACGTACATCTCTCCTTCCACCTGCATCATTTGTTTCCCTTGCTTCTATTTCTGTAGCAGTTTGATATTTTTTAACTGGATAGTGTTACTGGCCCTATGTTATCATATATATATATATATATATATATATATAATTCTTATTTATCTTTTATGATCACGCTTAGTGAGACACAATGACCCTGTTCTTAACTCCCCAGGCATGTGCCCAGGTCTTGGGTGCCACACATGGGGGGGGGGGGTGGCGGCGGCGCTACATGACTAGGCCCACAAAAAACTTTTTTTAAAACTCAAATGGTTCTGATGCCCCTGCTATTTCCTTCCCCTTGCTGGCTCTCTGAATAACACTGTACATTATTATGTCTTTTTAAATAACTAAAAGTATCTTTCTGTCTTTATTCTGCATTATTCTTCTTATCATTTTCAGTTATTTAGTACTTCCGAAATTTATTTCTTTTCTGTTCATGAAATGGGCCTAATATTCTTTTTGTTCTTAGCTCCATATTTCAAGAATCTCAAGTTTCCTTTCTTTACTTTTTTTGCCAACTCTGATGTATAAAGTGGAACAAATTCAAGAACAACGCAGAGATAAGGCAGATGAGTGAACAAAAAACCAGTCTCATGGGTGATCAGAAAAAGAAGGTGGACATATGTCAGTCACGTGATGAGAAGAAACAGTCAGAGAATCCCAAAACAAGCTATTAAGTGGAACACAACAGGCTGAAGAAAAAAGAGACTGACCACATGAAACTCTAAAGAGGACATTGTTAAGAGAGGCCAAATTAGTAGGCATAATCTGGCTGTTTGGTAATCTATTTCACTTACCTGCGCAACCTTTGGTCTTCGGATTTTAAATTCCTGTGAAAGAAAGTTAGAAGATGATTTGATACACTATTCATGCTGACCCAAGGGGCTTCCACAGATACTTGTCTTGTCTTTTTTTTCTCCCACTTTTGCCCATGACAGCCTCTTTTGTTCAACATCCTCTCTGTTGTTCTTCTCCATGTCTCCTTCGGTCTACCCCTACTCCTGTTCCTCTGAGGTGTCCGTCTCTGCGCTATTTTTGGCAGTGAGTCGCCAGTCATCTCGAACACATGCCCCAACCAGCGCCAGCGTCTTTCCTCAGGTTGCAGGAGGTCAGACTGTGGATTTTCAGTGTCTGGCTTTCACCCACAATCTTCATGAGCTCAGTTTCCTGACGTACATCTCTCCTTCCACCTGCATCATTTGTTTCCCTTGCTTCTATTTCTGTAGCAGTTTGATATTTTTCTTTAACTGGATAGTGTTACTGGCCCTATGTTATCATATATATATATATATATATATATATATAATTCTTATTTATCTTTTATGATCACGCTTAGTGAGACACAATGACCCTGTTCTTACTCCCCAGGCATGTGCCCAGGTCTTGGGTGCCACACATGGGGGGGGGGGGTGGCGGCGGCGCTACATGACTAGGCCCACAAAAAACTTTTTTTAAAACTCAAATGGTTCTGATGCCCCTGCTATTTCCTTCCCCTTGCTGGCTCTCTGAATAACACTGTACATTATTATGTCTTTTTAAATAACTAAAAGTATCTTTCTGTCTTTATTCTGCATTATTCTTCTTTTCATTTTCAGTTTTCTAGTGCTTCCGAAGTTTATTTCTTTTCTGTTCATGAAATGGGCCTAATATTCTTTTTTGTTTTTAGCTCCATATTTCAAGAATCTCAATACTTTTTTTGCCAACTCTGATGTATAAAGTGGAACAAACTCAAGAACAACGCAGAGATAAGGCAGATGAGTGAACAAAAACCAGTCTCATGGGTGATCAGAAAAAGAAGGTGGACATATGTCAGTCACGTGATGAGAAGAAACAGTCAGAGAATCCCAAAACAAGCTATTAAGTGGAACACAACAGGCTGAAGAAAAAAGAGACTGACCACATGAAACTCTAAAGAGGACATTGTTAAGAGAGGCCAAATTAGTAGGCATAATCTGGCTGTTTGGTAATCTATTTCACTTACCTGCGCAACCTTTGGTCTTCGGATTTTAAATTCCTGTGAAAGAAAGTTAGAAGATGATTTGATACACAATACATTAAGGGAAAAACAAACTTTACAATTTGATTCTCAAATATTTTTCACCTTTACATTCTTCTTCTTCTTTCCTTCTTTTCTTCACCCTGGAATGAGACTGACTAGGCTGTGTCAGTTTGTTGCTAGGCTGTGTCACAGTTTGTTGCTAGGCTGTGTCACAGTTTGTTGCTAGGCTGTGATATCTGTGCCCCTCACGTCATACTGGCTTAATTCTTAGAAACTATTTTCCTTTCCCATTTTGAATTATCAGTCAGACTACTCTCTGTTACCTCCACATGGAGGTAGAACAGGGTCTTGATCACCCATGGTTCACCACCCCCAATGCAAACTGTCAGCTCCTTCTTCTTCTTCTGTCTCCCTTGAATTGTGCGCATGATGTTCTCTTCAGCTGATGTGATGAAAGTGTTGAGGTACAACATTATGTCAGACTGGAAGTGGGCTATGATGGCTAATTTTTCAGTCTCTCAGGGGAGCTAACAACCAGGGTGTGTGCAATACTTTTTTTTTTTTAAGCAGACTCCAAAACCGTGGGGACTACGGCAATCTCTGCCGTACGAGCCAGGCTAGGCCTGTTACTGGGGGTATCCATGGTAGCGTGGGAAAGGGTTTTGGCTGACAATTGTTTGCCATCCCTAAAGCTAGCATGTCAGTTATGGGTCACAGACTGGATCGTCTCTGTTCCCCCAGAGGTCAGCAGTGGGTCACTGACCACTGTCTCATTCAGCTTTGGCCATCTTCAATATCAAATTATCTAATTGTGTCAATTTCCAGTTCTGCCAGTTTTCTCCGTGCTGTGAGACAGATTTTTCAGATTATCCTTGAATATGCAAATATTCACTTGATGGATTCTTCTAGAACATATGTTCATGATTCTGTCATCCACTACATCATGGATATTCAGTTTTTTAGTGATGTAAAACTCATTTGCTGATACCTGATACATAAAAAACTGCAGGGGAAAAAAAGAAACTGCTAAAATGTGGTCAAATTTGCTTTCATTGAATGCATCACATTTTGCATTTCACTGTCCTTCTTATTTGGTACCAAGGAAGCAACACATAGGATCTGCATTAGTGTTGTGAATTAGACACTCGCTTGCCAACCAGGTGACCCAGTTTCAATTTCTACTGACCCTGGAGGCAGTATGACTGTGGCTCACAAAATATTCATTGGGTTCACCGAGTTGCAAGAAAAAAATGGGTATCGGGGTTAATGCTCTGGAAAAAAAAAAAGAAATGTTGCCCTTGGTGACAGAGTTTGTGCTGAAGCAACAATAGTTAGCAATTTCTGGTCCAATGCTGACCTGGCAGCAGAGCACTTATGATTTGACCGTATGCAATGACTATCTTTACCAAGCAATACACAGAGCATCCTGGGATATGTTTACTTACTTCTCCTTCTGGTATTAACTGCCTGAACAAGAAGTCCCAAGAAAAGTTGCCCCGGTTAGCAGCTATGGAAGAATCATTAAAAAAAAAAAAGATCCTAACATCATTCCATCATTACTAAGCAACATCAAATCATTATCAGTAGAAATATACTGAATTATCAGATTTTAAGTATTTAGTCACTGATTTTCTGGATGATCTAATACAAACTGAAATACAAATCACTAATTTACGGGAGAAGGAATGTTTGCTAAAAATGTGAATCCTTCCCTCCTCACTACCTTCACCCCTATATGGGACAAGACCATCAACAAGGGCTCTCTGTTTATTTCTAACCTTGGCTGTTTCTTCTGTCTCCAGGCGTACTACATCTTTTTTTTTTATCTCTGCTTCAAGACTCCTTCGCCTGGTGTTTCTAGCTCCTCCTTGTTTTCTCTTGAATGTTTTCTTTGAATCTTACACTTTTTGTTAATATGTTTTTTTTCTAATGTGATTTGTATACTTGTATTAAATCGAGTGTGTGGGAAGAATGAAAGATGGAGTGATGAAGGGCAGAATGTAAGACGGGAATGCGTGCCCAATTCTTTACCCTTTAAAAGTAAAGATCATTCATTCATTCATTCATTCATTCATTTCTCTGAGAATTCCAGATGAGAGCTTGTCTGATTGTGTTTCTGGTAGGCTTTTGAAGTATATGTTCTGTCCATCTTCAATGTCTAAATAGGTGAATACTACTTAAAGAACGATGAAATACTTATTCTTAGGAATTTGTCACTATTGACTGAATATTACTTATTTATTATACAGACTTGTCTGTTTTAGAAATGTGTAGGGATACTAGATATTATTTACAAATTATTAGTTTACCAGTTAACATTTTAATCTTCTGTTGGTTAATCTAACTGAAGTCTGTTTTCTCTTTGGTTCTGGCTGACAATATATGACAACATATTGTCTTGTCTTGTCTCCTTCCTCATATATCTTTCGGTGTTGAGGGAACAAATAGACATCTTGATAAGGCTCAACGATTTGCTTCATATAATGGGACATTTAATGCTTCTGTAATTTCCTCTCTCCATCTCTTGCGTGGCCGGCCTCTTCCTCTGTTACCTACAAATCTTAGTGTGAATGTTGCCTGTGATATACTGTCTGGTGGTAACCGTGCAACATGGCCAAACCATTTGACTTACTGTTTCTGGATACAGTGTATTACTGGTGTTACTCCAGCCTTTGCCCTGATGGTGCCATTTCTTATTTGGTCTCTTCTTGTCACATTTAGTATTCTCCTTAAACATCTCATTTCTGTCATGATGACTTTTCTTTTGTTTTTGGCTGTTAGTGTCCATGTTTGACATTGATAGCATAGAGATGGGAGGAAAACTGTGTTGTACAGAGCTCTTTTTTGTTTTAGTTGTGATGTATTTGTTTTTCAGTAAAGGAGTCAATTGTCCAATGACCTGATTTGCTTTATTGCATCTGTTCTTAATATCAGCGTCAATTGTTCCTGAGGATGATATTATGCTACCTAGGTACTTGAAATGTTTCACCTGTTTCAAGGGCTGGTTGTCTAGAAAGATCTTCGTTTGGATTTCTTCTCTCATTATAGTCATGACTTTCAGTTTTTTTACAGCACTGATCTTCATGTTGTGGCTTTTACATGGCCTTGCTAAATTATCCATGTTCTGCTGTAACTCTTTTTCTGATGTGGCTATAACTGCTTGATCATCAGCAAAAAATGGAGTTCATTTATGATCCACCTTACATCTTACATCATTTTCATGCCGTTAAACGTAATGTTGGGAGTGCATAGTAGTTCGCCAAGTTTTCCCGTTTTCGGCGAGCTTTTCAACTTAATCAAGGGATTTTATGCCTCTCTTAATAATGTATGTATGTATGTTTTCTGGGGGATGCTGCAAGTTTGTCAACATTGTTTCTGGGGTTGGGCTCTTTGGCAGTTTTGTGGTAGAGTTTTTACATGTTAGCTTCTTTGCAGATGTTGTAAAACCATGTTATGACAACATATTAAGACCATAAAAGGTAAAGGTAAAAATCCCCATTCCCCTGCCATTAAGGCATATTGGGGATTTGGTGTTAGGCCCATAGCTCCAAGACCTTTGGCACATGAAAGTGTGATGTGGTCAACTATCATGCCTGGCTGCATTTACCTTCCCAGATTTCTCTGGTATCCATTTTCATATGCTGGCTGGACCCCAGGGCCTTTTTTGGGGTGGTGGTACCAGAAAAAAATCCCAAATGTTGGAACTTGAACCCAGTACCACCAGATTAGTAGCCTGAGTGCCTAACCACTCTGCCAACCAGGCCACAATATGAAGACTGTAACATAAATAAAAAAACAAAAATATTTCACAGCCACATCACAAAGGCTTTGATATGTAACACAGACAATTGTCTGCAGCAGACAGTAAAACTAATATTCTCAAACCATCATCAGAGAACTATCTATAGCAGACAGTAAAACTAATATTCTCAAACCATTATCAGAGAACTATCTATAGCAGACAGTAAAACTAATATTCTCAAACCATCATTAGAGAACTATCTATCCCACACAAGAAATACTTTCCAGCCTTTCAAAAGTTTAGAATTACCTTTACTCAATTCTGATACACTTTTTTTTTTTTTACAAACTCAAAGATTATTGTAATGGAACAAAAGTATAAAAGAAGAATAAAACTGGATAATTACATATTACTGGATGAAGGGAAACTGAAAAATTGCTGGATATGACAAAATCACAATACTACACTAGTACTGGCATTTAAACAATTGACATGGGAACAAGGATGACTGCCCTAGTGTGAAGGCATGATGCCTGCCCTAGTGTGAAGGCGTGATGACTGCCCTAGTGTGAAGGCATGATGCCTGCACTAGTGTGAAGGCATGATGCCTGCCCTAGTGTGAAGGCATGATGACTGCCCTAGTGTGAAGGCGTGATGACTGCCCTAGTGTGAAGGCAAGATGACTGCCCTAGTGTGAAGGCATCAGACCAGTAAACCACAGCTGGTCACAATCCTGCCTCACCACTCCACTGCTGCTCCCATCAATAGGCTTAGCATGGATAATGGGGCAGGGCTGACAGCGGATCCAATGGAGCCTACAGAGAAGCCACTTTCTGAGTCTACGTAAGGTCTTCATGCTGGTCATCACAGTCTACTTCCATTACAACATGATGCTGTGCTCTTTCACCTTCACCACACTGACTGCTAAGAAAATCCTGACTGCAGTTATGAGGAGCTAAAGCAATAAATGATAAATACACTCTGCTAACTTGATATAGTGATTGACACATTACTGTATAGTTTGACCTCACAAAAATCATGAACAAAGCACTGTTAGATGTGAGAGAAAGAAAAGTCATGAACAAAGCACTGTTAGGTGTGAGAGAAAGAAAAATCATGAACAAAGCACTGTTAGGTGTGAGAGAAAGAAAAATCATGAACAAAGCACTGTTAGGTGTGAGAGAAAGAAAAATCATGAACAAAGCACTGTTAGGCATAAGAGAAAGAAAAATCATGAACAAAGCACTGTTAGGCGTGAGAGAAAGAAAAACCATGAACAAAGCACTGTTAGGCGTGAGAGAAAGAAAAATGACAAATGAGTTACCTGGAACTTGAGTCCATGGTTCTTAATAGTCCTTAGTTCAAGTCTCAGATAATTCTCTTGTCATTTTTCTTTCTCTCATGTTTCAGAGTGCTTTGTCTATGATTTTTTTTCCCCAAGGTCTAATCATACAACACTGTGCTCTATTAATTTACCACACAAAAGCCTCTGTTTCCCATTTGCAGAAATTTGTAACTCGATATAACATGCTTTGATGGAATGATGACCCACATACAAAATGGACATCCTGTGGATCCAAATATACTGTTCCGATCCCGCGCTGCTTTCATCTTAGAGTAGGCTCACTTGTTTTAATTATGTGCCAAGCTGGACAGTATTGACAATCATGCTTCTCTGTCTTGCATGATCTTTGATATTTCTGATTGGTTCATATGGTTTGATTTTTTTTTCCATGCCACTTGGCCATGTTTCATTTCTGTTCTTTTCTTTCTCCCTTTAATTTTCTGGTCACTGTAGGCTACTAGGTTAAATCTGAATAAAAAATGTTCAGAATCAATTGGTTCAATTTACAATGTTTTTTTCTTTAGGACTGCGTCTACATTGCACAGTTGCTGATGTGAAAGGTAAAGGGACAAACAGTGACTGTCATGTGACAGGGGTTGTTTGGAAATTTGGCAGTATGGGATCCTGTTTTTCTTTACAATGTGGCCTCATATACAAAGCTGAAGTTTTTTAATCTGAAAGATCATGTCACATCAAGTAACCACTGTACTTCATACACCAAGCTAGTTCACAACTATGTACTTCATGAACCAAGCCAGTATGTAACTATGCACTTCATAAACCAAGCCAGTACATGACTATGTACTTCATGAACCAAGCCAGTACATAACTATGTACTTCATGAACCAATCCAGTACGTAACTATGTACTTCATGAACCAAGCCAGTATGTAACTATGTACTTCATGAACCAAGCCAGTATGTAACTATGTACTTCATGAACCAAGCCAGTACGTAACTATGTACTTCATGAACCAAGCCAGTGCATAACTATGTACTTCATGAACCAAGCCAGTGCGTAACTATGTACTTCATGAACCAAGCCAGTGCGTAACTATGTACTTCATGAACCAAGCCAGTGCGTAACTATGTACTTCATGAACCAAGCCAGTACATAACTATGTACTTCATGAACCAAGCCAGTACATAACTATGTACTTCATGAACCAAGCCAGTACATAACTATGTACTTCATGAACCAAGCCAGTACATAACTATGTACTTCATGAACCAAGCCAGTACGTAACTATATGTACTTGAAATTACCTCCTGTTGGTCGTGGTCTCGAGGAGCCATTCAAAGAATCTTCACGGTGGTCAAACCTGGGATCCTGTCCTCCGTAACTTAAACCTGAATAAGCATCACTCTGACTTCTTGCACCCCATGACTGCCGTTTGCCCAACTGACTGGCAAAGGTATTGCGGAACTGACTAGTGGGACAAAAACATTTTGGTTAAGATAAAAAGCATACAGGGTATCCAGATGTTCTGGTTTTATCATGATAAACCAGAGTCACAGTTTTTAACTGGATTCCCCAGTGTCCCATAAGATAATTACGAATGGCCAAATAACCCTAGTGATACAATATACTGCATGAACTTGCTAAACAGGCGTAGGGTATCATGTCCTTCTATAACCCTCGATCCCTTGTACATCTCAACAGGCTTGTCACTGAGCCAGAATGCCAAACCATAAAATACTAGCTAAGCTACATGACCAGAATCTCAGGTTGCTCTATTTTTATATATACAATTCATTTGAAAAACTTATGAAAGATGATGTTTATCATTGTCTATAAAAATGCTTACAAGTTATCTACATTTATTTAAAAACCCCAAAAAATTGTCTGAGTATTTTAGTTATTTAAATGAATTTTCATTCCATCTCTTTACCGGGTTTGGCCATGTTCATGAATGTCAAAGATGGCTGTTCTAGAGTGATGGCACAAATCATCAGGGCCCCGTCATATAAAACCTATACAATTAACTGTGGGCTAAGAGGTTGGGTCCCCCGTGTGGTACCTGGGACCTGGGCACATGCCTGGGAAGCAAAGAATAGGGCCAGCAACCCTATCTGGTAAAAAAAAACCATCAGACTGCTATAGAAACAGAAGCAAGGGAAAAAAATAGGGGAAAAGATGTAAGGGTAGACCAAAAGAGACATGGAGAATAACAACAGAGAGGATGTTTAGCAAATGAGGGTTCACCTGGGCAAGAGCAGAAAAAAATGTCAAAGGTCAGGCATTTGTGGAAAACCCTTGTGGGAGCCCCATGTGCCCTGGGCATTTAAGGTTCAGAGACAGAGAGAAGAGGTTGGGTGAAGGCAGTGAAATGGATCCATTCCACCAGCTACAAAGAAAGCAACAAACAGCCCTGTTCTGATTAAGAACTGGCCACTGAAGGCTGTGGAGCCATCTCCATTGACTCAAGGTCTCACATAAAGATGAATGTTCATGTAGAAGTAGAGTACAGAGAGCATGTACTCCAAGAGTGTCCAATTTTTACAGATCTATGCAGGCAGACATAGTCACAGGGCTCAGACCTAAGGCAGAAGCTGCGGAGATGATGGGAGGACCTAAGGCAGAAGCTGTGGAGATGATGGGAGGACCTAAGGTAGAAGCTGCGGGGATGATGGCAGGACCTAAGGTAGAAGCTGCGGGGATGATGGCAGGACCTAAGGTAGAAGCTGCGGGGATGATGGGAGGACCTAAGGCAGAAGCTGTGGAGATGATGGGAGGACCTAAGGCAGAAGCTGCAGGGATGATGGGAGGACCTAAGGCAGAAGCTGCGGGGATGATGGGAGGACCTAAGGCAGAAGCTGCGGGGATGATGGGAGGACCTAAGGTAGAAGCTGTGGAGATGATGGGAGGACCTAAGGCAGAAGCTGCAGGGATGATGAGAGGACCTAAGGTAGAAGCTGCGGAGATGATGGGAGGTTAAGGCAGAAGCTGCAGGGATGATGGGAGGACCTAAGGCAGAAGCTGCAGGGATGATGGGAGGACCTAAGGTAGAAGCTGTGGAGATGATGGGAGGACCTAAGGCAGAAGCTGTGGAGATGATGGGAGGACCTAAGGTAGAAGCTGCGGGGATGATGGCAGGACCTAAGGTAGAAGCTGCGGGGATGATGGCAGGACCTAAGGTAGAAGCTGCGGGGATGATGGGAGGACCTAAGGCAGAAGCTGTGGAGATGATGGGAGGACCTAAGGCAGAAGCTGCAGGGATGATGGGAGGACCTAAGGCAGAAGCTGCGGGGATGATGGGAGGACCTAAGGCAGAAGCTGCGGGGATGATGGGAGGACCTAAGGTAGAAGCTGTGGAGATGATGGGAGGACCTAAGGCAGAAGCTGCAGGGATGATGAGAGGACCTAAGGTAGAAGCTGCGGAGATGATGGGAGGTTAAGGCAGAAGCTGCAGGGATGATGGGAGGACCTAAGGCAGAAGCTGCAGGGATGATGGGAGGACCTAAGGTAGAAGCTGTGGAGATGATGGGAGGACCTAAGGCAGAAGCTGCGGGGATGATGGGAGGACCTAAGGTAGAAGCTGCAGGGATGATGGGAGGACCTAAGGTAGAAGCTGCAGGGATGATGGGAGGACCTAAGGCGGAACCTGCAGTACGTAACTATATGTACTTGAAATTACCTCCTGTTCCTGTTGGCCGTGGTCTCGAGGAGCCATTCAAAGAATCTTCACGGTGGTCAAACCTGGGATCCTGTCCTCCGTAACTTAAACCTGAATAAGCATCACTCTGACTTCTAGCACCCCATGACTGCCGTTTGCCCAACTGACTGGCAAAGGTATTGCGGAACTGACTAGTGGGACAAAAACATTTTGGTTAAGATAAAAAGCATACAGGGTGTCCAGATGTTCTGGTTTTATCATGATAAACCAGAGTCTCAGTTTTTAACTGGATTCCCCAGTGTCCCATAAGATAATTACGAATGGTCAGATAACCCTAGTGATACAATATACTGCATGAACTTGCTAAACAGGCGTAGGGTATCATGTCCTTCTATAACCCTCGATCCCTTGTACATCTCAACAGGCTTGTCACTGAGCCAGAATGCCAAACCATAAAATACTAGCTAAGCTACATGACCAGAATCTCAGGTTGCTCTATTTTTATATATACAATTCATTTGAAAAACTTATGAAAGATGATGTTTATCATTGTCTATAAAAATGCTTACAAGTTATCTACATTTATTTAAAAACCCCAAAAAATTGTCTGAGTATTTTAGTTATTTAAATGAATTTTCATGCCATCTTTGGCCATGTTCATGAATGTCAAAGATGGCTGTTCTAGAGTGATGGCACAAATCATCAGGGCCCCGTCATATAAAACCTATACAATTAACTGTGGGCTAAGAGGTTGGGTCCCCCGCGTGGTACCCGAGACCTGGGTACATGCCTGGAAAGCAAAGAATATGACCACTGTACCCTACCATGCATGATCGTAAAAGGCGTCCAAGGAGGATTCGGCATAGGGCCAGCAACCCTATCTGGTAAAAAAAACACATTAGACTGTTACAGAAACAGAAGCAAGGGAAAAAAACAGGGGAAAAGAAGTAAGGGTAGACCAAAAGAGACATGGAGAATAACAACAGAGAGGATGTTGAGCAGTAGAGGGTTTACCCGGGCAAGAGCAGAAAAAAGGCAAAGGACAGGCATTTATGGAAAACCCTTGTGGGAGCCCCATGTGCCTTGGACACTTAAGGTTCAGAGAGAGAGAGAGAGAGAAGAGGTTGGGTGAAGGCAGTGAAATGGATCCATTCCACCAGCTACCAAGGAAGCAACAAACAGCCCTGTTCTGATTAAGAACTGGCCACTGAAGGCTGTGGAGCCATCTCCATTGACTCAAGGTCTCACATAAAGATGAATGTTCATGTAGAAGTAGAGTACAGAGAGCATGTATTCCAAGAGTCCAATTTTTATAGATCTATGCAGCCAGACATAGCCACAGGGCTCAGACCTAAGGCAGAAGCTGCGGAGATGATGGGAGGACCTAAGGCAGAAGCTGTGGAGATGATAGGAGGATCTAAGGCAGAAGCTGTGGAGATGATGGGAGGACCTAAGGCAGAAGCTGTGGAGATGATGGGAAGACCTAAGGCAGAAGCTGTGGAGATGATAGGAGGACCTAAGGCAGAAGCTGTGGAGATGATGGGAGGACCTAAGGCAGAAGCTGCGGAGATGATGGTAGGACCTAAGGCAGAACCTGCAGGGATAATGGGAGGACCTGGAGAAGACTGTGGACTTCATCCTGGCAACTAGACTTTTGATTTAGCTTGACCAAGAACTTGAACACAGAAGAAGATCAGGACTCGTGAACCACAGCTGACAAAGACCCTGTCCCACCTCTTCACTGATGCTCCTAGTAATGGCCTCACCCTGACTAAGGGCTTGTCATGGCCATGGAGCCTACTGAAAAAGTTACTTTTTTTTTGTTCCACTCCAGGTCTTTGAGCTAGTCACTGTAGTCCACTCCTAGTCTGATATGAGACCGGCGTTTCAGCATTCTCACAGCACTGAACATCCCCTTCACAGTTCCAGGAGGTACAGCAACCATGATGCCCAAGTGTAGTTCAAAAATGTAAGTAATCCAGACATGAAAAACCCAACATCCTGGGAGGACTTGCAGCCAATTTCCCCCAAAAGGAAATGCATAATGAGCAATCAATTCTGGCAGAACAAAAAGAAATTCTTGCACTGGTAAATGAAAAAAAAAAAAAGTAAAAGTAACCCTGCCAGTGAGGTTCTCAGAGAATATGGTGTTAGAGTCCATATTTTCCTTGACCTGTCAGCACACTACAGGGTGAGGTGATCGGCACTGTACCTGGCCACCTTTCATTCCTTGACCTGTCAGCACACTACAGGGTGATGTGATCAACACTGTACCTGGCCACCTTTCATTCCTTGACCTGTCAGCACACTACAGGGTGAGGTGATCGGCACTGCACCTGGCCACCTTTCATTCCTTGACCTGTCAGCACACTACAGGGTGAGGTGATCGGCACTGCACCTGGCCACCTTTCATTCCCAAGCTCCAGAGGCAGCCAGGTACTGATTTCTACAGCCTGGGTGACTGAGGCATCTCCGGCCAGATCTGAATCACTGACCTTCACCATGAGAGACTAGTGCACTAACCACTTTGCTACACAGGTGCCCACTGGCAAACAATTAGCCTCAGAAAAACAGTAGGCAAATAACCTGAGATGTGAGAGAAAGACAACAGTAAGAGAGTTACCATGACTCAAACCATGGACTTTGGTAAATGAAGCAACTGCTCAGCCATGAGTGGACTGCACACTATCGACTTTGCTACTCTGCATCTCGTACAAGCCACCATCCATCTTGTCACCGATAATGAAAAGAAAGGTCTAAACAAGATAAAAGTACAAGAGAAAATGTTCATGAAAGGTCAGACCAGCTTTAAAAGTTATCTATCCAGTGATCCCAGGAAAGAAATAAAAGGAGAGGCCTTCTTGATGGCACATGTCCCTGATAGGGGTAAAGAAGGCCATATACATCCAGTAGTCGGAAATTACAGACGGACACTGCTATTAATCTCTTCTTTCTTGTGCTCTAAACAACCAGAACTGAACTCTTCTTTTTAAAAGTCACATTAGAAACAAATATGTCACCTTGAGTAATAGCATAAATTATAAATGACACTTACTCTTCTCCAAAAAAACGTGACTCCTGTGATGTACTTGGAGTCCCCTTTCGTTTCCGTCGGACACAGAGGACAACTAGAACAGCTATGATGATGCACAGAAGTAAAAAGAGTGGTATCCCAACACTTAACCCAATGATGAGGTCAGTATTTGATTTCCCTGTTCAAGAAAGACATACAACATTTATACTCAACCAAACTGTTTACACCTGTAGTATCTTCCCACGCTTTTTTCAAAAACCCATAACTTTTGAGAAACAACTGGAACCAGTGATCACACTACAATTTTTTAAAACCGGTAACATTTTACCTGTCTTTCACCTTGCGTGAAGTACTTCTTGAAATACCATTTTTTTCATATATTATTCACTATCTTAAATATTTTTTTTTTAAACGTAAAATTAAACAGGCTTTACAAACATCAAAGGGAATTAAACGTTCATGTGACTTTTTTTCTAACCTTATTTGTGACCAGATTTAATCTTTACAAAATGCTCACATGTTGAACCAAAGTCAAAACTGGTCATTTATCTTCCATGTAAACGAAGCACCATCAGTCTACTGGCCCAATTATCTTCCATGAAAAGTGAGCACCATCAGTCTAATGGCCCAAATATCTTCCATGCAAACTAAGCACCATCAGTCTACTGGCCCAATTATCTTCCATGAAAACTAAGCACCATCAGTCTACTGGCCCAATTATCTTCCATGAAAACTAAGCACCATCAGTCTACTGGCCCAATTATCTTCCATGAAAACTAAGCACCATCAGTCTACTGGCCCAGTTATCTTCCACCTGATTTCACTGGTTGCTTTTCATTAGGTTTTCGATAATATGAACCAGTTACAGTAACTAATGACCTCCAAAAGTTTCAGTTCTGCCTTTTTAAAAAAAATCTATAACTCTTTCATGAGAGAAAATATGAGCCATATGGTTTCCCAGAGTCCACACCAAATTTCTGCGAGCCATGGCTAGAAAATCCATGCGTTTCTATAGTAACAGGGCTGGAGGTGAGTCACAGAGAGAATTTTAAATAAAAAAGGGAACCATGAGCAGACAAAGGTTAAGAAACAGAAGACAGTAAATTTATCCCAGGCAAGTAAACTATACCCAGCCAAAATTGTATCCTGTCTCTTCATGGGTGGAGTGATGTAGTAAACAGACTCTTGTGGTCCCTAAACTTGACAAAAATCCTGCTTCCTGGGTCTTGACCAGATGGGATAAGGATTGTGGTCTTCATGGTGGTAGAGCTGGCCAAGAATTCTGCTTCCTGGGTTCACTCATGGAATATGGGCCACCGACTTCAACTCATGTAAGTGCACAGCACGTAGTAGCTACCTTATGTAGCTGAATGTGTTGATAAGAGGTTGAATATATTTGTTATTTTCAGTTTTGATCATGGTTTTTTAAAGTGAATGTCTCTGATAAAGTGAAAGTTGAGAGATGAAGGCAAAATGTATTATGGGTTTGTGTGCGCAATTCTCCACCCTTTGAAAGTAGATTTTGTTCGTTCTTTCATTCCCCATCTACACAGATGGGGAATTATATAATAACAAAAACAGCCTTGCCATTTTAATGTATAAACAGAATAGTCACTACATTTTTAGTCATGTTTTCACTTAGTAATTAATTTATCTTTTAATCTGGAGCCAAGGACCCTAAAGTTTTTATGATAAAAATTTTTAAAAAATAATTAGTAAAAAGCATCTACTTAGAGCAGCTGAACAGTTTTCAGATAAAGGCATCTACTTAGAGTAGCTGAACAGCAGTTTTTACTCCCAGAGCAGACCCCACAAGCAGGCTTCTGAAAAGACTTCACCACTTTTGGGGATATGTTAAGCCTTACCCACTTAACAAAGCTGTTGCATTCTGATAACATGACATGGAGGTAGGAAAGAGTCTGACCAGATTTGATGTCATTATCTTTCTCAATTCCTTCATCTCTGACAGGAACTTAGATCATGCTGAAGCTATAAAATCCATAAAATATGTATCCAAATGTGAACACATAAAGAATAACAAAAGTACATAAAGTATTAATGAAACTATTTAAGGGCTTCATAAAAGGAAAAGATAAATTGTGGGGTTTTTTTTGTCAAAGATAAGAACCAAGAGTGATAAAGTTTAAATGATGGAATAGGTCAAGAACTTAAAATCTGTGGTGACAGATAGTTCTTGAGTAATACCACAGATGTGCTGAGGGTTAATTTAAAATTATTAAATTTCTATACACGCGAATAAAACATATGATCCACAAATAAGAAAAGCCTGTGAAAATACGATATCAAGTGATACAATTATAGAAATTACGCAGATGCAGAATATGGGGTCTCTCACTGCAGGTGGTGAAGAGTGCACAAAATAAAGGATTTGTAGGAAAACAGCCAAGATTCCACGATACTCTCTAAAAAACTTGCTGCTGCATTAACTTCGGTATGGGAAGTAAGGTATGGACTAATAGGGACTAATGTTTTCTTCCCCTAAAGATTGTGGATCTTGGTGAGAAAACTTGCTTCTTGGGGTCTGTTCTAGGAATTCAGGCATTCCACTGTAACCACTCTTCATCCAAACTTTACTGCAAATTTTAACAAACAGAAAACAACGAAGCTTTCATGCAGTAAAGAAAAAAAAAAAACGAAGTGTTGTATGGTCAGACCTGAAAAAAAAAAACTATAGACAAAGCATTTTTTTAGACATGAAAGAAAGAAAAATCGTGAGAGAATTACCTGGGGTTTAGTAATTCTCTCATGATTTTTCTTTCTTTCATGTCTAAAAAAATGCTTTGTCTATAGTTTTTTTTTTCAGGTCTAATCATACAACACTGTGTTTTGTTACCAAACTCCAGACTTTATGGCCAATGTCTGAAGTTCTTCAGGACTTTGGCCACAAAGGATTCACTTCTACACTCACAAGCTCCAGCCACACTGACAAGTGAACTCACCTGAGCTCTTGGCCCTGTAAGAAAGAAAAAAAAACACTAACACTTAAACACTGAAAGGCAACATGTCGCTTGTGTTTCCAAGGCTATATAAGAAAGATTAGGCCTCATGTTGTATGTTTCCTCACATGGTTACAGCATTTTCAAAATTTTAGCAACAACAATAGTAACAATAACAGCAACAATAATTACAACAGTGATAACCAAGCAGCACAAACAACATCAATAATGACAGCAGCAATAATAATAACACTGGCACAAAAGAGCAATAACAATGATAGAAGTAACAAAAACAATGAAACAATAACAAAGATAATTACACCAGCACAAACAACAGCAATGATAACATCAGCAGCAACAGAAACAGTTGCAAAAAGAACAACACTATCTAAAGCAGCTACAAAAACAAAGACAACAAAATAATGATGGAAGCAACATAAACAATGAAAACAAAAACAGCAGCAGTAATGATAGCACTGTTGCAACAGAAACAATGACAACAATCAATCAATCAAGTGCCATGCTGCGTGGCGTAGGCGATCATTTCTCTCCACAATTCCCTGTCTTTAGACTTCATTATGAGATCCGCCGATGACTTTCTTCCTAGCACACTGACAGCCCATCCAGTAACTTCTCTCTCTCTCTCTGTTTTCCTCTGTCTCTTCTTCCCTCAATTTTTTTCCAGTTACCAAAATGTCTTCCAGTTTTCCTCTTCTCAGAAAATGTCCTATAAATCTCCCTTGTCTGCCTCTGATCTTTGTTGTAATTTGCCTTTTAACTCCAGTCTCTCTTAAGATTTCTTCATTGGTTTTCTTAGCTGTCCATGGTACCATCAACATCCTTCTTATGAACCACATTTCCATGGCCTCCATTTCTCGCTGTACTCTCTTATTCATGGACCATGCTTCACATCCATAAAACAAAATTGGCTCGATGTAACATTTAAGTACTCGGAATCTTGTTTCCATTGATATGACAACAAAGGCAAAGATAATAAGACAGCAACAACAGCAGCTGCAGCAAGAACAGCAAATAACAAATGACAGAAACAATAACAAAAACAGCCATAACTACAGCAACAACAAAAAATAACAGCCATAACTACAGCAACAACAATAATAACTACAAGCAATAACAACAACAGTAGTACAATATCAGAAGTCAGTTCTGAAGCAGGAAGACACCACTGCTGCTGAGCTGCTTATCTCATGGTTGACAGAGTAACAGAAATGTGTACATTTAAACCTCTTCTTCATGTGACATGTCCTTTTCAGAATGTTGTCATTCTCACTGCCTCCCTGAATGCAATGCAGTCTTGTGCTGGCTGACCTGTGTCTCACAATGACATATTTAGACTTAACGTGATGTCCTGAGCCACTTGCAGTGAGGTCGCCATCTTCTCTTTTCCCGAACAATCTGCCTTCTGCTATCAACCTCTCCAAACCATTATGTCTCTTGACATGGACAAAATATCTCAGCTTTCTAACTCTGACAGTGTTTATGACCCAGTTTTCTGTGACACCTAATCCATCACTATCTCTTTTATTTGATTTTATTTCTATCTATGATATTCTAATTGTAACCAATTATAAACCAATAAACTAATAATAATAATAATATCAGTAATAATGTGAATTTCATGCACGAAAAAACAGATAGCCTGTCTTCACTGGCTAGCAAAATAGGACTTGAAATTAACAAGGACAAAACAAAAATAATGAAAATGGAAAAATATACATAGAAGGGACAGATATTGAAGAAGTCAATCAGTTTGCATACCTTGGCAGCTGCATAGACCAGGATGGTGACAATAGAAAAGAAGTTAGGATCAGAATTGCAAAAGCAGCATCAATCTTCAAGAATCTTGAGAACATATGGAATTCAAAAGTTATAAGCACAAAAACCAAGTTAAGACTATTCAATTCAAATGAAATATCCACCCTCATTTATGCATGCGAAAGCTGGAAAACAACTAAAGAAATAGAAAAGAAATTAGACTCTTTTGAAAACAAATGCCTAAGGAAAATACTCGGCATCAAGTGGAATGAATTCAAGAACAATGCAGAGATAAGACAGATGACTGAACAACAACCAGTCTCATGAGTGATCAGGAAAAGGAGATGGACATATATTGGTCACTTGATGAGAGGAAATGATCAGAGAATCTCAAAACAAGCTATCAAGTGGAACACAACAGGCCGAAGAAAAAGAGGCAGACCGCGTGAAACTCTGAAGAGGACATTATTAAGAGAGGCCAAATTAACAGGCATAAAATCCTTTGATGAGGTTGAAAGACTCGCCGAAGACAGGAAAAACTGGCGAACTACTTTGCGAGCCCTATGTGATGTTTAACGGCATGGGAAGGATATAAGATAAACTAATAAACTAATTATAATCAATACATTCTAATTATAATCAATTTGCACACATTGGCAGCTACATAGACCAGGATGGCGACACCAGAAAGGAAGTTAAAATTTGAATTGCAAAAGCAGCATTGACCTTCAAGAATCTTGAGAACATGCCCTTCTATGGCACTCAAAAGTTATAAGCACAAAAACCAAGTTAAGATTATTCAATTCAAATGTGATTTCCACCCTCATTTATGCATGTGAAAACTGGAAAACAACTAAAGAAATAGGCAACAGATTAGACTCTTCTGAAAACAAATGCCTAAGGAAAATACTCAGCATAAAGTAGAACGAATTCAAGAACAACGCAGAGATAAGGCAAATGAGCGAGCAACAACCAGTCTCATGGGTGATCAGTAAACAGGAGATGGAAATTTGTTGGTCATGTGATGAGAAGAAATAGTCAGAGAATCCCATAATAAGCTATCAGGTGGAACACAACAGGCCAAAGAAAAAGCGGTCAGCAACGTGAAACTCTGAAGAGGACAGCGTTAAGAGAAACCAAATTATTAGGCATAAAATCCCTTGATGAGGTTGAAAACCTTGCCAAACATATGAAAACTTGGCGAACTACCATGTGAGTTCAATGTGACATTTAACGGCATGGGAAGGATGTAAGATGATATTCTAAGTGCCCTTCTATAACATTTCATTTCAAATGCTGCTATTCTCTTATAAGTGTACATGTTTCGAATCCATACTTCACAGGAGAAAGATATTTACCCTGAGTTCTTTTGAAAAAGTGGAAAACCAAAGATCAGAGGTTACTGGGTCCATCTCTGTAATTTATTATGCACTGTATTCATCATCATCATTTAACACATTATGTAACAGCTCATTCCCCTCTATTTTGTGTTTCACATGAATTCTTCCTCATTTTCTCTTTTATTCTGATATCAGCTGGAGTTTGGTTTTTATTTTTTTGTATGAATATTCCACTCTCTCTTAAATACTGACAGTCGTGAACTGGTGTGCCTTCTACAAAAAAAAAAAAGATATTTTCGTTTTTGTCTGCAGCTGGTTTCTGATGAGACTTGGAGTTGAAAGAACAACATTTAGAGCTCGTGGTGAGATCCAAACACTTGTTGGAATTTAAACTGATGGTCTTTCTTTGCTCATATGCAAGAAACCTACCTACTCTCTGTTATAGTAACGGCTATAGAACTGGTACTAGTAGAGTTAGACGGAGATGTACGGTGTTGTATGAAAACACATAAAGAAAAGTTACCAATAAAGAGAAAGGAACAATAGAATGGTTACAAAAAAAAAAAAGCAACAATAACAACACAATATTTTGGCATGGAGGTGTATGGTACAGTTTTATGAAAACAGGTAAAGAGTGGTTGTTTTGTCTTTTTTCACTGTCCTTGTTACAGACAATTTTGCAGAAATATTGGGTTGTTATTGTTGTTTTTTATAACCATTCCTTTGTTCCTAACCGTTATTGTTAACTTTTCTTCCTTCCTTCTTATTTGTATCTGTTTTTTTTTTGTAAAACTGCACCACACATCTCTGGTTAACTCTACTTAACCACTGAGTCACTTAGATCCCAACTCATTCTACTGAACTTATAGTCTATCTACATCCCATAATATTTGCATGCTGTAGGGGTGTGAATTGTTAGTGCCTTCACATTTCTAGGTCAGCATTTGAGGTAGGGATGCCAACTCCCGTCCTCGCTGTTTTACCAGGGAAACTCCGGTGCCCATATTCTGAGGGTAGGTTGACCTCTGTGTTGATTGGTCTGAAAAAATTTCCACCTAAGTGTGAGATAGAACCAGGGACCTTCTGACTGGCAGTTGAGTGTACTAACCACTACACCACCATGGCACTTGAACTGATAGCAGCATGAAAAATTCTATGAGCTTTTTTGGAGAATGAAGTTGTTGAAGTTGTGGAAGTGAGAAAACTTGGAAAAAAAAAGATTATAATGAGATTTTAGCAAAATTCATAGTTTTACCTGCAGACTGAAGTCCCATTTTCCACAACACATTCTTGTCCATCTGCACATTTTTCATAAATCATGTGGACTGTGCACTGGTCCTGGTCTCTCACTAAAAAAATTAAGAAACAACAGACAAAAAACTATTTTTATATGTTGGATATTGATAACAAGGAAATTATTTATAAACATAATGGACTGTTAATGAGAAAAAAACAAACAGTATCTATCCTCTTCCTCAATCTCTGAAACGCATTTGTAAAATAAAAGACATTTATATGTTGAAAAACTGAGATGCATCTTTCATGTTTTGGCTGACAGAGTTCCTGGCACAATGAAGTAAGAGACCAACGTGTCCTCATCACAGTGGAGTTTGCTGACACACCTGGCACAGCATCTCAGTAGTAATGCATCATTATACATGTTTAACAGGCTCAAGATAGGCACAACCAACAAATGCACTTGTGGTACTGACCAGTATGGATGCAGTTAGTTATGAATTGCTACAGGTGACAGCCAAAAGTGCTCTATTCTTCAAATGAGGGGAGTCCTGTAACAAGTGCTGTGCTGTCATTTTGTCAGTACTGCAGGTGCATTCACCGGGTGTTGATAACTTGAGGTTATTAGACATGGTTTGTCTCAGCCTGTTTCGGTCTGTTCCGAGTCTAAAGATCTTGACTTGTCCTTCTCTGCTGAGCTGGTAGTAGGAACTTCTATAGTATTCAAAACAAGACCTGGTTGAAACTCACTTAATTTCTACAGAATTTAAGATAAGAATTGTCTAGTACTCTCTCAAAACCTTTAGTCTTGTCATAACAAGACCTGGTTGGAACTCACTTAATTTCTACAGAATTTAGGACAAGAATTGTCTAGTACTCTCTCAAAACCTTTATAATTTTTTATAAATAGGAAACTACGAGGCTTTGGTACAGTAAAAGAACAAATTTTGTATGATTAGACCTTGAAAAAATCGTAGACAAAGCACTTTAGATTCACTAAAGTGCTTTGTCTACGATTTTTTCGAGGTCTAATCATACAAAATTTGTTCTCTTACTTTACTGTCTCAAAACCTTTGTCCTGTCAGGAACTCTCTTACCTTCATAACCACCAACTGTAATGCTTGCCACAGTTGCAGGTGATCCGCTGATGTTGAAGTTTTCATTGTAAAGGTGGTTTAGACCACTGACCACTGCACCTGCAGAATTGCTGCTCTCACCTTTATTGGTAAAGACCGTAGCATTCACTTTAAAATTTCCTTGGCCTTGCCGGTTGATGCTGGCAGAAAGGAATCATTTAATACACAGAATTAAAGCAACACTTCTGAATATATTTTGTTATGGGGGGGGACTGATATTATTATAGTACAGATATCGAGTCACTGACTAGAGTATTGGTGATGTTTTAGTGACAGTGATGCTCAGCAAGCTGAGACCAACACAAAAATACTGATGTCTTTGTAACTGCTTTTAATGAGATTCTTAAAACCCTCTACGATGCAGAAACTGCCTGCAACTGAAAAACCTTTTAATACAGGAATATGGGATTACGGAACCTCATGGACTGAACTCAAAATTCAGCTGTATTTAACGATCTCTCTCTCCATAATCCTAGTCCCTCTTTACTAAATTCTCATCTACTCTTTGCTCACCTGTATTGAATATTTTACACACCACTATATTCAAGACCATACTATTATTCATCTATTTTACCCATCTTCATCCCTCTCTCCTGCCCCATTTCTCCACCAATTTTTTACTGCCAACCAATCAGACCAATCAGAAGTGGAGAGCTTTGAATATCTTGGATCACTACTAACTAGTAATGGAGATACAATGAGGGAAATTAAAAGGAGGACATCTATCGCTCTTCAGAAAGTAAAACAACTAGAGAATCTGTGGAGAGGAGCAGACAGAATCACAAAAATAAGATTTTTAAGGGCATGTATCTTTCCCATCGCAACATATGCCTGTGAGACCTGGACACTTAACAAAACAGCTGAGAAACACATAAATGCCTTTGAATGTAAATGCTACAGAAGAGTTCTTCAAATATCATGGACACGTAAAAGAACAAATATATCTATACTACAAAAACTTAATATTGAAGAAGGCTGGCTAGTAAAGAGGATTAAAGAGAGAAAACTTAAATATTTTGGACACATTAAACGTCATGATAATCTAGAGAAAACCATCTTGGAAGGGTACATAATGGGGAAAAAGAAAGAGGAAGACCAAGGCAAAGATGGCTGCAAGACATCGTTGATGATCTGCAAATGGATGCAGCAGCAGCAGGCCATCTTGCTTACAACCGAGAGGCCTACATGAGTGCTGTTTGGGAGGCAAAGTTCCGAAAGGGACATGCAAATGAATGAATGAATGAATGACCAATCAGACTGATATCATAACTCACAATTCTTCATAAAAAAAATTTTTTTTTAAATGTTCACCACATGCACTCTCAAACACAGCTTATTACAAGAGACAAATAAATGCTCCACATTTTTTTCCATTATTATTTGTTATATATCACACATGTTAATTTAGACTTTCTCTTCTTTTCCTATTTCTTCATTAATGTATGTTTTTGTGTTAATAAAGTGTAAGGCACTAACTTTATCCTTCACTCATATTAATTTAACCAAAATTATTAAACTAATAATTAGTACATGTGATCTCCATAAAACCTGTTGCAGTGTAAGACTTTGTATAAAAATTGAATGATTTTAAAGTCAATGTTAAATTTTTAACAACTATGGCATCACATTTACTATGAATGGTAAAAAAGACACCCTTATACCACCTTGACTTGGACACCTCAAGGGTAAAAAAAAAAAGTGGGGGGGGGGGGGGGGGGGGGGGGGGTGGGGTGGGGTGGTCATATGGAGAAGCACATTACAGGAATAACTCAAGAAAGTGGAAAAGACATGGTTTGAGGTATCCCGACTTGCTCAAGACAAAATTGGCTAAGGAATGTTTGTTGATGCCTTATGCTCCACTGGGAGCACAGAGGACTGATGATGATGATGACGCCTCATTTATATTTGGATTTTTAGCAGGCAGTCTTGCTTCCACAAACATGTTATTCATATCTGAATCTGTATTTTGCCAGCCAGATTATTCATACTCAACATATCCACTGCTTTTCTGCAACAACTTTTGTTGCTTTCTTCCTTTGTCTGATCTTCCTATAATTGTGAACTGTTGTTCTTTGCAGCCAGTCCTGTGAAAGTGTTGAGGCACAGCATCGTATCAGTGTGGGAGCGGGTTATGGCAGCTATTTTTCCAGTCCCAGAGCGCAGCCAAAAAGCAAGGGGTGTGCAGTACTTCTTTAGCAGATTCCACCACCATGGAGACTATGGCGATCCCTGCCCTGTTAGCCAGACTAGGCCTGTTGTTGGTGGTAGCAACGGAGAGGTAGGACAAGGTCTTGGTCAGCTATGGTTCGTTGATTGCCTAATCAGACAGCGCCTTCACCCTATTGTTGCTTTAAAAATGTAAAAACTTATTTTTTTTAAAAAAAAGAAAGAACATTATAAATGAAGATATTCTGTATATGTGTATACATAGACACAGGTACACTAACTTACGTCATAGAAATTACAGTGACATTGACCAAACCAGGGACAGTTCTATTCAGCTTATTAAGCAGCTGTGAAAGAATATAATATTAAACTATATCATTGCCACAACAACATTTATACCAGAATGGTGCAATAATAACACTCAACAACATTTATACCAGAATGGTGCAACAATAACAATTTCATCTTCATGTGAAGCATAATAACAACATATTACTGTTTCATAACTCAGTGTCATGAAACAGATGATGGTACAACTCAGTGTCATGAAACAGATGATGGTACAACTCAGTGTCATGAAACAGATGATGGTACAACTCAGTGTCATGAAGCAGATGATTGCACAACTTAGTGTTATGAAGCAGATGATGGTACAACTCTGTATCATGAAGCAGATGATGGTACAACTCTGTATTATGAAGCAAATGATGGTACAACTCTGTATCATGAAGCAGATGATGGTACAACTCTGTATCATGAAGCAGATGATGGTACAACTCTGTATCATGAAGCAGATGATGGTACAACTCTGTATCATGAAGCAAATGATGGTACAACTGTATCATGAAGCAGATGATGGCACGACTCAGTGTCATGAAGCAGATGATGGTACAATTCTGTATTATGAAGCAAATGATGGTACAACTCTGTATCATGAAGCAGATGATGGTACAACTCATACAAGGAAAAAGTAGAAATGGGAAAAAAAATTCAGCCAACAGACTTCTGTAAGCCATGATGTCACCTCCCCCTTCCCCCCCCCACCCTGTCATTACTCCCAAAGGTCTGTGAGCTGCTGAATTTTTTTCCCACTCTTCCCTTAATTACTGGACATAAACTCTGTCATTTCCAATGAGTTGCATAAACTCTGTCATTTCCAATGAGTTACATAAACTCTGTCATTTCCAATGAGTTACATAAACTCTGTCATTTCCAATGAGTTACATTAACTCTGTCGTTTCCAATGAGTTACATAAACTCTGTCATTTCCAATGAGTTACATAAACTCTGTCATTTCCAATGAGTTACATAAACTCTGTCATTTCCAATGAGTTACATAAACTCTGTCATTTCCAATGAGTTTTTTTTTCATCCTAAAAGGCAGTTTTGAATCAGGATAATGTCAGTACAGTATTTGATTTGCACAACTGGCTACAGCAGCAACACAGAGATCTTTGATTTCTATCCTCATACTGCAGGTTGTGATGTCATATGCACCTGCTCTCTCCTCAACTGTGTTTTCATTAAAACAGCAAAGCCCAAATAATTCTGAAGCATATATGCATGCCAAAGTCTAGTTTTTCAGCACTGCTTAAAATATAGCTTTCCGATAGCATAATCCCATATTAAAATATTAGCTAACTTGAGATAACCAATGAAGACACCAAAAAACAACAGTACCTCAGCCTGAACATTTTCCTTTAGAGCTCTGTACTCATCACTTGAAGCGTTGTTTAGAATGCTCTCATTCACATTACTTGTTAAAGCAATCAAGAAGTTGTAAGTTCCAACTAAAGCTGGTAAAACTGAAAATTTCAACAAATTTCATACAAGTGATTCACTGCAGATTATGCAGAAACCTAGTGAACTATTCCCCAGTAACCACAATTGTAAACAGAGACTAACAATGAAACCCCTTCTGTTCTTGTTCTGTCTACTTAACAATGAAACCCCTTCCATTCTTGTTCTGTCTACTTAACAATGAACCCCCTTCTGTTCTTGTTCTGTCTAATTAACAATGAAGCCCCTTCTGTTCTTGTTCTGTCTACCTACAACTACACATAAAATGTTCGTTGCAGCTGACACAGAGAAGTTGGTGAATCATAGACATCATTTCATATTGTTATGGCAGCTAATCTTTGCAGATTCTGTTGCCATGGAGACTACAGCAAACGCTGTCAAACTGGTCAAGCTCAGATGATTACTGAGGACACCAATGAAGAAGTGGGACAGTGTCTTGGTCAGTTATGGTTCACTGGCTCTGTGTCATCATTACAGAACAAGAATCTTGGCTTCTATGAACCCATATACATATCTCAGATTCTGTTTTCATCATCATGATCATCATTACTCCAGTGTTATGACATTATGAAGGAGAGGCAGAGGGTGACTGTGGAACAGATTTTAGAAGGCTGACACTGTGGCACAAAAAGGAATCAGCAACAGAGTTACTCAGAAAAGCCAAAGCCCGAGATTTGTGGAGGAGTATGACCGCCCACGGTATGTTGCATGGCACATGATAATGATGATGATCATTCCAGTTAGGCCTAAGGTCACATTAAGAATAAATGAAAGTTTTCCACCCAACCTGCTCTTGAGCTTCTGTTTTTATTTCTTTCCTTGTCACTCTTGCTATCTGGAAGTTTACTTTTATCTTGTAATTGGGGAAGCCCTTTTGGTTTGCTATGAATTACAATATTGAATGCACATAAGATGAATTCATTGTGATATATTATATTCTGATCACTATTGCCTAATGTGAAGAAGGTTAAAAGGTCAAATTACATTCCCATGCCATTAAGCCATATTGAGAATACAGTGTTAGGCCTGCATTTCAATGACTTTCGGCACATGAAAGTGTGATGTGGTCAGTATCATGCCTGGCCACATTATTTATCTTACCAGATTCTCTGGTACCCATTTTTAGAGGCTATGTGGACACTTGGAGCTCTTTTTAGTGTGTACCAGAAAAAAAAATCTCACTGCTAGGACCTGAATATGGTTACTTAGGGATCAATAAACAGAGCACCTACCTAATCCTCAGCTAACCTGGCTGGCAATGTGAAGAAGACACAAGTCAAAATATTTCTGTTTTGTTACTAAAAAGTTGGGCCGACTGAAGCATCCTGAAGGATGGCCTGGTACAGTGGTTCTCAATATTTTTTTATTCAGGTCCTGAGTCAATAATGATTCATCCTTAAGCACCCCACAGATACCTGCACTTAATATAACATTAGCACACTTGCAAACATTTCTAACATTCCACATAATCTAGTCATGCAGGATGGATCTCCCCCCCACATAATCTAGTCATGCAGGATGGACTCCCACATGATCTATCATGCAGGATGGACTCCCACATAATCTATTCATGCAGGATGGACCCCCACATAATCTAGTCATGCAGGATGGACCCCCACATAATCTAGTCATGCAGGATGGACTCCCACATAATCTAGTCATGCAGGATGGACTCCCACATAATCTAGTCATGCAGGAAGGACCTCCACATAATCTAGTTATGCTTAATTGACCCCCACATAATCTAGTCATGCAGGATGGACCCTCACATAATCTAGTCTTGCTGGATGGATCCCACATAATCTAGTCTTGCTGGATGGACCCCTATATAATCTAGTCATGCAGGATGGACCCCTATATAACCTAGTCATGCAGGAAATACCCCAACATAATCTAATCTTGCAGGATGGACCCCTATATAGTCTAATCATACAGGATGGACCCCCACATAATCGTCTTGCAGGATGGACCACCACATAATCGTCATGCAGGAAGGACCCCCACATAATCGTCATGCAGGAAGGACCCCCACATAATCTAATCTTGCAGGATAGACCCCTATATAATCTAGTCAAGAAGGATGGACCCCTACATAATCTAGTCTTGCTTAATGGACCCCTATATAATCTAATCATGCAGGAAGGACCCCCTCATAATTTAATCTTGTAGGATGGACCCCCCACATAAATCCTCATGTACCCCAGGTTATGAAACCTGTGATCTATAATATACTCTGCATGAGAAACCAAATCACTGTTTACTCTGTTAGCATAAATGTACTCACCCTGACAAGTAATGTTATCCTCTGCTAACTGCATGCTCGCAGGACACAAGCACTGAAACGATGTGTTGCCTGCAGTTTCAACACACATGTGAGAACATGGACTTGATGAACACAGGTCAACATCTGTCAAAGATGAACATTTCTGAGATAGATATGTCACAAAAACTATGCTCACTGCAATTCAGTTTTAGGTTTAAAAAGATTCAGAAAGATTTTTTTCAAAGTTGTTATTCATTGGCAGCATCATTAGGTGACCTGTCTATATATGCTCTTTTTAAGATGGGTCACCTAATGATGCAGGACACTTATATAGCCTAGTCATGCAGAATGGACCCCCACATAATCTAGTCATGCAGGATGGACCCCCACATAATCTAGTCATGCAGGATGGACCCCCACATAATCTAGTCTTGCAGGATGGACCCCCCACATAATCTAGTCTTGCAGGATGGACTCCCACATAATCTAGTCATGCAGGATGGACCCCCACATAATCTAGTCATGCAGGATGGACCCCCAAATAATCTAGTCATGCAGGATGGACCCCCACATAATCTAGTCATGCAGGATGGACCCCCTCATAATCTAGTCATGCATGATGGACCCCCACATAATCTAGTCAAGAAGGATGGACCCCCACATAATCTAGTCATGCAGGATGGACCCCCATATAATCTAGTCATGCAGGATGAACCCCCACATAATCTAGTCATGCAGTATGTACCCCCACATAATCTAGTCATGCAGGATGGACCCCCATATAATCTAGAGTATGTAGGGGTCCATCCTGCAAGCCATCAAACCAGGCACAGATGAACTAATAAATGTCATGGGTCAGATGAATTACATGAAAAATGAATTACACTATAGCAAGGTATTCTACTCTAGTTTAAATCTAGTTTTAATGTATGGGAAGAATGAAAGATGGAATGATGAAGGACAGAATGCCCAATTCTTTACTCTTTAAATTCTTTTTCATTTCTTGGTGACGTAAAAGAGAGCTTTTTAACGCTCCTGCTGGCATACTTGCATATGAATCTTCTGCGTCACCACACATTGTAAAATGAGAGATGGGCATAAGGCCAACAACCTCATCTAGATGGGGAAAAACCCTGCTGTTATGGAATCTCGCCAACAGTTGTAACCAAGCATCAAGGACACCATATCAAGTGAAGCACAAAAGGCCGAAAAAAAAAGAGGTCAACCATGTGAAACTCTAAAGAGGACTCTGTTAAGAGAAGCCAGTTTAGTGGGCATAACATCCTTTGATGAAGTTGAAAAACTTGCCGATAACAGGAAAGCTTGGCAAACAACTATGCGAGCCCTATGTGACATTTAACAGCATGGGAAGGATGTAAGATTCACTAATTCATTCATTATCTCAGGAGGTAGTGTTACTGCAGATGAGACACTCTCTTGTATGTTACACTGCCCATTCCAGTAACCAGTATAAAGCTTGTATACTGACTGTCCATACCATACGATGATACAATACATCCATCCTCACATCTTGCCTCACCCCCTAGTTCCTTTTTTCTGCATCTATAAGAACCCAGCTCTTCGTTCCTCACAAAATTTGTCTGTACAACCTTCAAGCATGTCTGACCTGTCCAGACTCAGCACACATTTCCAGCATGAACTCCTGTAAGCCCAGGTCACTTGATCCATGTAAGGATCCCGCAACTTGTGAGTCTGTGAGTAAGTTGACCCTCTACCTGTGAAGTGTGCCCCTGCTGATCTTACAAAGCATGCTTTTGGGAGTCCATTACTATGACTGCATGGAGTATTCGCTGTTCAACCAACCATGCAATTAAAAATACAGGTTGTGACATCATATACACCTGCTCTCTCTTCAACTGTCCTTCCACTAAAACAGCAAAGCCCCAGTCATTTCGATATCCTCTCATGGCAAGGCCATCGATGAACTGATGAACTACACAGAACTGGTTTTCATATCAATATCCTTTTTTTTTTCCATTAAATGCACTTAACTCTTTGGGTATTTGGACACGCGTCCTGCGTGGTTGTATCCCTATTACGAAATACTTATAGACGCGAGGCGCGATGATGGTTTGTAGCTCTCTAATTTTGAAAATAATCAAAGTATCTTAAAACCAGCAGTTGACTTCAGTTGTCCACATTAAGCGCGTGGTTTGAGCAGAAAACAGAGTGATTCTTTGTTCATTTAAAGCGAGTTTTTCAAAGTTTATCGTCGCTAGGCCTTTGTTTATCAACAAATATGGCTTCCAGTGCTAGTTTCTTTCGTCCAGAGCAGCATATTTCTGCATTACAAGCTCATAATTTAATTTAAAATTGTCTAGACTGTGGTGTAGAGAATGTAGTAGTAGAAATTGTGAATTTTCGGCACACGTGGCAGTGATTGAAAGAATTTTTCGTGTTTTTTTTGGTCCAGCAGCAAAATATGTTAGAAGGGTAGCTGGTGATACTACTTCTCAGCTTTTTGCTAGTACTAGCTGTAATGTCACAATAAGTAATGCTGGAGATTGTGTCATTAAAAAAATTAAATGTTGTAGAATGCTTCAAATTTTAAAAAAAACAAAAAACGCAAACACAATGGCCTGTTTTCTGGTAAATATTAGTCAACGACCGCCCACTTGTTTTCATGTAAATATTACCCACCCACTTGGTGTTTTTAGTTTGCTGTGAATGCTTAACTAGTGCATATTTTCATGTAAATTTTGTAAGATATGTTAAAGAACAGATGTTTGTGTACATTTTTATTCATTATGGGATTATATAAACAACTACAGTGGATTAACTTGATGGGTAAGTGACAAAAAATTTATTTTATTCCTTCATTTTCCATTCTTTCTTCTCAGTTCTTAGCTCTTTTTTTTGTTGTATACTAACAAAATGTTTAAAATTTTATTTGAAAAACAAAATACATTTTTTCTTCTTCAAAGTAAGGTAGAATACTTCATACTACAGATCAGATTATGCCTTTGTCATTCTTTTAAATGTGACAACCATCCCATTTCACATTGTGAAATTTACCCCCCTTGGTCTTTTGAGGGAAACACACCCAGTATACAAAGAGTTAAAGTAGAAACTACAGCATACTCTTGTGCTCCTCACCTTGCAGGCAGATGTTCAGTTTCAGAAGCAAAACTATTACCCGGTACATACTTTCACAGCTGAGTTGACTGGTTTGACAGCCGCCTGATATAACATTAGCAAACTCATCCAGATTTGACCTTCAAGACCCTGTCCTTGACCTTTGGGAAGGCAGGTCACTGCTAGTGAACTCCACATATGCTACACAAATGTATGATCATGCTTCTCCAGTTGGTTAGATCATCTTATGCATAAACTTAAGATCCCTTTTTTCTTCACTTCAACAAAATGTTCCTGGAAAGAAACTGTGTCACAGAGGGTAACAGTTGCCATGTTTTCTGTGGGGGGGGGGGTCAGTACAGCTTAACAAGACATGTTTCTTTGGTACACTCCAGAAAGATAGATGAGTCAGTGCAAGACAATCATTATCAATATGCTACCTTCAGTTAAAGACTCAACTGAGTTCTTTACCACATCATCAATGACCAAGATTTACAAGTGGCACCAGTTTAACAGCAGGTTTAATCCGTCTGCCGATGTCAACATATAAAGATGAGTTGTGAACCAGCGTCACTGCACACGGTCAAACCATAAGTGCTCTGCTGTCTAGTCAGCAACAGACCAGAAACTGCCGACTAGTGTTGGCATCGGCATAAACTCCACAGCTAGCGGTGTCATTCCTCTTCCTTCCCAGAGTGTTAACATTTTTTTCCTGAGGATGTGCGAACCCTGGGAGTTTTCGTGAGCCAAACTGGGCCACCTGGTCAGCAAGCGAGTGACTAATCCATTGCACTAATGTGGCTCCCCAACATACAAATGGTCGTGATGAAAGTATAACAACCACTGCCACCTCAGTGTGGCAAAATAACAACCACAGGAACTACCTTTCTGTATAAAAACAACCAAGGCAGGTGTAACATCCTGATACCATTTTATTTCCCATCATAGTTGTGCAAATAAAGATATCTTGCTGCTGGGCAATGTTCTCTTTAATCATCAGTGCCAACAGGCGCCATCAAACACTCGTCAAAACATGACTGCTATAATGAGACTCAAATGAAAAGCTAATGGAGACTAACAACTGCCACTTGAAGGCACTAGATACAAAACTAAACACATAAACCCCACATGTAGAGCTGATGTACCCTAATATGTAACTCTTAAATCAAAACTGTAGAGTCATCTTACCCTTAAATGAAACTCTTGAACTTCAACTGTAGAGTTTTTTTTGTCTTACTTTACATTTAACTCTACAACTGAGGTTTAAGTTGTCTTACCTTGACATGTAAATCTTAAACCCAAAATGTAGAGATGTCTTAGCCTGACACGCAACACTTGAATCAAAATGTAGGGATGTCTTAGCCTGACACGCAACACATGAATCAAAATGTGAAGTTGTCTTACCCTGACATGTGAATCCATCCAAATTGAGCCTGAATCCACTGTTGCAGGAGCAGATGTAAGTGCCAGCTATGTTCGTACAGTTCTGATCACATTTGGCTGTTTTCATTTCACATTCATCTATGTCTATGGAAGATAACAGCCAGGCTAAATCAGAGGTTCTTAAGTTAACAGTGCGTTTTCATAACCTCTGGGGGTATGAGAACCAAATGATGGGGGTATGAGAACCAAATGATGGGGGTATGAGAACCAAATGATGATGGCTATGAGACTACCATAGATCTCTTTCTCTTTTTTTTTTTAAGTGTTAGAGTTTTCTTTCATGTGCTCTGTCCTAGCAAGTCATATATAAAATAAAATGAATCTATTGGCATCTTTAGAAGTTGTATTTATCAGAGCTGATGATGATGTGATTTTGACAGTCTGGTAAAGGGAGTACTGGGAACTATTGGTCAATACATAGGGGGTTTGCACACATACAAAGTTAAAAAACCCCTGGTACATATTGCTCATTTGAGGGGAAATCTGATGGGTGTGATAATGACTAGCTGAGCAAAATCTATCATCAGTTTAATGCAGGGTTTCTCAACCAGTGGGGAACTGGGACCACAGATTGGCAGACTCAAAATTTTGGAATATTACATGCATTTAATTTGGAATGAATAATCTTGAATAATGAATGAATGGATAATCTTTATTTTTAAAGAGTAAAGAATTGGGCACGCAGGCCCATCTTACATTCTGCCCTTGTACTTTCTGAGTCAGACAATTTTTGGGGAAGGGTGGCTTGGAGGAAGGAGAAAGAATGACATTCTGACAAATGGTGAAAAGGGTGCATAAAGCAAAAAAAGGATGAGAACCACTGGTTTAGTATTGGCTGTATATTTGTATATGCTATAGAAGACAGTGAATATCACAGGACTAGAGAGAGCAAACTGTTCATGAGATGGCCAGCAATCAAAACTGATCAAGACGTACTCAATCTTCAAGTAATGCTCCCAGAAATAGGCTGTTGTGCCATCTGCCCTACCTGTGCTCTGCTGGGAATCTGCTCCTAGGTCAGATGTCAAAAAAAAAAATGTACAGGGAGATCACCATGATGTAACTCTTGTGCTGAATCTTCTTCTTCTTCTCTGCAGCTGATGCAGTGAAGATGTTAAGGCACAGCATCATGCCAGGCTGGGAGTAGGTTATAGTTTCAGTCCCTGCGAGGAGTTAAAAGCAGGACTGTGGAATACTTCTTTAGTAGACTCCACCACCATGGGCACTATGGCAATTCCTGCCTGGTTAGCCAGGATAACCCTGTGACTGGGGCACCAAATGAGAGTTGGGACAGAGAGTCTTGGTTGCCTATTGTTCACCAATCCTGGTACTAGCATGTCAGCTATTTGTCACTGATTGCCAGATAAGACAATGTCTTTTCCCCTGCTTGTGTCAAATAATAAGAAGAAAACACTTACCTTTACATGTCCAGTCTGTACTGTTATATGTATACCCTGCTAAGCATGAACAGATGAACCCACCATCTGTGTTGTTACAGACTTGGGAGCAGTTGTTCAGAGATGAACTGGCACATTCATCAATATCTAGACAAACATAAGAGAAATCAGGTGAGTAGCTGGTAGTCTAATAAGTGATAATATTGATGTCAATATCACTATTAACCCAAACAATGATATTAAACATGAGAGTGGTTTTTGGCCAACAAAATATCATGGATAGTATTTATGCAGTTTTTAGCCATATCAATGTTATAGATAGCATCAATACAGCTTTTAGCCAAGTTATTGTTCTAGATAGTATCAGTACAGTTTTTGGTCAGTATTATGGATAGTTTCAGTACACTTTTTTAGCCATTCAGTATTACTGATAGTATCAATATAGTTTTTAACCCAACTGTTGTTATTTATAGCATCAGTACAGTTTTTAACAAAGTAAAGACTCCATCTAACTGCCTGTGACAAAACTAGTAGAATGCTTGTGTTTCACTGCACATGAAAAGTGAATGCTAATTACAACAATGATCATCTTGTGAAATAAAAAAACCTGCAAAATAATTACCTTGACATTTTCCTGAGGCTTTTAACTCAAATCCTGAGCGGCACTCACAAGTATCATTACCAGGCCGATTTACACACACTTCTGACTGTGTGACACATGACACCTCTCCAGTTCCGCACTGATCTATGTCCAGTTCACATCGACTACCTAAAATACACAAAAATTTATCTTTTTTTTTTTTTTTTAAGTCTCATCTTCTGATACTAATACATCCCCTGTTATTTAAATAGTTATTATTATTTTCATTTAAAAAAGGCAAGAGAATGAATGACAATAGACAAATATATAATGAAAATATGGCCAGCTGCACTAGGAGGCAAAAGGAAGAAATAGAGATCAGCTGCAGCTGCCATTCTGTTGGGAACTGGCTCAGGATGATGATGGCAATTACTTGTAAGACCATGAATGTGTGAATTATTAGCTACAGACTGGTTTCTAGCCTATGAAAGCACCAGTTGAGCAAGCACAATCATTAGCACAGTCTTTACCCCAGGTCACATTTGGAATCCTTGTGCCATTTAAAACATTAATAATTTCTGCCTTAATGGGGATACATTACAATCCATCACATTCTGAAATAATGTCTTAGGACAGTGCTTCTCAAATCATTTTTTTTTCTCATACGCCCATTTCACCATATTTCAGAACATCAGCTTCCCCTCACTCCACATATTTTTTTTTAAAAATAAGAAAAATGGATATATTTATAAATCAATATTTCATCAGTCTGAGTCTGTCAATCAGTGGTCTCAAAACTCCTATGAAACCCTAAGAATTCCCACTTGGAGGAATTCCACCACTGTTTAAGAACCCTTGTATTAGCATATTTTATTTCAGAATAGTTCATCTTCATGTCCAACAACAAAAAAACTACAACTCACCATTGTATCCACTCAAACAATAGCACCCAGTTACCACATCACAACCAGCAGCACCAGTTGAGCAAGCACAATCATTAGCACAGTCTTTACCCCAGGTCACATTTGGAACACAGCCTGATAAAAGATATGAGAAACCAGTCATATGCCAGACAATAATCATCACAACATGGCCAGGTTCAGTCCTCAATTTGCCCAAATTTAAATCATCACCATGTCCAGACTGTGATCCTCAACAAGACTAGATATCAGTCTTCAAAATCCCCAGATATCAATTCTAGCTATGCCTAGATATCACATCAAAATGCCCTGATATCAATATTCAATATGCCTAGATATCAATCCTCAAAAAACCCAGATAATCATCCTCAAAGTAAAATCCCCATTTCCATGCCATTAGGGCATACAGGGGATACAGTGTCAGTCAGTCATTTGCATGTCCCTTGCGAAACTTTGCCTTCCTAACAGCTTTCCTGTAGGCCTCTCATTAGTGTTAGGCCCGTATTTCCAAGACCCCTGACACACGAAAGTGTGATGTGGTCAGTATACCTGGCTGTATTTACCTTCCCAGATTTTTCTGATAACCATTTTTAGAGACTGGGTGAACCCCAAGGCCTTTCTGGCATGGTGATACCAGAAAAAATCCCCAGCCCTGAACTCTTCCCGTCCCACAGGAAGAAACGCGGACGTTCAGTTGGATGCCGAAATAAAACAGCGGGTCTTGATATGTTTAGGGGGTACAGTTGTAAAATGGAATGGAAAACAGTATTTCCATGTACTTCCGTGTACTTATTATGTTTCAAAGTATAACTAAATGTATGAACACTTCATAAATGCAGTTTTTTAGGAAAAAAAAAGTAATGTGAATGTTTTTAGACAATGATTGTGCCCAGCTCACCATCGGCTAGGTCTAGATCTGCACTACCTACCATCTGAGATGTCTAGATCTACTTGTCAATCTCATATTGTGATTCTATGTTGCATTCTCGCTAAATTAATGTCTGAAATAACATCCTAACTACTTCTCCAGTCATCTAATATGTCTAGATCTACTTGGGATACACTCAAGAGCAGTGGGGTGGTCACAGGCCATGTCCATACCCCTATCTACATCATCAAAAATTGAAAAATTTCCATGTTTCTCTTCCTTTTTATCGCTCGTAACTAAGCACTCTTTCACCATTTTGAAAAGTGTCATCGGAAATGCGGACGAAATATGTACAATCTAAATGTTACACCGGTTGTTTTAATAAAACAAACCAAGAGTCGCTATATCGACCCTACATACAAATCGGGAAACCAGAAGGGTTGATAAAGCGACCCAAGGCATGGGAAGAGTGAAGCTTCAACCTGGTACCACCAGATTAGTAGAATAAGTGGCTAACCACTCAGCCAACCAGTCCCCCACAATCCTCATTATGCCCAGATATCAATCCTCAAAATCCCTGCATATCGATCCTCAAACAAGCCCAAATATCAATCCTCAAGTTATCACTAGCAACATCATGGCTGATAGTTCTAAATGTCTTCACATCATTGACCAAAGAGTTTCCAGTAAGATATACATCTGCTATGTATATACACACACATGCAGAGCATCTACACTTTCTCACTACATCTTACCGATACAAGTATGACGATCATTGTCAAGTTTACTGCCTGGTTCACAGGAACATTCAAATCCACCATTTGTGTTAACACAGCTGCTTTTGTTGCTACATAAGTTGGTGCTGTTATTGCTGCATTCATCAATATCTGTAGACAAGGCAAAATCTCTCAGAATTCAGCTTATATTTCATTACATTTGAAGAAAAATACTGATTATTAACTGTAATCGTGAATTATAATTTATACACCTTATACCTTTCCTACTCTATAAAAATTCACCTTTTTTGCAGTGTTATTGATCCATTTGATTTTATTTATACGTTTATAATTTTCATCTTACCTGTGCTCTATGTCAGAATTAGATTTATGAAGAGAACTGATACAGACGTACGTATAATTTGAATAAAATGTACTTTTTATATTCATTCAGCAACTATATTTGCTTCTGACATCAAAAGTTTCTTTAATAAATCTTTGACATACGATGGAAAAGGGTTAATACTTTTATCTTCTTCTTCTTCTTCCTCCTCATATGCATTTTCTGTCTATATCTGCATTTCTGTCTACTGGATAAATTTGACTGTTTTTTTGTAGTTCCTGTATGGGAATCCCAAAACAAGCTATCAAGTGGAACACAACAGGCTGAAGAAAAAGAGGTCATCCACATGAAACTCTAAAGAGGACATTGTTAAGAGAGGCCAGTTTAGGGGGCATAACATCCCCTGATGAGGTTGAAAAGCTCACTGAAAACAAGAGAATTTGGCAAACTACCATGCGAGCCCTATGTGATGTTTAACTGCATGGGAAGGAGGTAAGATATAAGATGAATATGGGACCTTGGAGCTTAACTTCTTGAGGGTTTCACTGGGCCAGTAACAGATTCTCAGTGTTTCACAGCTGGTGCAGTTTTGGAGGGTATGTTCCAGTCTGGGGCACCTGGACACATGTACAATGAGGACAACTACCAACCTTGAAATCTGCGTACATGTCACCTCAGAGTCGAACATGATGTCACAATAACAAAAAAAAATCAGCAAATAAGCTGATGGAAAATATCAAGGAATGAGATCTGTGGAGAAGCATGACCACCAATGCCTGTCAGCATGGCACATGATGATGATGAACAGTCCAGCTAAGCCAAGGTTAGAGTTTGATGCAAGTTTTGGATGGAAACTGAGTCATCAAAACTGTCATTTCTATGAAGGAGTCAGAATCTGAATTTGGCAATAGGAGTCTGAATTGAAGTACTGAGTTATGGTATGTTGAGCATTAAAGCAGATGATGATGATGATGACCCATGACAGTCATCATCGTCATAGTAATATAACAACAATAATTAAAATATTAACAGATGAATTACCTTCACACTGTTTGCCATCAACAAGGCGGTAACCCCGATCACAGAAACAGTAAGCTGTGTTAGTTGTCAGATTCACAGAACAGCCATGACTGCAGTTGAGTCTGTCAGCGTCAGAACACACTTCCTTTACTTAAGACAAGGAGAGAAAAAAAAAACAACAACAAAACAAATAAACAAATGCATACTTTTGTTGATGTTGTCCTGACAGTAAAGAGGTCAATAAGAAGCCATAGCTGAAGCTGGCTATGATGGTTCTTGTACTGTACTGGTTGTCACTAAAAGTGGGGGAGAATGATGAATCCACAGGTGACTCTATGGAAACAACCATGCCAACCCCATTTAACCCAATTTTAGAACAACAGTGACAGCACATCTGCACATGTGGCAGGAAATTCCAAATGCAACCTGCCATGATAATACATGGAACAAAGATGGGATGCGGCAGTTCAACACTGCCTGATATCAGGTCAACAGTGCATTGCCAATTCAGTCTCATTGCTCCAAAAAGTCTAATGTGAAGTAGGCAACAAAAAAAAAGAAGAACAAAGAAAGATGAGACAAAGCAAAATCAAATCCACCAAACAGACAGCAAAGAATGTTGGTAAGTTACAGACATGAACATCTGAATAGGATCTTCAGCCTCATAAAGTGGTTATAAACCAACAACCCACAGACCTGTGGGATTCATGACCCAGAGCAGCCAATTCCGTCAGAGAATCAAAAGGATTGAAATGCTTGCCTGAGGGGGAAAGTTCGCACGCACGCACGCACGCACGCACGCACGCACGCACGCACGCACGCACGCCTACTATGGAGGGTAGACAGGAAATAGACCAGGCTGATATCCTGAATGCACTCAGAGAAGCTGGTCGAATCACAGACTCAAGCAAACAGTTCTGAATCTGCAACCATGAACAGATTGCTGGAACATAAAGTCAAACATAGAGTGGCCAGACAAGAGCGCTACAGTGGGAAGTAAAGAAGACTAGTTAATCAACACAGAGCTGGTATCTTCAGCTGCCAAACACTGAAGATGGAGTTGGAGCACTTGTGGACTAATCGTTGGATGTGCAATGGGAATGATCCATTGACTAACTAAATGGGGAGCAAAGATGACTACACTGGAGTGAGAGCACAGTAATAACAGCCAGTAGAGAATCACACACAACTGGTCAAGACCCTATCTCACCTCTCTGCTGGTTCTCCTGACTGCAGGTTCAGACTGGCTTATGGGGCAGGACCTTCCATGGCCCCAGTGCTAGTGGAATCTTCTGTGAAGAATGCCTTTTTTGGGGGGTCCACTTCAGATCTTCAAGCTCCCCATGATAACTCCTCACCCCTCCTAGTCTGACACAGATTTATTAAATAAAATTTAATCTACAAATCCTCTCCACCATGAGGTGGTAAATTTATCTAGCGAGCCCTTGCGGGTTAAAAAAAAAAAAAAAAAGATCATAGTGTAGTTCTGCGCTCTGTAGTATCTACACTTTGATCGTTATTTTGGAACAAACAAGATGTTCGAGGCCTGCCCTGCACATTGAATGCCGGGGGTTTGGTCCACATCTCGTTATGGGTGGACCCGATTTGCAGTACCACCAGGTCATGGTCTGTTTTCGTCTTAAAAAAAAATAAAAAGAGAGAATTTGTTGAAACATCCTCACTACCTCACCATGGTACAATTATCTAGCAGCACCACGCAGTGTATAAAAAAAAAAGTTGTTGAAACAACAGCATAAAAAAAAGACAGACCTTCAGTCACTTACTTTCAACACAGTTTCGTCTGTCATCAGCAGAGGCGTAGCCAAATCTGCAGTCACAGTTGTACCCACCAACCACGTTTATACAGATATGCTGACAGGTGTCAGTCTTGGAGGCACATTCATCAATATCTGGAAACAGAAGGGAGAATTAACTCTGTGCAAAAAAACATAGAAGGAACAGTTGTTGATGAAGTAAACCAATCTGCATACCTTGGCAGCTACATAGACCAAGCTGGTGACACCAAGAAGGAAGTTAGAATTAGAACTGCAAAAGCAGCATTGTCCTTCAAAAATCTTGAGAACATATGGAACTCAAAAACCAAGTTAAGATTATTCAAATCAAATGTGATATCCACCTTCATTTATACATGTGAAAGCTGGAAATCAACTAAAGAAATAGACAAGAAATTAGATTCTTTTGAAAACAATGCCTAAGGAAAATACTTGGCATAAAGTGGAACAACTTCAAGAACAATACAGAGATAAGACAGATGAGCAAATAACAACCTGTCTCATGGGTGATCAGAAAAAGAAGATGGACATATGTAGGCCACGTGATGTGATGAAACAATCAGAGAATACCAAAACAAGCTATCAAGTGGAGCACAACAGTCTGAAGAAAAAGAGGTCGACCACGTGAAACTCTAAAGAGGACATTGTTAAGTGAAGCCAGTTTAGTGGGCATAAAATCTCTTGATGAGGTTGAAAGACTTGCAGAGAAAAGGAAAACATGGCAAACAACTATGCGAGTCCTGTGTGACGTTTAACAGCACAGGATGTAAGATGTATGAAAAAAACATAGGTGAACAAGAGTTTTGCTTTCAGGGTGATCTCCCTTGTTTACAATGATCTAATACAGTGATAAACACTATAATTTACAGTATGCCATGAGTGTAGTATTTAACCCTTTCCTGCTAATGAAAAAAGAATGTAGTATTTAACCCTTTCTTATTCTTTTAAAAAATAAATACAGTGACAATCATTGTATTAGCTGCAAATAAGGGAAACATTTTGAGTTCATGTTACATATGCTTAAAAAATGTTAGTATTGTAGTACAGTTACTTAGCACTTGAAAAAAATGATTACTTAATGATTTGTTAATTTGAAAATAATTTTGAAATTTTGCTGCACATCTTTTGCACACCAAAATACCAAAAAGTTAAATGTTTATTTTTCATCTATTTTTCGTGTTTTTATCTGTTGTGTTATGTATGTGATCTCTGAAAAAGGCTTTTGCCAAAATATTGGTTTTTTTTTTTTCATTTATACATGTTCATCAAACTTTCTGCCATTATTGATCCTGCCCACTTTCCTCACTCTTTCTAATTCTTTTTTTTTTTTTTTTTGTAAAACTAAACCACACATTTCAATCTATCTCTTTTACTAGAACCAGTTTTACTGTGGTCATCATTTCTCTCATCTCTCAATATTAAAACAACCAACCTTCACATGTGTTGTTCTGATTACGGACAAATCCTGCTTTGCAATTACACACATAGCTGCCCTCTGTGTTGACACAATCCTCTATCTTAAGGTTACAGTTGTGAATAGCACTACTGCATTCATTAATGTCTGCAACATAAGAAAATAGTTAAAACATTAACTGATACAATAAGAATCAAAACTATTTTGGATAACTTGACTATTAATAACATTCATTTAGGTATCTGTTAAAAGATCAAAACTATTCTGGATAACTGGGCTATTGATTCAGGGATCTGTTAGAAGATCAGAACTATTGTGGAGTAATAGAAAATACACATTATGTAGAATATTAGTAATGTGTGAAGAATTTTAACTTAAAACCAAGTCTCAATGGTGTGTAGGGTGGCTATGGTGAATTATCAGTGGCTTTAAAGGTCAAACATGACAAAGTTTGGGAAATCACTGATCTACTGTCTATGGCCAAAATACAGGGTGATTATAAAGTCCTTCCCTGTTTACAAAAAAAAAAAAATATCTAAAAAAATATGCTAGACATAAACATGAATGTTGTGGTATCAGGAAAGCTGACATTTTGGGCTTTTTTTTTTTTTTTGTTCTTTTTTTATTGACAGGTAGCGATGCAGTCACCAGTATTAAAATAGTGTCTATGAAGAAGAATGTTCATTGTTTTTGTGGTATCATGAAGGAAAGGATGGTCCAGTCTAAAACCATGGCTAGTGCATTTACCGGATTGACATTTTTATGGGGATGTACTAAAATTAGTAATGGAGCTAAGAAAACCAGTGAAGAAGTCTTAAGAAAGGCTGGAGTTAAAAGGCAAATTACAGCAAAGATCAGAGGCAGGCAAGCAAGATTTGTAGGACATTTTCTGAGAAGAGGGGAAATTGGAACACACTGTGGCAACTGGAAAAATTGAGGGAAGAAGAGATAGAGGGAGAAGTTACTGGATGGGATGTCAGTGTGACTAGGAAGAAAGTCACCTGCGGATCTCATAATCAGGTCTAATGACAGGGAATTGTGGAGAGAAATGATTGCCTACACCATGCGGCACAGTGCTTGATTGACTAAAAATAGTGTTGGAAATCCCTTTTTTTCCATTATTTCCCAGAAACTTTGGGAAATAATGGAAAAAATGGAATTTCCAACACATCTGATACAATTAATATCACTGCTGTATTTAGGCCAACAGGCAGCATTAAGAATAAATGGTGAAACAATAACTTGGTTTGACATAAAACAATGAGTCCGTCAGGTGTGCATATTGTTGCCTTAGTTATTTAACTTGTATACTGAAAATAAAATGAGGAATGTTAGAGAAGATGTAGACAGAGAATATTACAATGTCATAACAAATGGAGGTTATGAAATACAGCGTACCAGAGATTAGATATGCTGATGACACAGTATTACTGTCCATAACACAAAAAGGAATGCAAAAACCAATTATGTCAGTCCGTAAGAATAGTGAAAAGCAAAACCTCTATATTAATGCGAAGAAAACTAAATTGATGACAAATGACAAAACAAATAAGGCAACTGAAATATGTATCAATGAGGAAAAATTGGAAGAAATGGAGAGTTTTGAATGTCTTGGATCATTACTAACTAATAATGGAAATACAATGAGGGAAATTAAAAGGAGGACATCTATCGCTTTTCAAAAAGTAAAACAACTAAAGAAGCTGTGGAGAGGAACAGACAGAATTACAAAAATAAGATTTTTTAGAGCATGGATTTTTTTCCATCACAACATATGCCTGTGAGACCTGGACACTTAACAAAACAGCTGAGAAACACGCAAATGCCTTTGAATGTAAATGCTACAGAAGAGTTCCTCAAATACCATGGACACAAAAAAAGAACAAATATATCCATACTGCAAGAACTTAATACTGAAGAAGGCTGGCTAGTAAAGAGGAATAAACAGAGAAAACTTAAATATTTTGGACACATTAAACGCCATGATAATCTAGAGAAGACTGTCTTGGAAGGGTACATAATGAGAAAAAGAGAGGTAGACCAAGGCAAAGATGGCTGTAAGATGTCATTGATAATCTGGAAATGGATGCATCAGCAGCAGGGCATCTTGCTTACAACCAAGAGGCCTATAGGTGTTTTGTTAGGTAGGCAAAGTTCCGCAAGGGACATACAAATGACTGACTGACGACTGACTGACTAAAAACAGGCATATTAAGAAGCACAAAGTTTACATTTCACCAGTTCCTGATATTGAAAGTTTGAAGACAAGGATAACAGTTGCTTTATCGATGGTGAATAAGGAGATGTTGGAGAACACATGGCAAGAAATCAAGTATTGCCTAGATATTCTCCAAGGAACAAACGGAGCACAAGTTGAAGTGTACGAATAAAATTAGGAAAAAAAAACAAACCAACTTTCTGAATTGAAGTAAACTATGCAAGAAAACCACATCTGTACCTAGCAGGTTTATGGTGAAATAAATGTTTAAAACCAGGCAAAGACATTCTGCTTACCCTGTATAACATTAAATATGAAAATGGAAAAAAAAAATGTGAAGGTCTTACAACAATGCCTTAAAAAAATAAGAAAAATTTACTTCATAGACAGAAAGGGTAAACAAAGTTTTTCCACCAGAACAAATGGAAGTGAAAAACATAATGAAAAATGTCATTCACACGTATGAATATGAAGCCTGTAAGACTTTGGTCATACCAAAAGGCAAATGGAGGTGAAGGCAGTAACAAAAGCATTTGTCTGGCTGGAGTCACATGTCTGCATACTAAGTGATTCAATGAGTATGATCTGGTAGGTCAAGGCAGGCTCTGTATGCAAGCAGTGGTTTAAGTCATTGCAGAAATCAACAATTTATGAAGTCGCCTTCATCTATATCCCTGGGCACATGGGCATCCAAGGAAATGAGAGAGCTGATAAGTTGGATGGCACTGGCATCATTGCAGATGATCAAGCACTGGATCAAGCTGATTTTGTTAACACACTAAGAGAAATAGTGAAGGACTCCAAGAGTCCTTTACATCGCTGTTTAGACCAAGAGAACTGGGAGTACAGAATGGCATGGCCAGGAACGAGAGGCATGCTAGATGTGTCAGGGGACTTGTCAACCAACACAGGACAGGCACTGTCAGCCACAGGACACTGACGGATACGTTGAGAGGGGAATCTGAGAACCTGTGGACATGTCTGGAGTGCACTGATGATGACCCAGATCATAAACCATAAAAGGCAAAATCATATCCTGAAAACTGCAATGAAGAAAGATAGAGAAGCTGATGGGGAAATATTAGTGAGGATGATGATGATGCAGATGACTGGGATAATATCAAGAAGAAACAGCTGAGGTTCTTCCCAGTGCACAGAGACAACAAGAGACGGAACAACCTGGAGATACATTACAGCCAACCTTCTCTAGGAATAAGGAAGATGATGATGATGATGATGATGATGAAAAGCAATACAACATTAGTTAAAAACAAGAATAAAAATCAAGAACTTAAGTAAGGATTGTAATTAAGCAAACAAGATGCCTCAAATTTACCCTTGCAACCTTGAGATGACTTTTCATATCCAACCTGGCAGTCACAGGAAAAGCTGCCATTGTTGTTCCTGCATACCTGACCAACTGTACAGTTGTCCAACTTTCTTTCACACTCATTTATATCAGTATTACACTTCTCTCCTTCCCAGCCAACATAGCATCTACATCCATAGACAGCATCACATTTGCCCTGTCCACTGCACTGACAAATTCCACTGCAGTTTTCACCGTAAAATCCTTTAGGGCAGCCTGAAAAGTGTATTTTGAATTTATGAAACAGCTAATAAAAACTGGAAGACTCATGTAATATATGCTGACTTGAAGACATCCTTCCACCACCCGATGTTCACTTTAGAGCTGGAAATGGATTCTGGGACAAGGGCACCCAAACAGCCCAACTTAACTTGGATACATGTGGCCAGTTAGGACTGAGTCATCTCATGCAGAAACTATAAAAACACTACCAGAACATGGAGAAAACTGTAAATTTTATCCTGGTGACATTGCTGTGGATTTTATCCTGGTGACATGGCTCTAGATTTCATCCTGGTGACATGGCCGTGGATTTTATCCTGGTGACATGGCTGTGAATTTTATCCTGGTGACATGGCTCTAGATTTTATCCTGGTCTGGTGACATGGCTGTGCTTTTGATGTGACTGAAATTAAACATTTGTAAAGTGACCAACCACCCCATATTATATGGGACAGTCCCATATTTTAAGAATTTGTTCTGGAAATTTTATTACTTCAGTTGGGACACCTAAATGTTCTTTATTGTCCCATATTCTCATCTTCACTGCCACATGTTTGGAAATACGCAGAATTTTAAAATTATCTTAGTGGAAATGTTGCCATTTTGAAAAAAATTGGCTCTGTAGAGTACAACCTGGCCTGATGGGCACACTTGTAAACCTAGCCTCTTGTTAATATTTTGTGCTACGATTTAAATCTAACTTACAAACACACAAGCACCCAAACTTAAAAAAGATGGTCAAGTTAACATCTGAAAATCACAAAAAGATAATTAAAATGTAAGATTTACAAAATGGATGAACAAATGACACATAGTTGGTAAATATTATGTGATAATTAAAAAAAAAAACCTTAACATGGTTATTGAAAAAACAAGGAATTAAAGAAATGGCTCAAATTATGCTACAGACTACATTCATGTGCAACATGTAAATATGGCCACAGAAAAACTCACTTGTACAAGATAACTTATCAGCTTCCAGTTTGTACCCTGGGTAACAGGAACAAAGAAATCCACCTTCAGTGTCTGTGCAGTTCTGGCCACATCTTTTTTTAACGTTCTCACACTCATTTATATCTAAGACAGATATGATTATGAAAATTAGGGGAAAAAACTACATGTAACCTGTCAAAATAATAATGGGAAAAGAAAATATGAATTAAAAAATTATTGTTACTTCAGTTCATTACTTTTTCCCAATGAAATTTTACCATTATCAGCCCTCAGTCTAAAAAAATATGAAGAAACTGGCGCAGAAACTCATCAAATGAGCAGCAATATATTTCAAAATATCCATGATATGAAGCATTCTCTACACACAAGCAGTTTTGTTCCCATGTCTCACTTTCATGACATGGTGTAGGCTACAGTAGATTCTAAACTCACAACCCTTCTAACTCGAGAAGATAATTAATTTCCCACTTTATCCACATTCCAGAGCTGACCAAGACCTGCAAATCCATGCCGTTTCCATAACAGCTGCCACAAAACCCCAAATTTTACTCCAATCTCATTAACACTGAACGAAGTGTAACTGAAACTTTACGCTTAGATTTCTTTTGCTTGAGATGCCTGTGCAAGATGTGCTGATGTCATGAATCACATGCTTTAATTATTAGCACTTCACTTTCTGATCTCTTTGTATATGAACATACTCAAGTATGCACCAAAGCTAAACTTTCATACAGAAGCTCAATTCAGTTTGGCTGAAATCACACAAAAAAAAGGAACTAGAACACGGCAAAATATACATTCAACGCTATGTAACAGCTATGTGCTGTTATACAAGAATCTGACCATTAAAAAAAAACAAAACTGTGATTTGTTAAATGCCATATCTATGCTGTTTTATACTCTACGAAGCAGAAACAATCTAAGCTAAAAAGTTGGAAAGAAGGATTATGCAGCAGAAATGTGGTTCTACGGAAAACTAGATCATATATCGTGGAGAATGAAAAAGAACAAATGGACAAGTTTTGGAGCAGCTCCAAGTGTAATGTGGACTTCTCAAAGAGATAAGGATCAAGAAAATAAAATACTCTGGCCATATCAAAAGACATAACAATATTCTGAAAACCATACTAGAAGGAAAAGTGGAACGAAAGTGGACAGGAAACAGCCTGGCTGGATGCACCATCACGATGAGGGAGTGAGTAAGCTGGAGATTCTTTACCACCAACCTTTGTTCTGGAGGAGGCACGTGATGATGATGATGATGATGAACTCACAAGAAATTCCAGAATATTACTGAATAAATTAGATTCCTTTTATTTGCTGAAGGAGCTCCCTGTAACTGCAGATCTTTGAAGTTCATACTGGGATGATCTTGAGCCAAAAGCATTTAGCTGAACCAGAAGTGGGTTACAAGGTGGGTAACAGTGGCCTGACTTAACTCCAAAGGCTGACCCAAGAAGCAGGCTTTCTGGCACACTTTACTGCCACCAAAAGCATAAAGAACTCAATCTCATTGGCCAGCTGAAAGAACATAAAACTTGTTTCTGAATATAATATGAAAGCGGGTTTTGACCAGCTCTGGTCTGCTGACAAAGATAACAGCACTGCCCCCATAGTACTCTCATTTTGATGTTTTATACATTACCTTTGTTGCTGATTACTTTTGTGTATAATATTACAGAATATTATTCGAGTTAATAATGACAATGGTGATGATATCAGTGATGCTTGATGATGTCAGTGATGTTTGCGGTGATGAAACCAAAGTCAGGCATATCAGACCATAAGGCATGTAACAGTCACAAAAAACAACCAGTGCCCTTTTGAGGCAAACACCAAACAGAACATAAAAGAGATCTGTGGTGGTACTGTTGTGACTGGCAGTGGTAAAGAGTGTGATCCACTTTCAAACATACTTAGACAAGTCCTATTATCTGTACCGAGCTTGTAGCCAGATAAGCACGTGCACAACGGTTTACCACTGACCACCTGGCACAGCTGAGAACAGTTTACACTCTGGCAAATTTTAGTATCATTCTGATCTGTGAAGGAATAATAACCAAATATTATTGTGGATAAATGCAGGAACATAGCAGTAAAGCTGATGAAAACATATCTTCACCGAAAATAGAGGCAGAAAAGATTATCAAAAAGGTAAAAAGTCCCATCTCCATGATTAAGGCACACTGTGATTATGGTGTTAGGCCCATAATTCTAAAACCACTGGCACATGGAAGTGATGTGGCCAGTATCATGCCTGATAGCATTTACCTTCCCAGATTTCCTCGATACCCATTTTTAGAGGCTGGGTCGACACCAGGGTCTTCTTGGTGTGGTGGGAGCAGAAAAAAAAAATCCCCACTGCTGTGGCTTGAACCCAGTACCACTGGATTAGCAGACCAAGCCAACCACTCAGCCAACCAGGCTGCTGAAAATAGGGGTAGTACTGTAAGTATCAAAATGGTTTATATTAGACAAGCGCTGAACATAGTTTTAACCATCTGGTAAACCACAAATATTCAATTACGTGACGGCTGAATTCAAGTTAGAATATAAATGATAGCTTCATGTAAGAAAGACTAAGAGTTGTCATTGCTATACCTGGATATTAACTACAGAAACAGGACAGATATACAGATATTATGCTAAATGATGCTCCAGAAACGCAATAATAAGGCAAGATATGATCAAGTTGGACAAGGAAAAAAACAAATAAGACTAGAAAGAAAACTGAATAAGACTATACTGAAAAAAACAAACCTTGGAAAAAAAATATATAACTAAAAAAGACAAATACAACGAGAAAAAAAAAAAAGAAAACTAAGAAAAAAACAAAGAAAACTAAGAAAAAAAACCAAGAAAACAAAGAAAAAACAAATAAGACTAGAAAAAAAATCTGGGAAAAAAACACAAAAGACAAGAAAAGAAAACAAATAAGATAGATAAAAAAATAAATAAGGCTAGAAATAAACAAATAAGGCATCAAATAAAAAAAACAAGTAAATAAATAAACATGTAATGAACTACTGGGACAAAAAAAAAGCTGGAATACGATCCATCCCAGCCTCAAAAAAAGAGTACCTGGGGTTTACATAGGAAAATAAAGGCAGCAAGGATAAGTGTTGACATCCCTACCTGGGGTCTCCATAGGAAAATAAAGGCAGCAAGAACAGGTGCTGGCATTCCTACCTGGAGTTTGCCTAGGAAAATAAAGGCAGCAAGAACAAGTGCTGGCATCCTTACCTGGGGTCTCCATAGGAAAATAAAGGCAGCAAGAACAAGTGCTGGCATCCGACCTGGAGTTTACCTAGGAAAATAAAGACAGCAAGGACAGTTGCTGGAATCCCTACCTGGAGTTTACCTAGGAAAATAAAGGCAGCAAGGACAAGTGCTGGCATCCGACCTGGGGTTTACCTAGGAAAATAAAGGCAGCAAGGATAAGTGCTGGCATCCCTACCTGGGGTTTACCTAGGAAAATAAAGGCAGCAAGGATAAGTACTGGCATCCCTACCTGGGGTTTACCTAGGAAAATAAAGGCAGCAAGGACAGGTGCTGGCATCCCTACCTGGGGTTTACCTAGGAAAATAAAGGCAGCAAGGACAGGTGCTGGCATCCCTACCTGGGGTTTACCTAGGAAAATAAAGGCAGCAAGGACAGGTGCTGGCATCCCTACCTGGGGTTTACCTAGGAAAATAAAGACAGCAAGGACAGTTGCTGGAATCTCTACCTGGAGTTTACCTAGGAAAATAAAGGCAGCAAGAACAAGTGCTGGCATGTCTACCTGGAATTTACCTAGGAAAATAAAGGCAGCAAGGACAAGTGCTGGCATGTCTACCTGGAATTTACCTAGGAAAACAAAGACAGTAAGGACAGGTGCTGGCATCCTTACCTCAAATGCTGTAGTTCCCTAGAAATGTGAATGCACTAACATTCCACACCTCTGTGGCATGCTACAGGACAGATTTTTTGTTTTTAAATAGCAGAAGTAGTAAAACTAAACTTTAATAGGGATGTTTACTCAACATAATACTTGATCAATCAATGGTGTGGATATATCATGTAAGGGTAATGAGAAAAGGACAATGATTAATAAAAATGAAAAACTTACATAAGTACTACATGGCACTATTCCACACTTCACACTACACACTGAAACAAAAAACATACATCTCTGCACCTTTTTGCAGAATATATATATATATATATATATATATCCATTTTTTTTTAAAAGAAATGATGTAGCTTACCCTGAGTGCATGTTTTGTTATTGATCAGAGTGTAACCACTGAAACAGCTGCAAGTGTAGGAGCCATCTGTGTTATTGCAGCTTTGCTCACAATCATCTGTTCGCTCATCACATTCATTTATATCTGTAGAGATTTGGCATAAATCCTGACTGGTTCGTGAAATAATAGCATAACCCTGACTGGTTCATGAAATAATAGCATAACCCTGACTGGTTCATGAAATAATAGCAAAACCCTGACTGGTTCATGAAATAATAGCATAACCCTGACTGGTTCATGAAATAATGGCATTTCTGTGACTGGTTCATGAAACAATAGGCATAACCATGACTGGTTTATGAAATATTGGTAAAACCTTGACTGGTTTTTGAAATAACAGCATGACCCTGACTGGTTCATGAAATAATGGCATAACCATGGCTGGTTTACGAAATAATGACATAACCCTAACTAGTTCATGAAATAACGACATAACCCTGAATGGTTTCACAAAATAATTAATAATAAATAGAAAACTCTAGGTTTTTGCAATGTAAAACATGAAAATATATGCATTAATCCAAGCAAGGTATAACTAATACATGAAAATAGTGTTAGATTCAGATTTAGTAGAAATGTGTCAAATTTTTTTAAAGATATTAAGACTTAGAGTTGGAGTTAGACTGATAGATTAAAAGGGGGGGAGAGAGGGTGGTCAGAGCTGAAGATTTGGCATAACAACTCCGCAGCCTTTGTTTGAATGAAAAAAAAATGTTACACGTTCATTATAGAAAAAAAAAAAAAAACAGAAAGAAAGGAAAAAATGTAACACAAACTGTTGTATATTTTGCTTCTTTATAAAAGAAACTTTTGTGTTGCCTAGGAACTTAACATTCTAACTTTCACAATGTCTTACCAAGAGAAAAAAAAAAAAGGACTAATAAATTTTCACTAACCCAGGCAAGTTTTCTTATCAGCTGGGTCAAGCCTGTAACCTTTAGCACAGTAACACAAATAGGAACCTTCTGTATTGGTACATTCGTAACCGCAAACTCCTGTAGTATTGCACTCATTAACATCTGGAGATGTGAGAGAATGTAAATTAAAAATAAAACTGTGTTGGGATATGGAAAGAATAACATAATAAACATAAGAATGAATGTCAAGAATTTTGCTCTTCGGCATGGCAATGGCCGACTGTAATGACAGGTGACAATTGTGACTGTAATGACAGGTGACAATTGTGACTGTAATGACAGGTGACAATTGTGACTGTAATGACAGGTGACAATTGTGACTGTAATGACAGGTGACAATTGTGACTGTAATGACAGGTGACAATTGTGACTGTAATGACAGGTGACAATTGTGACTGTAATGACAGGTGACAACTGTGACTGTGATAGTATGTGACAATTTTTACTTTGATGACATGTGACTGCTATGACAAGTGACAACTGTGACTATGATGGTATGTGACAATTTTGACTGTGATGACATGTGACTGCTATGACAGGTGACAGCTGTGGCTATGAAAACAGGTGACAATTGTGACTGATAACATGTGACATTTGTGACTGTGATGACACGTGGCAATTATGACTGATGACAATTGTGTCCATGATGATAGGTGACAACTGTGCTATGACAACAAGTGACAATGAAAACAAGATTATCATGACTTTCATAGCTTTCCCTGAACATAATTTTAAAAAGGTGTATGTGTCAGGCAGAGCAGCTGATGTGCTCACTTCTCACAGTGAGGTAAGTAGCTAATGTAATGTGCTCACTTCTCACACTGAAATCAGTGGTTCGTGCCTGGCTAGAGGTGCCCCACCCATTCAGGTGTAGCAATATGTTTCCAACTCCCCGTGGAGGTGGGGAAGGATGGGTGGCCTGGTATAAAGCTGACCACATGACTCTCTAGCATTTTAAAAGGTCAAGGAAAATATTAGCACTAACACCATACATAAAGGTATGATATGACAAGGCATTTTTAATATAATAATTATATTATATTATATTATTATATTATATTATATAGGGTTTTAACAAATAAGCAAATATATGGAACATATCTCCCATTCTCCATACAAACCTTAAGATCAGAATTTATAAATCCAGTATATGCTCCATTTTATTATATGCAGGCGAAACATGGAGAACCAACTGAAGATTCAAAGCAGACTGAGAGGATCTGAAGGAAGATGCCTTAGGAGAAATCTCTAAGAATACTCTGGGAAGAATGCATAGCAAATGAGGAAATAACCAAATGAACAGGCACTGAGAATATTACTCCGACTTTTCCAATCCCCGGGTTTACAAATTTTCACTTTTTTTCCCTTGTGCCAGATAATGAAACGTACAAGTCCTCTTCCGTTGTTTTATATCTCCATACGGAATGTCAATGGTTGAGAAGTTTGGTGGTATCAGGTTCTTCTGAAGATCCTTCAATGCACTGTAGTCCAGCAAATGGTGCTTAACAGTTTCTTCTTCTTGTCTGTTGCAGTGCATGCAGTATGGTGTGTGGTCAGCTGTCACTCTGTGTAAGTGCTTATTGAGGGTGATGTGCCTTGTTCACAACCTGAAAATTGTGCACTGGTCTCTACGACATAAGCTGTTGATGTGGTTGAGAACATTACAAAAGAGGTCAAAAGACAAAGATGGAAATGGCTGGGTCACATACTATGAATAGAAAACACGATACCCCTATACCACCTTGACTTGGATACCTCAAAGAGAAAGAAAGAGGGATAGGTCATCGGGGACATGGAGACGCACAACACAGGAAGAACTGAAGGAAGCAGGAAAGACATGGTTTGAGGTATCCAGAATTGCCCAAGATAAGTCTGGTTGGGGAACCTTTGTTGAAGACTTATGCTCCATTGGGAGTACAGAGGACCGATGATGAGATGATGATGATGATGATGAATTAATTATAACATTTATTTTTAAATGAGCATTTTAAGAAGTCTCTGATACCATAGAAAAAAAAGGATTAAAATAATAAGAGAAATCTGTAGTAAATGTCACAGAAAGAAAAGAGAAAACCCTGATTATTAGTACAGCAGAACAGTGTGACAGATTGTCACAAAGACACCTAGCAAACACTTAAAAAATCAGGCCTGCTGGCAGATCTCTAGAGAACAGAAGATGAAGCCAGTTCTCCCCTTACCTGCACATCTACCATCCAGTTCAGTGTAACCAACAGGGCAGTCCCCACACTTGTAACCGATGGTGTTGCTATTTGTTGGCTGAGAAGGGTCCAAGTCCATGCATTCCTGCCCAACTATGCAAGGCTGGTCAAGGCATTCGTTACGATTCTGCTCACAGTTAGCACCTGTGTTGAATTATTTTCAATTTTTAAAAACATTTATTCAGAAATTAAGTTTCTATATGGGCAAGAACAGAAAAGGCAATGGATAGGCTTTGTGGAAACCCTTGCAGAAGCCCCATGTGCCTCATCGACTTAAGTTTCAGATATATATAGAGAGAGACAGAGAGATAGAAAAAGACAGACAGACAGAGAGAGACAGACAGACAGACAGAGACAGAGAGACAGAAAGAGAGACAGAAAGAGAGAGACAGAAAAAGAGAGACAGACAGAGAAAGAGAGACAGACAGAGAAAGACAGAAAGAGAGGATCAGACAGGGAGAGACAGACAGAAATAGAGAGACACAGAAAGAGAGAGACAGAAAGAAAGTGACAGGCAGAGAGAGAGACAAAAAGAGAGAGACAGGCAGAGAGAGAGAGACAAAGACAGACAGAGACAAGACAGATACAGAGAGAGACAGACAGAGACAGACAGTCAGAGAGAGAGAGACAGAAAGAGAGAGAGGGATGTCCAACTGGTGGCCTGAAGGCTGTTTGAAGGCCTTCTTTTTGTAACCTGAAGTTATTCTTTCTTACATCTTACATCCTTCCCGTGCCGTTAAACATCACATAGGGCTCGCATGGCAGTTTTCCCGTCTTTGGTGAGCTTTTCAGCCTCATCAAGGGATTTTATGCCTACTAATTTGGCCTTTCTTAACAGTGTCCTCTTGAGAGTTTCACGTGGCCAACCTCTTTATTTACAAAGTTATTACACAAGTGTACTTTCTTTTATCAAAAAAAAAAAAAAAATTAATATTAGTCTTAAAATTATGAGTTTTTATGCTGCAAAAGAAAGAAATCATCACAGCTCCAACAGAATGTGTAGTTAATATTAAAAATCCCCGAAGCAAGTCATGTAATTCAGCAAAAACTAGTTGATTTTCATGTGTGTCCCCACTCAGCTTGTAGATACAGCTGTGGATCTCGGGCCCTGTCAAGCTCAACCCCCTTGTCTATTATCAGTGACTAGTCAGAACTGAAGTGTCTATGTCTATGACTGCCCGGAGCTGAAGTGTCTATGAGTGCTCAGGGCTGAAGTATCTATGTCAGTGATTGCTCACAGATGAAGTGTTCTTGTCAGTGGTTGCTCACAGATGAAGTGTTCTTGTCATGGTTGCTCACAGATGAAGTGTTCTTGTCATGGTTGCTCACAGATGAAGTATCTATGTCAGAGATTGCCAACAGATGAAGTATCTATGTCAGTGGTTGCTCACAGATGAAGTATCTATGTCAGTAATTGGTCAGAGATGAAGTATCTATGTCAGTAATTGGTCAGAGATGAAATATCAATGTCAGTGATTGCTCACAGATGAAGTATCTATGTCAGTGATTGCTCACAGATGAAGTATCTATGTCAGTGATTGCATATACTTCAAATAATCTGCATAAGTGCCTTCTGCAAAGTTTAAACATGTCTGGAATTTCTCAAGTAAATATGGAGTTACATATCTTGATTTTGTGCATGCTGAGACTTTGTGGACGACATTTGTCTACTATCAAGCAGACATATAAGGATATGAAAGATTTTTAAAAAAAACAGATTAACCCAAATTGCTAGCAAACAGGATTAAAGGTCAATGTAGGAAAGACAAAGTTAATGAAACAAAATGTGAACAATAGCAATGTACTGAGAGCAGATAACACGTTAGTGGGGTAGGTCAAGGAATTTGTGTAACTTGGCAGTAGAGTAGTAGAAGATGGAATCAACAGAGGACATCAACAAAAGGTTAACTACAGCAAACCAGGCTTTAGTAATCCTGCAGAATACATGAAGGTCCAAAAAAGCTGTGCATGAAAACGAACATCAGGATATTTAAGAGTCATGTCCTAAGTGTGCTACTCTGTGGACGTGAATGCTGGAAAATCACCAAAACCGTAGAAAACAAGCTGAACTATTTCCAGACTAAATGTTTACAAAGGATTAAAAGAATATTTTGGCCAAATACCATAAGAAATGACATTGTCTGCAGAAATGCTGATGAAGCCACTAATAGCAATTACTGATGAAAGATGTCGGCGATGGGACATGTGTTTCTGATTATTGATAACCCACTACCAAAAATAGCAATGAGATGGACACCACAGGGGAAAAGGAGTAAGGGTAGACCAAAGGAGACATGGAGAAGAACACCGTGAGTGAGTGAGTGAGTGGGTGAGGGAGGGAGTGAGTGAGTGGGTGAGGGAGGGAGGGAGTGGGTGAGGGAGGGAGGGGGTGAGTGAGTGAATGAGTGAGTGGGTGGGGGAGGGAGTGAGTGAGGGAAGGTGGGATGGAGTGAGTCTGTCTGTCTGAGGGAGTGAGTGAGTGAGTGAGTAAGGGAGGGAGGGAGTGAGGGAAGGATGGAGGGAGTGAGGGAGGGAGAGAGTGAGTGAGGGAGTGAGAGGGTGAGTGAGGGAAGGAGGGAGGGAGTGAGTCTGTCTGTCTTAGGGAGTGAGTGAGTGAATGAGTGAGTGAGGGAGGGGGAGGGAGGGAGTCTGTCTGTCAAATATAAACTGAGAGCCCTATACTGAAACAAAATAGGCAACAGTTAAACATTAACAAAAAACACAGACCTGTGTAACCAGTAGAACAATTGCAAGCATAAACAGAAAATCCATTGAACATGCTGTTTTCAGCAACCCTTGTCCTGTCACAGCTTCCTCCACTGAAGCAGTCTGGGCACACCACAACAGAAATGAACTCGGTGTTGGATGTACCACCTCTGGAGTCATTGACTCTGACGCTGAAAAAGAAACAAGATTGAAATAATACAGCCGACACTAAAACATTTTATGTTTGTGACTAATTGTGCTAACTTCATCCTGCTTAGTTTAACTCTGATACAACCTTTCATGTCACTATCACATTCATCAGACTTGCTTGCATCTTACATCCTTCTTGTGCTAGTATAGGGCTCAGATTGTAGTTCATCACATTCTTCTGCTTTCAGCAAGTTTTTCAGTCTCATCAAGGGATCTTATGCCCACTAATTTAGCTTCTCTCAACAGTGTTCTCTTTAGAGTGTCAAGCGGTAAACCTCTTTTTCTTTGTCCAGTTGTGTCCCATTTGGCAGCTTGTTTTGGGATTCTCTGATTGTTTCTTATCATGTAGCCAATATGTGTCCATCTCCTTTTTTTTTATCACTGATGAGATAAGTTGTTGTGTGCTCATCTTTCTGATTCTTATATCTTATATCTTATATCCTTCCCGTGCCGTTAGACGTCACATAGGGCTCGCAAAGTAGTTCGCCAATTTTTCCTGTCTTCGGCGAGTCTTTCAACCTCATCAAAGGATGTTATGCCTGTTAACTTGGCCTCTCTTAATAATGTCCTCTTTAGAGTTTCACGCGGTCTGCCCCTTTTTCTTCGGCCTGTTGTGTTCCACTTGATAGCTTGTTTTGGGATTCTCTGATCATTTCTTCTCATCAAGTGACCAACATATGTCCATCTCCTTTTCCTGATCACCCGTGAGACTGGTTGTTGTTCAGTCATCTGTCTTATCTCTGCATTGTTCTTGAATTCATTCCACTTGATGCCGAGTATTTTCCTTAGGCATTTGTTTTCAAAAGAGTCTAATTTCTTTTCTATTTCTTTAGTTGTTTTCCAGCTTTCGCATGCATAAATGAGGGTGGATATTACATTTGAATTGAATAGTCTTAACTTGGTTTTTGTGCTTATAACTTTTGAATTCCATATGTTCTCAAGATTCTTGAAGATTGATGCTGCTTTTGCAATTCTGATCCTAACTTCCTTTCTAGTGTCACCATCCTTGTCAATGTAGCTGCCAAGGTATGCAAATTGATTGACTTCTTCAATATCTGTCCCTTCTATGTGTATTTTTCCATTTTGATTGATGGGAATTTTCATTATCTTTGTTTTGTCCTTGTTAATTTCAAGTCCTATTTTGCTAGCCAGTGAAGATAGGCTATCTGTTTTTTCTTGCATGGAATTCACATTATTACTGATAAGAGTTATGTCATCAGCAAAATCAAGATCTTCTAGTTGGGTCCCATGTACCCAGTCAATACCTGTGTTACCTGTGCAGCATTTTGTCATTATGAAGTCTATTGTAATCCCAAAAAGTAAAGGAGACAGTATATCTTTCTGATTACTTAATATTATTTAGAAAATTATCTCCCCTTTCCATCTTAACTATTGATCCAGTTTGTCAGTTATTTCATCTTAGACAATGGTGTGAAGTTTTTGTTAAGTGATTTTCATTATTCTCTGAGCATCTCTAATCAAACACAAAAACAAAGATGGTCTATACAGAGGTGACAAAAGAGGAAAGACAAAGAGGGAGGGATCTAGATAATGATGAAGAAGATATATGTGCTCTAGGAGTTGACAAAAGAGGACAGACAAAGAGGGAGGGATCTAGATAACGATGAAGAAGATATATGTGCTCTAGGAATCAACAACTGGCATGGCAAAATCAAGAACTGAGAGGAATGGAGATGTGTCTTGTCTGCAGTAATGAGCCTCTATGGCTCAGAAAGCTGCTAAAAGCAGATTTATACTGAAGGATTTGAGTCTGTCCATAGATGTCCCAGTAACCCAGCTGTAGAAATTGGTACCCTTCTGGCTCTTTCTGGATATGGGGAAGAAAAAGCGACCAAGTGCAATGCTGACCACACCACCCAGTCATGCACCAACAAGTCATGGAAAATATGGGCACTAACACTATGCCCTTAGATGCCTCTGTGGCTATGCTTCTGATCCAGTGACTTTTCTGTTGATGATCACTTGATCATTTTTGTTGATTATTTCCCCTTGGTCTCCCTCAGAATCCTTTTGCCCCCCCCCCCATTTTCTAGTTACATAAGGTTCTTTAAAAGTGATATATCATATAACTTAATCTAAAATCACTGTTTTAACTTGATGTTTATTTTCAAAATTTTCACCATAGAACCAGCTATCAGGCTCACGGTTTCATGAAGGTCAGTAAACTAACCAATCAACACCCTGCTACCATCAATAAACAAACCAATCAACACCCTGCTACCATTAATAAACTATCCAATCAATGCCTGCTTATCATCATCAAAATAACCAATTGAAACACATTACCATCAGTAACCAACCAATCAAAGCCTGCTATCATCATTAAAAATGTTTAAGAAAAAAGCAGGGACAGCATTCTTAATTAATGAGCACACAGTTGTAACGTTTCGGTTTGCACCCTCACCATACAAAAACATACAGGACAAAGAAATAAGGAAAAGAAGATAAAATGCAAATTCACATGAATGCTGTACAACAAGCAGGAATGGAAAAAAAAAAAGAATAAATGGAGAACTTAGCTGTGACTTGTAAGAAGCTGTGCCCAAGAGTGCGTGTGGGAGAGTGCCGAAAATGCTTAAATGGAGACTTGCAATGTGAGATAGATAGGCAGTAAACAGGGGATGGGGACCATGGAAAGGATAGAGAGTGATACAGTAGTAATCTAGTCAAGAGATGGGTGAGTGGAATAGGTGAATGTGGTTGGGGTAGAGGGTTTGTAATCTAATGCAGTGAAAAGGTTCTGAAATATGTGTTGCAGATGAGGAAAGGGTAGAACTTATTGTAGTACAGAGGGAATATGATTGTGGAGAAAGGAATTGTTAAGTGTAGCTGAATTTTTCAAATTCAAGCCATGTGGTTCCAGCATTCCATATTCCTGAATATAGCAGTTCTCAAATGCTAAGTGGCTTCTGTCATCAGAGTGACATTGCTTAACAGCTGTTACCAGAAAATCAGTACTGCCTCTGGTGTTGGGGGCCATTAAAATGATTAGGGACTGGTTTAGAAGCATGCTGGGTAATATCACACAGATGTTTTTGCATGCGGTCACCTAATCTGAGACCAGTTTCACCAATATGAGTTATCCTACATCTTTTGCACACAGTGATATACATTATGTTACGGGGCTTGCATGTGACTCCCTCATGGAGAGTGAGGATAGTTTTGGGAAAAGACTACAGGGCAAGTGACAGAGCAAGGATGGTTGCATTTTCTGATACCAGCAAATGCAGGATTCCACTTCAGGTGGCCATGGATGAGGATGTCCTTAAGATTTTGTTCCCATTTGAAGGCTAACAGGGGTGGATCAGAGAAGATGTCACAGGTATCAGGGTTGAGTTGTATTAGTGGCAGATGCAAATAAAGGACTTTCTTAACCATCTGGCCATGTGAGTGAAAATGAAGCACTATTTTGATTCTGTCAGAAGAATGTCACATTTTTTTTTTTTTTTCTGAACGCCTCTTTGTGGCTCACTTTTTGGATACGGTTGAATGCTTTCTAAAGGAGTTTTTCTGGATTATGGTTGTGAAGAAAAAAATTCTAAAAATTTTTTTGATTGGTCCATAAAGTCCATATCATCTTGATGTAAGTGGCAAAAGATGAAGGATCCAAGAGTATAGGATGGAATCCTTACAAGGTTCAGAATGAGAGAATGGTTATACAGTTATGCGCTTAATTTTATATACTTATACACTGATTATTTATTCATGTGTCAATAAAAAAAAACCAGTAGCCAATTCAAGCATGCAGCATGTGAAATAACAGCAATACTGTTCTGTATTGGACCATATCAATCTCAGTCAATGATAAGATATTTATTCTGTAATCTCTTTTCCATAAATTTTTCACAGAGATAAAAATTTTACTCTACAACTTAACCTACGCAATCTGGACAGGTTTCATCACATCAGGAATGTAGACTATAGTTCCATCATCTGTTATACTGACATTCTCATTATTTCCACTGACAAGAATATACGTGATGTTGTCTCCATCTAGATCATTTGCCAGAACGGATATGTTGGCTTGCTGGCCAGCAACTACTTCCCAGACACCAGCACTATTGAGTCCATTTGATACTGTCACATTTGGCAAACTGTTGGCTAAATGAAGAGATTTTTAAAAAAAATTATTTTAAGTTTAACAGTCAAGAAAATCTAATTTTAAAAAAAATTTCACCATAACTTTGACAGTAGCTACTAAAAATATAAATGCTCTTCTCATAAAAGAAAGTGAAGATTGGTTTTGGTGTATGGTGTAGTTGTACAAAAATTTATAATATTAGAGAAAAAATGGAAAGAAAAATGAAAAACTAGTCAAAGTAAGTCACAAAGATATGCAAGATAAAATAAACAAGTTAACCCAGAATGCAAACAACATAGGACTAAAGATCAATGTAGGAAAGACAAAGTTAATGAAGCAAAATGTGAACAACAGAAATGTACTCAGAGTAGATAACAAGTTAGTGGAGGAGGTCAACGAATTTGTATACCTTGGCAGCAGAGTAGTAGAAAATGGAGACAGCACAGAGGACATCAACAGCAGACTTACTAGAGCAAACCAGGCTTTTGCAATGCTACAGAATATATGGAAATCAAATAAACTAAGCATAAATATGAAAATCAGGATATTTAAGAGTAATGTTCTAAGTGTACTACTCTATGGAAGTGAGTGCTGGAAAATCACCAAAACCATAGAAAACAAGTTGAATTCTTTCCAGACTAAATGTTTACGTAGAATTAAAAAAATATTTTGGCCAAACACCATAAGAAATAACATTTTATTGGCAGAAATGCAGATGAAACCACTGACAACAATTATTGAGGAAAGACGCTGGCGATGGTTGGGACATGTGCTCCGAATGACAGACAACTCACTACCAAAAATAGCACTAAGATGGACACCACAGGGGAGCAGAAGTAAGGGTAGACCAAAAGAGACATGGAGAAGAACAACAGAAAGGATGTTGAGCAATAGAGGGCTCACCTGGGCAAGAGCAGAAAAAAAGGCGAAAGACAGGCATTTGTGGAAAACCCTTGCGGAAGCCCCATGTGCCCTGGGCACTTAAGGTTCAGAGAGAGAGAGAGAGTCAAAGTAAACAAATGCACCAAATATTTCTGCAAAACACCTTCTACAGGGACAAAAGATACCATAAAACAAGGAACAAATGTGATTTTAAAATGTCAGGACTATGCTAACAACAGGAAAGCTAATGAACACAGCTTTATGATCTAAAAAAATGTGTTTGGCCAAGGTGTTTTTAGATGTGTTCTATTTTGTTTTGGACCACAGCTACGTATGGTAGTTGTAAAGTCATAAACATACTCTCAACAGCATAAATGGCATGGTTTTAATATGTTGTTTTTAAATATAACAATGATGACCTACCCAATGCAGTCTTTGTTGTGGCTGACTCTTCATTTGTATTGTTGGTGTTTTTAGCAAACTCTTCATCTTTGGTTGTCAAAAGATCAAAAATACAGGCATCATTTTCAGCTCCACATATATTCTTTGCAGCTTCTACCTCGGTGTCATTAAAATCTTCTAAAAATAGAGGCACAAAGTCTGGATGCATGTAATCTGTCGCAGATTCTCCTTCATTGTACTTGAAAATTGTATTATTGATAGTGACTTCCCCTTGAGAAAAAAAGGAAAGAAACCAGCAACTGTTACTGATGTAACCAAAAAAAAAAAAAACAGACTATTCTAGAGAAATATAAAATTTATCAGGTCAACGAATTTGTATACCTTGGCAGCAGAGTAGTAGAAAATGGAGACAGCACAGAGGACATCAACAGCAGACTTACTAGAGCAAACCAGGCTTTTGCAATGCTACAGAATATATGGAAATCAAATAAACTAAGCATAAATATGAAAATCAGGATATTTAAGAGTAATGTTCTAAGTGTACTACTCTATGGAAGTGAGTGCTGGAAAATCACCAAAACCATAGAAAACAAGTTGAATTCTTTCCAGACTAAATGTTTACGTAGAATTAAAAAAATATTTTGGCCAAACACCATAAGAAATAACATTTTATTGGCAGAAATGCAGATGAAACCACTGACAACAATTATTGAGGAAAGACGCTGGCGATGGTTGGGACATGTGCTCCGAATGACAGACAACTCACTACCAAAAATAGCACTAAGATGGACACCACAGGGGAGCAGAAGTAAGGGTAGACCAAAAGAGACATGGAGAAGAACAACAGAAAGGATGTTGAGCAATAGAGGGCTCACCTGGGCAAGAGCAGAAAAAAAGGCGAAAGACAGGCATTTGTGGAAAACCCTTGCGGAAGCCCCATGTGCCCTGGGCACTTAAGGTTCAGAGAGAGAGAGAGAGTCAAAGTAAACAAATGCACCAAATATTTCTGCAAAACACCTTCTACAGGGACAAAAGATACCATAAAACAAGGAACAAATGTGATTTTAAAATGTCAGGACTATGCTAACAACAGGAAAGCTAATGAACACAGCTTTATGATCTAAAAAAATGTGTTTGGCCAAGGTGTTTTTAGATGTGTTCTATTTTGTTTTGGACCACAGCTACGGGCATACAGCTGTCTTTTTCCCATATGGTAGTTGTAAAGTCATAAACATACTCTCAACAGCATAAATGGCATGGTTTTAATATGTTGTTTTTAAATATAACAATGATGACCTACCCAATGCAGTCTTTGTTGTGGCTGACTCTTCATTTGTATTGTTGGTGTTTTTAGCAAACTCTTCATCTTTGGTTGTCAAAAGATCAAAAATACAGGCATCATTTTCAGCTCCACATATTTTCTTTGCAGCTTCTACCTCGGTGTCATTAAAATCTTCTAAAAATAGAGGCACAAAGTCTGGATGCATGTAATCTGTCGCAGATTCTCCTTCATTGTACTTGAAAATTGTATTATTGATAGTGACTTCCCCTTGAGAAAAAAAGGAAAGAAACCAGCAACTGTTACTGATGTAACCAAAAAAAAAAAAAACAGACTATTCTAGAGAAATATAAAATTTATCAGGTCGACGATTCTTGACTTTGACCTCATACATACACACGCACACACATACAAACCAGTAATCATAACTGGTATAGGGAAAACTGACTATTCTAGATTTACGGACAAATTTATCAGGTCAGTACTTCTTGATTTTGACCTCCCTGTAGAAAAAACAAAAACAAACTGTAAGTGTTGTTATGCGAGAGAAAAATTAAGTTAAAGGGATGATAGAATTACCAGCTCTGTTAATCAAACATGGCTCAGACAAGAGAACCAAACATGGCTCAGACCAGAGAGTCAAACATGGCTCAGACCAGAGAATCAAACATGGCTCAGACCAGAGAACCAAACATGGCTCAGACAAGAGAATCAAACAGGACTCAGACCAGAGAATCAAACATAGCTCAGACAGGAGAACCAAACATGGCTCAGACAAGAGAACCAAACATGGCTCAGACCAGAGAATCAAACAGGGCTCAGACAAGAGAACCAAACATGGCTCAGACCAGAGAACCAAACATGGCTCAGACCAGAGAATCGAACAGGGCTCAGACAAGAGAACCAAACATGGCTCAGACCAGAGAATCAAACAGGGCTCAGACCAGAGAATCAAACAGGGCTCAGACCAGAGAACCAAACATGGCTCAGACAAGAGAACCAAACAGGGCTCAGACCAGAGAATCAAACATGGCTCAGACCAGAGAATCAAACATGGCTCAGATCCGAGAATCAAACATGGCTCAGATCTGAGAATCAAACATGGCTAAAACCCTATCCTACTCTCCCTCTTTGCTCCTACATGCAGAATGCATCTGCCTGACTGTTATTGCTACTTGTGCCTAGCTAGTATTGCTACTTGTGCCTAGCTAGTATTGCTACTTGTGCCTAGCTAGTATTGCTACTTGTGCCTAGCTAGTATTGCTACTTGTGCCTAGCTAGTATTGCTACTTGTGCCTAGCTAGTATTGCTACTTGTGCCTAGCTAGTATTGCTACTTGTGCCTAGCTAGTATGCTACTTGTGCCTAGCTAGTATTGCTACTTGTGCCTAGCTAGTATTGCTACTTGTGCCTAGCTAGTATTGCTACTTGTGCCTAGCTAGTATTGCTACTTGTGCCTAGCTAGTATTTCTACTTATGCCTGGCTTTTGTTGATACTACTGCCTGTCTGTTACTACTACTTCTGCCTGTCTGTTACTGCATCTTCTGCTTGGCTGTTATAGCTATTTTTGCATGGCTATTATAACTCCTTCTGCCTGACTGTTACTGCTACTTCTGCCTGTCTATTACTGCTATTTCTACCTGTCTAATACTGCTACTTCTGCCCATCTATTACTGCTACTTCTGCCTTTCTAATATTGGTACTTCTGCCTGGCTATTACTGCTACTACTGCCTGTCTATTACTGCTACTACTGCCTGTCTATTACTGCTACTACTGCCTGTCTATTACTGTTACTACTGCCTGTCTATTACTGCTACTACTGCCTGTCTATTACTGCTACTACTGCCTATTACTGCTACTACTGCCTGTCTATTACTGCTACTACTGCCTGTCTATTACTGCTACTACTGCCTGTCTATTACTGCTACTACTGCTTGTCTGTTACTGTTACTACTGCCTGTCTATTACTGCTACTACTGCCTGTCTGTTAATGCTACTACTGCTTGTCTGTTACTGTTACTACTGCCTGTCTATTACTGCTACTACTGCTTGTCTGTTACAGCTACTTCTGCCTGTCTAATATTGCTAATTCTGCCTGGCTATTACCGCTAATTATGTCTGTCTATTATTTCTACATAAGCCTAGCTATTGCTATTTTTTGTCTGACTATGACTGCTACTTATGCCTGCTATTATTGCTACTTTTGCCTTACTATTACTGGTACTTATGCCTTGCTATTACTGCTACTTTTGCCTGACTATTACTGCTACTTCTGCCAGGCCAACTAGGTGTATATCATTTTACTAATGCTAGTAAGGTAGTCTGTAAAGCCTCCTTCTGGGGAACACTCTGGGAAATGAAGTGACTGTGTAAGCTCAACACACCAAGGCAGAGAAGAATTACACTCAAGATTCCAGTTATAATAAGGAGAAGTGAAACTGCTAGTCCAAAATATAAGAAACAGAGACTGATAAATTCGCAAGATCTGAACAGTAAGAATACGTGAAAACAATGGACAAAATAGAAATGCAACAGATAAGAAACACAATAAAATAGATTTATCTAATGGTGACGTTTAACGGCATGGGAAGGATATAAGATAAGAACATATAAATTTTAAAATGTCATTAATGAGATTTATCTGGCTTGACAGCTAAAAATAGCAACAAACTTTAAAATGCTATTAATGAGATCTATTTGCCATTTTACAAAACTTAACATGCAAATTTATAAGCAGTAACTTTTAAGACAGAATGTGAAAAATAAGTTGGAGGAACTTAAAAAAGAAAGAAAAGAAAATTAAACAAGTCATGCTCATGTATCTTTGTGAAAGAAAAGTTGCAAAAGAGATGCAGTATCAAATTTCATACTCCAGCAGAAGGAGCGACATTATAGACACAAGAGGGCAACACTCTTATCCATTTGGCTATGAGTAGACTCCCCTGCCATATTTACAGTCATGTGCTGCATAATGTCTTTTTCAGACAATGTCTGTCTGCGTATACACCTGTGGCCCCTTAATGTTAAAAAAGAATTCAAAATTCAAAACTGGAGAACAGGACATAGAGGATGTAACCGAATGTGGTGAGCTCTATAGTTTCTTGTAGGCAACACATGTGTACCATGTAAATAAAATGATTGCACTAGCAGGTGCCATATCATAGTACATTACAATGTCAGTACAGATATACTACATTATTCCATAGTTTTGCTAAATATATAATCCAGTGTTCACACAATGTCCAAATCACATAATGTCTTATTTTAAAGAACATACTGTGGATGTTATGTGGCACAAGACTGTATTTTCAAAATGCATCCTGCTTATTAAACTTGAAAGTTTCTATATAATATATAAAACTGAATCAACTCTTACATTTTTTGCCAAAGTTTTCAAATATTTTCCTCTGTTCCTTCGGGTCTAAATAAAGGATAGTCCCATCTGGCAACTGGAAGTCATCTGATGAATTGCCATTGAAATTACCCAGCAGTCCTTTGAGTTTACCTCTGAGCGTCTTGTCAACCTCCACGCTGACCTCCAAGCTCTTGTTTCCCATAGAAATTTTTAAACCAACTCCTAAAGAACATTTTTAAAAAAATGATTTATTAACAAAACAATATTTAAAAAAACAGATTATTAACACTTTCAATATTTAATTAAGAAACACCACTTTTCTTTCTTACTCTCTCTTTCTAAAAATCTAAGAGAAACTGAAAAATTCAGCTGATTCACAACTTCAGTTACTGGGTTTTCTTCAACCACAGTTACTTCTCTTTTACTTTACCTTTATACTGTATGCCATGTAATATTTCTGAAGTATAATTAAATAAAATTCTTTTATCCTTGACATAATTAATAACACTGTATTCGATGTGAGTAGGGTGTCTGAGTGGCGAAGTGGTTAGTGCACTGGTCTCTCATGGTGACGGTCGGGGGTTCGAATCTGGCCGGCGGCACCCCAGTCACCCAGATGTAGAAATGGGTACCCGATTCTTCTGGAGTTGGGGAAGGAAAGGCAGCCAGGCATGATACTGACCATATCACCCTCTAGTGTGCTGACAGGTCAAGGAAAATATGGGCACTAACACTATATCCCTATGTGCCTCTAAGGCATGACAGGGTTACGTATATATATATATATATATATATATATATATATATATATATACTAGTGTATATTATGGAAGTTTTAAGTGTCAGTGGAACACTAGTTATAAAAGTCAATCAAACACTAATTATAAAAGTCAATGGAACACTAGTATAAAGGTCAGTGGAACTATAAAAATCAGTGGAACACTATTATAAAGGTCAATGAAACACTAGTTATAAAGATCAATGGAGCAATATTTTTTTTTATTTTGAGCATAAAAGTGGGTAAAATCTGCTGTAATTTTATGAGAGGCAGTAAAACCAGATAAGAAATGAAAAAAAAACACTGGAAAAAAAACACACTGAAGGACAACAAATACTTGTAACAATACTGCAAAATGCTTTCTGAGAGGCAAAAAGAGAAAATGGAAAAGTATGTGAATCTTACATCCTTTCTGTGCCATTAAACATCACATAGGGCTCACATAGTTGATTGCCAAGTTTTCCTGTTCTCAGCGACTCTTCCAACTTCATCAAGGGATGTTATGCCCACTAAACTGGCTTCTCTTAACAATTTCCTCTTTAGAGTTTCACGTGGTCGACCTCTTTTTCTTCGGCCTGTTGTGCTCCACCTGATACCTTGTTTTGGTATTCTCTGATTGTTTCTTCTCATCATGTGACTGATATATATCCATGTCCTTTTTTCTGATTTCCCATGAGACCGGTTGTTTTTCAGTCATCTATCTTATCTCTGCATTGTTCTTGAATTCGTTCTACTTTATACCAGGTATTTTCCTTAGGCATTTGTTTTCAAAAGAGTCTAATTTATTGTCTAATTCTTTAGCTGATTTCCAGCTTTTGCATGCATAAATGAAGGTGGATATCACATTTGAATTGAATAATCTTAACTTGGTTTTTGTGCTTATAAATTTTTGAATTCCATATGTTTTCAAGATTTTTTAAGAACAATGCTGCTTTTTCAATTTGAATTCTAACTGTGAATACAGAACATACAAAAAAAAAAATAACTAGTCTATCTGTATATTAAACTGTAATGTACTTTACTTAAATTCTGCATTTTCAATCAAATATTTTATTCTCTCTCTCAAAGTTCTTGCTGAAAGACATAGGATGTCATGTCCTTCCATAACACTCGATCCCTTGTGCATTCAAACAGGCCTGAATAGTGCTCCTCCTCTAGCCTGCCTCTCCTCCAAACATTCCCCACAAAAGTAGACTGTCATTTTCTGGCCCTACAGAATTAAATTGTCATTTTCTGGCCCAACAGAATTAGATTGTCATTTTCTGGCCCTATACAATTAGATTGTCATTTTCTGGCCCCACAGTATTAGACTGTCATTTTTTGGTCCTACAGAATTAAACTGTCATTTTCTAGCCCAACAGAATTAAATTGTCATTTTCTGGCCCAACAGAATTAAATTGTCATTTTCTGGCCCTACAGAATTAGATTGTCATTTTCTAGCCCTACAGAATTAGATTGTCATTTTCTGATCTTCGTTATAATTTTCCATGTTTCTTTTGCCTCTTTCAGAATTGCTTTTTTTTTATTTTCTCACTGTCCATGATGTCTTCAGCATGCTTATTAAGAACCACATTTCAGCCGATTTCAAATTTTTGATAAGATATAGATTTTATATATTTAATGCGGTTCTAAGGACTGTTATTGCCAGAGGTGGGGTGGAGAATTCGATCTCCACTCCAATGGCGTGCGTCTCAAACAGCCTCTGGCAGTCAAGTCCAGCTCCTGGCCTTCCCGTGGCAGAACTGTTTAAACTGACAGGAGATGGGGCGAGGGCGAATATCTGGCGCCTGAAAACCAGATACTTAGGGTAGATGAGTGGCACGTTTGGTAGCTCATCTACCGCTGCTGACGAGATTCTTCAGCTGCCGTGCGTGGAGTGGTGCTCCTCCCGGCCAATGAAGAAAGGTGCAAATGGGGTTGCCGGCAGCACCACTGCGGAAAAGGTGGTAGAAATGATAAAGCGAAGCAAACAGTCAAATCATGGCACCTCTGGTCTGGAGGTCAGCCACGTCCTGAGTGTAGTCATATCGGGTGAAATGCATGAACCGGCTTGTCCCAGAGGTTAAGACACTGCTGGCGAGACTCTTCGAATGCCGCACGTGGAGTGAAGCTCCTCCAGATCAAGGAAGAAAATGCGGAAAAGAAATAAAGGTTGTTGTGTGGCGCCGACGTGAAAAGGTGGTGGAAAGGATAATGTGAAATTTAATCGGTATGTCCAGTAGTATCACTGCGAGAGCTACACATACCACGGCGCCTCTGCTCTAGAGGCCGGCCACGTCCGAAATACACCTACACTGGTGAAATTTGCCTAAACCGGCACACACCAGGGGTGGAACTTGATGGCTAAACATGTCATGCCACCTCCGCTCTAGAGGTCGGTCACGCCTGATATACACTCATACTGGTGAAATATGCCTAAACCGGCTCACACCAGGGGTGAATCTTGAAGGCTATGCATGTCACAGTACCTCTGCTCTAGAGGTCAGTCACGTCCCAAACACGCCCATACTGGGTTAATATGCCTAAACCGGCTCAACCCAGGGGTAGAAGTCACTAGTGGCGAGGATTTGTCCTCCTGGACAAAAGCTCCATCCTGGTCACAACTAGGAAGGGTAGCGGCCACGACCACAAAATGCTGAAGTCAGAGACACTGGTCCAGGGCAGTCTAGATAGGCAACCACCTCTCACCCGGTGGGGATGTTTGCATATCTTAATCACGCTGAGGTTTTCCGGTGAGAAAGTCCAACTCTGGACTGGATGGGCAACCACCTCTCACCCGGCGGTGATACACGGGTATCTCAAAACACGTCGAGGTTTTCCAGTGAGAAGGTCCAACTCTGGCCTGGGTGGGCTACCACCTCTCACCCAGCGGGGATACACTGATATCCTAAACATGTCGAGGTCTTCCGGTGAGAAAGTCCAACTCTAGACTAAACTGGTGCAACAAAAACCATGGTGTCACGCAATCCCGCTTCTGAGACCCACCAAGAATACAGACTCAAGCCCTGCGATACTCTGAACCTCCTGTGGTCCTCTCGGGGATCTCATGTGGTCCTTTCGGGGACTGCACAGGAGACCACGGGACCTAATGAGGACCACAGGTGTAAATCCAGTAGGATCACAGGGCGGTCTTGGTGGTAGAAGCGAACAAAGAAGAAGAGGAAGATATATTTAATGCCAATGATTGCGTTGTTTGTTTTCTTCCTTTTCATTACCTTTTTTTTGTCCAGAATTCCTACCTGTAAAACCTACAATCTGTAATCACAGACTGGCATCCCAACACTCCGGGCATTCCCTTGTGTGCTTTACCTTCTCTTTCAAGACACACTGAAATGTGTGCCTGTTGATGGAGCCAGTCACACACTGGTTGTGAGTAACGCACGCAAAACCACTTCACTTAAAAAAAAAAAAGAAATGTCCACTTCCCCTCTCCTCCCCCAAATCAATCATCCTCCAGATGTGTCCCTTCCCTTCTCCTCCCCCAAATCAATCATCCTCCAGATGTGGTTGTTGTCATTCAACCCGATGTTGTCCTCCATGCACAGCCTGTCCAAGATAACTCTTGCCATTTCCCCCTTGTCTGTTCTTAGGGTTGCCCACCTTCCCACTGCATCTGACTCCCGCATGACCTCGGCAGTAGATCCATGTCAAAGTGGATAACCGAGAGCCCTGTGGAAGAAATGGCTCTTGGTTCTCTGTAACATGCTTTGTTTGTTACATTGGCCGTTGTGAGTTGGCCTGCTCGACCAACCAGGAAGTTGATTCCGAGGCAGCCTGCACCTCCATTCTCGTGCTCGAAGTGTGTGGTTGCGTAGATTCCTATTCACTCACAATCTACCAAATAACATTTTAATCTAATACATGCTAAGAGTTCTAAAGTGGTCATCATTACATTCATTTGAATAATATAGGAAAATATACCAATAGGAAAAGAAACAATGAGGTATTGTGTTTCATTCCTGTCTTCTCTGTTAACTGTGAAGTTTTCCAGAAATTTGGTGAAGTTCCCGGAAGCATAAAATTCTGTTGTAAGGTCGATGCCATCAGCAAACACCACCATCTCTGGAGAAGACAAAAATAACGTGGTCAGCTGACACGGTACAGACCTGGGAGGAGACCACTTGTCATAAAACTTAATGAGAGTAGTGAAGGTGATTATATAACACCTTACATGGTGACATGAAGAAGTAACAACTTACATGGTAAAATGAAGAAGTGGCAACTTACATGGTAACATACAGAAGTAACAACCTATATGGTAACATAAAGAAGTAACAACTTATATGGTAACATAAAGAAGTAACAACCTATATGGTAACATAAAGAAATAACAACCTATATGGTAACATAAAGAAGTAACAACTTATATGGTAACATAAAGAAGTAACAACTTATATGGTAACATAAAGGAGTAACAACTTATATGGTAACATAAAGAAGTAACAACCTATATGGTAACATAAAGGAGTAACAACCTATATGGTAACATAAAGAAGTAACAACTTATATGGTAACATAAAGAAGTAACAACTTATATGGTGACATAAAGAAGTAACAACCTATATGGTAACATAAAGGAGTAACAACCTATATGGGTAACATAAAGAAGTAACAACTTATACGGTAACATAAAGAAGTAACAACCTATATGGGTAACATAAAGAAGTAACAACTTATATGGTAACATAAAGAAGTAACAACCTATATGGTAACATAAAGAAGTAACAACCTATATGGTAACATAAAGAAGTAACAACTTATATGGTAACATAAAGAAGTAACAACTTATATGGTAACATAAAGAAGTAACAACTTATATGGCAACATAAAGGAGTAACAACCTATATGGTAACATAAAGAAGTAACAACCTATATGGTAACATAAAGAAGTAACAACCTATATCGTAACATAAAGAAGTAACAACTTATATGGTAACATAAAGAAGTAACAACTTATATAGTTATAAATAAGTAACAACTTATATAGTTATAATGTAATGATGTAACAACTTACATAGTAACATGATGAAGTAACAGCTTTCACAAACATCTTTATAGCCCCTATATCACAGTTTGTGACACATACCTAAATAGCCCCTATATCACAACTTGTGACACATGCAGCTGTTACATCACACTTTGTGACATAAGTAACACCTACGTGTTTTATTTCTAGATAACTCCACTTGAAATTTTGCCTCATTTCCTTCTTGAGCAGCAAAGGCAACAAACACCGTAGCATTTGTCAGATCTCCATCTTTGTCCGTAACTCGGTCTGTTCTAGCCTGTGATGGGAATGCATTGCTTTATTTTTTACTCACTTTCAAACATACAAAAATATGAAACAAACATATAAGTTTAATATTTGTCATTCAATGTACATATCTGTCATGGGCAGTTGCAAGCAGGTTATGGTGGCTATTTTTTCAGTCCTTACGTGAAGCTGAAAAGCAAGGGATGTGGAATACTTCTTTAGCAGATTCCACCACCATGGGGACTATGGCAATTCCTGCCCCATTAGCCAGGCTAGGTTTGTTACCGGAAGTACCATGGGAGAAGTGAGACAGGGTCTTGATCAGCTATGCTAGCTTGTCAACTGTAGATACTGACTGCCAAATTGGACAGCGTCTTCTTCTTCTTCTTCAGCTTTCCGAGCCTATTAAGGCTCACTGCTGCAGATAAAGTTCACCTCCATTCCTCTCTATATTCCTAATCTTCCCTCTCCAGTTGGTGACACCAATTTCTTTTATATCCTCTTCTATGTTGTCTTTCCATCTCTGTCTTGGTCTATACCTTGGTCTTGTTTCCCTCATCTCTTGTGCATACACATACATCATTTTCGTTTGTCTGTTCTCTTTCATTCCTTCTACATGCCTCAGCCAGCATAGTCTGTTCAGTTTTAAGACATTTATAATTCGTTTGGATTTAAGTTCAGTGTTATTTCTATCTACTATCTCCAGATCTTTTTTCTCTGTATAGCAAGAATATTCTAAGAATGATAATCACAGAACCAGGCATAACAACTGGAGGATACAATATTAACAGCCTTCGGTATGCTGACGACACAGTACCGATAGCTGAGAACCAACAAGACCTGCAAAATCTCTTGGATAAAATCGCCAAAGAAAGTGAACAGAAAGGCCTTACTTTGAACATCAAAAAGACAGAACTACGGTTATATCTAAGAAACAGAATCCACCAGCATGCAGTATAAAATTAAACAGAACTATTCTAACGCAGGTGCAGAAATTCAAATACCTTGGAGCAGTAATAACTTCAGATGGGAAATGCAGAACAGAAATTACGAACAGAATAGGCCAAGCAAAGACTGCATTTCAGAGAATAAGTAACAACTTATACAGTTATAATGTAATGATGTAACAACTTACATAGTAACATAATGAAGTAACAGCTTTCACAAACATCTTTATAGCCCCTATATCACAATTTGTGACACATACCTAAATAGCCCCTATATCACAACTTGTGACACATGCAGCTGTTACACCACACTTTGTGACATAAGTAACACCTACGTGTTTTATTTCTAGATAACTCCACTTGAAATTTTGCGTCATTTCCTTCTTGAGCAGCAAAGGCAACAAACACCGTAGCATTTGTCAGATCTCCATCTTTGTCCGTAACTCGGTCTGTTCTAGCCTGTGATGGGAATGCATTGCTTTATTTTTACTCACTTTCAAACATACAAAAATATGAAACAAACATATAAGTTTAAAATTTGTCATTCAATGTACATATCTGTCATGGGCAGTTGCAAGCAGGTTATGGTGGCTATTTTTTCAGTCCTTAAGTGAAGCTGAAAAGCAAGGGATGTGGAATACTTCTTTAGCAGACTCCACCACCATGGGGACTATGGCAATTCCTGCCCCATTAGCCAGGCTAGGTCTGTTACCGGAAGTACCATGGGAGAAGTGAGACAGGGTCTTGATCAGCTATGCTAGCTTGTCAACTGTAGATACTGACTGCCAAATTGGACAGCATCTTCTTCAGCTTTCCAAGCCTATTAAGGCTCATTGCTGCAGATAAAGTTCACCTCCATTCCTCTCTATATTCCTAATCTTCCCTCTCCAGTTGGTGACACCAATTTCTTTTATATCCTCTTCTATGTTGTCCTTCCATCTCTGTCTTGGTCTATCCCTTGGTCTTGTTTCCCTCATCTCTTGTGCATACATCATTTTCATTTATCTGCTCTCTTTCATTCATTCTACATGCCTCAGCCAGCATAGTCTGTTCAGTTTTAAGACATTTATAATTCGTTTGGATTTAAGTTCAGTGTTATTTCTATCTACTATCTCCAGATCTTTTTTCTCTGTACAGCAAGAATATTCTAAGAGTGATAATCACAGAACTAGGCATAACAACTGGAGGATACAATATAACAGCCTTTGGTATGCTGACAACACAGTACTGATAGCTGAGAATCAACAAGACCTGCAAAATCTCTTGGATAAAATCGCCAAAGAAGGTGAACAGAAAGGCCTTACTTTGAACATTAAAAAGACAGAGACTATGGTTATATCTAAGAAACAGAATCCACCAGCATGCAGTATAAAATTAAACAGAACTATTCTAAAGCAGGTGCAGAAATTCAAATACCTTGGAGCAGTAATAACTTCAGATGGGAAATGCAGAACAGAAATTAGGAACAGAATAGGCCAAGCAAAGACTGCATTTCAGAGAATGAGAAACATATTATCCAACACATCCTTATCAATGAATGTTAGAAAACGAGCCCTAAAATGCAATATTGAAGCTATTTTGTTATATGGAAGTGAATCATGGACAATAGGCAGGTCTGCACAAAAATCATTGGAAGCAGCAGAAATGTAGTTTATTAGAAGAATGTTGCGAATCCCCTGGACAGCAAAAATAACTAATGAAGAATGTATGAGAAGAGCTGGAGAAACAAAAAAAACCTTGTCAAAAATATAAGAGAGAGACAATGTACTTTCATAGGACATGGAATGAGAAGAGGGGGCATTGAAAATATTATAACAACAGGAAAAATAGAAGGAAGAAGATCAAGAGGAAGACCAAGAGAAATGATACTGGACAGTCTGACGGGATGGTGTGAGAGGAGATCACCAACTGAGCTGATGGCCTGCATGAAGGATCGTGTACTCTGGAGAAGCATAATAGCCAACGCCAGTCGGCACGGCACATGATGATGATGATGATCTTTCTAGCTCTCCATTTTCGACCGTTGGTATTCTTTATTGGCCCAAAGATTCTTCTTAGGATCTTATTCTCAAAGGTCTGCAACTGTTCATTTTTCTTTGTTGTACTCCACATTTCTGATCCATACATGATGGTTGGTCTTACTATAGTTTTGTAGATCATTATTTTGGTGTTTTGGGACAGGATTTTGGACAGCAACTTCACTCTCTAAAAATACAAATCATGGCAAAAGATGACACACATAAAAAAAACACACACTAACAACTTTCATGATGCTGTTTCTCAACATCTTCACTACAATGGCTGCAAAGAACACTAGTTCGCAGTTTCAGGGACATAGAAGAAGAAGATCATAGGCAATTGAGTGGTGACACAGATAGTGCACACATCTCTTATGGTGAAGGTCAGTAGTTCCAATCCAACAAGAGGCAACCCAGTCACAAAGCTACAGAAACTATCCAGCTCCTTCTGGACCTGGGAAAGGAAGAGATGGCCAGGCCTGAAGCTGGTCACATCACCCTCCAGTATGTTGACAGGCCAAGGAACATATTGACACTAACACCATGTCCTTTAATTGCCCCATGTCATGACAGGCTACCTTTATCTTTACATGTGTATCACAAAGAAAGAGTAACTATCTTTACATGTGTATCACAAAGAAAGAGTAACTATCTTTACATGTGTATCACAAAGAAAGAGTAACTATCATTACATGTGTATCACAAAGAAGGAGTAACTATCTTTACATGTGTATCACAAAGAAAGAGTAAAACCTTTATCTTTACATGAAAGAGTAACTACCTCTACCTTTACATTTGTATCACAATGAAAGAGCAACTACCTTTACTTTTACATTTGTATCACAGAGAAAGAATAGCTACCTTTACATCTGTATCACAGAGAAAGAGTAACTTACATTTACTTTTACATTTGTATCACAGAGAAAGAGTAACTCACATTTACTTTTATATGTGTATCACAAAGAAAACATAACAGTCTTTACACATGTATCACAAAGAATGTGCAACTACCTTTACCTTTACATTTGTATCACAAAGAAAGGGTATCTAGTCACAGGCATTTGCTTGAAATGAAATATTATTTTAAACAAATTACAGGAAATAATCAATACATTTCAGCCCATAGGTTCACATATTATCTTAGTCAGGAGAGTGAAGTTTTGTCTGTGAACATTCTATTTCAGAATATGTTGTGTCTTTCATTCATAAATTACATACATTTTCTTTCAAATATGCAAAAAAACAAGAAACAATCTAGTAAGTTCAACAAATGTCCTACACTATTATCTGGAAGTCTAGGTTATATGAAGAAAGGTACATAAGATTTTCAAAACATGGTAAAGGAGTGAAATAATGACTTTTGTAAACCTTTTACAATGAACTAAAAGTGAATGATATGGTTCTGTCTTGTATTAGTTTAAATGAGAAATTAAGACAAGATGTAATCAAAGGCAAGAGATGCTAATAAAATTTCAGCCAAGCAACTTTATCTGAAATAACAGAAAACCTTAAACAATGAATGAATTCAAAAGCATACAAATCATTTTCTTTCAAGCTGGGTCCCTACAAGAGCCAGACACATCACTACATTCATGAGAGACAAACCTGAAGGATAAAGGAAGAATTCTGTGTCTCCATCACTGTATACTCTCCCCATACATTCAGTGTATACTGCAAGTCATCAAGAGTGACAATGTGTGGGTCCCCCCAGAATGTGGCTGTAACAGATTTCATAGAAAATCATAACAGATTTTGTAGAAAGTCATAACAAATTTCATAGAAAATCATAACAAATTTCATAGAAAATCATAACAGATTTCATAGAAAATAATAACAGATTTCATAGAAAATCATAACAGATTTTGTAGAAAATCATAACAAATTTCATATAAAACTCATAACAAATTTCATGAAACTCGTAACAGACATAGAAATTTCTGACAGCTTTCATAGAAACTTGTAACAGATTATGAAAGTAGATGGAGGTATGTGGTTCAGTTTTAGAAAACAGATAGAAAGAGTGAGGAAAGTGGGCAGAAAGAATGGGAGAAAGCAAGATGAGCACATACAAATTAAGAACATAGAATAATTCAATATTTCAGCAAAAGCTTTTTTTCAAAGATCACATACAAAAACAACACAATAGATAAAAACACAAAAAATAGATGAAAAATATTCTTTTTTTTTACTTTCTCCTAGTAAGAAAGATGAGCACGAAATGCACCCAGATAGACATAGGAGAGCACAAAGTGGAAGCAAGTGATTGGCTGAGAAATGATGTAAAAAGTGTACGACAAAGGGTACCATCTGATAAACAACATGTATTATGCTCCAGACAGCCCCAGCTTGCCCCCGTCGGGTACCTAAGGCCTAACAAATGTTTCTCACAACAACCGTCACCTTGATAACAGATTATGCAGATGCTAGTAACAGATCCCACAAAAATTTTAATAAATTATACAGATACTTGTAGCAAATTATGCGGGTATGTTTTATAAGATCTGCATATGAAGGACTGTGATACACAGGAAAGATCTCCGCTGATGGTGAAGTTCAGCTGTGGAAGTCTTCTTTCAGTCTTCTTATCCAGATAAAGAATAATTTCAGTTAGCTGAAGTCTTACAATGTAGTTAACAAAATTAACAAGTATATCCTCAAGGACATGGTGGCAGCCAACAGACCCGCTTTTCTGAGTCCCTTCCAGGAAGTAAATAAATTATTGCCCATTCACAGTGCACATCAGTGCCTGTGTTTTAAGATATTCTTGACATAATTTGTTTTAAAAAAAAAAAAGAAAACGAAACAAAGTTTGCAGTCAAAAGGAGATCTCAGGCGATAAACAAACCCTTTCTTACACCAAGTTATGTCCTGTCTATATACTGTCCAGTATGACAATCCATAGCTGACATGCTAGCACCAGGGTTGGCAAACCATAGCTGACCAAGACCTTGTCCCACCTCTGTGGTGATACCCCCAGTAACAGGCCTAGCTTAGCTAACTGTCACAGTCCCTGTGGTGGTGGAGCCTGCTAAAGAAGTACTGCATGCCACCTGCTCTTTTAGTTCCACTCAGGGACTGAAAAAATGGCTGCCATGACCTGCTCCCATGCCAACATTCTTCTTCTTCTTCTGCATTCAAGGTTGTTGGTCACTTCAGATCGTGATTCCTGTCAACATAGCAAAGCCTGCAGTCCTCTACAGATCCTGATAGGAGCCCCAAAGCTTGTGTCCTTTGGCCATGTTTCACGCCTCAGGTCTGCATGGTTTAGTATAATAAAAATTTCAATAATGAAAAGTATCTTGGGAGATAATCATGCCAACATGATTCTGTACCTCAACATTTTCACTGTGTCAGCTGCAAATAGCACCAGCACACAGTTCCATGGAGCTGAAGAAGAAGATATCCTGCACATGATACATATGTCTATGAAACAACATGAGAAGACACATCATGGGCATATCTCATTCATTCATTCATTCATTTGCATGTCCCTTGTGGAACTTTGCCTTCCAAACAGCACTCCTGTAGGATGGGCATATCTATATCACCCAAATTCTATGAAACTACATCAAACAGCATGTCACCGGCTATTACCTGTATCAATCTCGGCATCCAGCGAACAACCCATGTCAGGTCGAAGCTCTTTAAAAAGGTCACAGTGTTCCTTGTCTGACTCCTGACAGCACCATCTGTGTGGATAGAAGTCTTCTGTGAGTGACCTGCGTCCATCTCCCCACCACAAGAAAGGGTTGGCTGTCAGGATGTGACCTGCGTCTGGTGTGCCGGAGACATAGGAAGCTTGCCGCCACATATTCCACCAATCCCACCACCACCACCACCTAAAGTAAGTTGGTAACGATGGTGTTTTGTAACAGCACAGCTGCAATTATACGCAATAGAACAGTTGTAATGAAATCCAATATAAGAGAAATGACAACTATGGTAAAACTGACTGTAGTAATAGATTATGTGGAGGCATATGGCAGAAAGTAAGATGAGAACATATGAATTAAGAACTGGCACCATCAGTGGGGTGTACATGTGAATGTACATATGATTCATGTGAACTCTTTGAGAATGAGGCAAAGAACCTCCAGGACTTTTTAGTTAGAAGTTGTCTCAGTTCAGCAGTTGCTGAAGACACAATACCTGTCCATCTGTTGTAGAGATGAGCCAGATTTCCCTCCCATTATCAATTCAAAATGGTTTAACCTGCATTTCTCACAACATCATCTATGCCATTATGTGCAAGCTATGCAACATGAAGTATATAGGTTAGACTGGCTTACGATTACGATATCAGTTTCACCAGCATCTGAACAACATATCCAAGAAGACACTTACACCAGCTGCCAAGTACTTTTAAATAAAAACAGCTCAGTGCAACTTAGAGACTGGCTCAAGTCTTTTATACTATATGTTTAAAGAAATGTTACGCTTGTAGACAGTTATTTTTTTTTTTTTTTGGAAACTAAAACAAACTCGATGGTTTAAACTGTGTCTTATTTTGGCATCACTAGCATAGATGGACGAAAACTAAAACAAAAAAATAAATGAAACTAACTTTGCTTTTGCATGTAAATTCATATAAAAACACATAAAAGACATATTGATCAAGCAGATCACCAAGAAAAACAGGACATTTCTGTCACTGCAGTCCACTCTTGTTCTTCAGTTGAATGATCTCAGAAAGTTCTGAAACAGTGCCTTAATTTCCAGACTGACTGTCTCCACCCAACTGGAATTAGTAATAAATTCAGCTTTCTTTAAACAAGCATACACATGCGATTTTCTTATCTGCGAGAGGATACAATCAGAAACTGAAGAGGTACAGACATCAGAGCATGCAGAAGAAATGGTAAAGGAGTCAAAATCTATAGTGCATGTCAGATCACTAGAGTGTGATATCATTAGTATCACACCTGGTTACACTTCCTTTCTCAAATCATATAGGTGCCAGTTACTCATATTTACAGCTTGGGTTGACAGGAACACCAGAACTGGAGTCAAGCTCTCAACCAATGACATGAGAAGTGAGTGGTCTAGCCACTTCGCTACTCACTCATTTAAGGAAGTATGTAAGTGAATGGACAAGAACTTACTTTATTGAGAGTGTTGCCTGGGAATCTCCGACTCATATGAATTGGTGTAATGGCATAGCAGTCTATGTCCTGATTGACACCTCGTGTCTCCATGTACCACCACTGCCGTCCCAGGCGATCTCTTGTGCAAGGGCATCTGAAAAGCTGATTTTTGTCTCTCTCAAACTTGGCGCTCCTTACTTGCTGGATATTGTTGTAGTAGAAGGCTGTGCACTTTTGTGCCGAGTTCTCACGCTTCCCCACCTGATCAATATAACCCCGGTATACCTTGAAGGAGACAGATGAAATTACAATCAGCAGTTTGTAACAAAACAACAAGCAACTTATAATAAAAGTTCAACAAAGCTGTAATGACAGTACATCAAGGCTGTAATGAAAGTACAATCACGTTATAATCTTCATCTTCTCCTTCATATGCACAATGGTGATGATGTATGGTACGCTGACTTTTACGATGCGCCTTTTGACTGGGTAACTCCGACTTCAGCACTTTTCCTTGCTAGGGCAGACTGTGGTCTTGCTCGGACTGCCATGAAGACAGTGGTGTAGGCTGGCCTGGCCAAAACTTTTTTTCCAGCATCTGGTGGCTGTACTTAAGCCCCTTCTCCACATCAGATCCAACGCTGGCTGGCCAGACAGCTTTGAGACAGTTCCACAGGGACACTCCGACTTTGGGATGAGGAATCTGATGAGTGCCTCAATGATATCTATTCCCTGCCACCTGTAGTCTGCTGGCTCTGTTTTGTTTACATCATTCTGATAGCCATTGCTGTAGAGACCCATAGGCTTGTCACGTTCTGGATTCACTGGTTTCACACCAGATTTCCCTCATCCCCGTTGGCAATCTCCATGTCCCTATCTGTCCACCAACCTGACATTACATTTTACAAAAATAACGATTACAATTAATGTTGAATGCTACAGGTTTCTGGGCTACAGAAGTAGGTCGGAGTTTTTAAGCAAACAAATCCATGTTCCCTGTCTCACAAAGATTATGTTCAGATAAATGTGTGTTCTTAACACAGTTGTTCCCAGGGGGATTGTTATAATGAAAACAAATTAAAATTATAGAAAGCAGTGAGTAAATGGAAAGGAGCATGTGATGTTTTGGTTCTGTTGCAACTGAAAGTGTAATTATGAAACTGATGAAAATACTAAAAGGTAAAAAAAAAATGGTAAATTCCCTGTTCCATACCACTAAGGCATCTTGGGGGATACGGTGTTAGGCCTGTATTTCCAAGACCTTCGGCACATTAAAGTTTAATGTGGTCAGTTTCACCCCCAGCCTCAATTACCTTCCAAGATTTCCCTGGTACCCATTTTTAGAGTCTGGGTATATGCCAGGACCTTTTTGGTGTGGTGATACCACCAAAAAAACCCCCGCTTCTGGGACTCGAACCATGTACCACTGGATTAGCAGACCAAGCTCCTAAACATTCAGCCAATCATTTATTTATGTATGGTGGACTGTGTAATAGCATTAATGGTACTTATATTAGTTGAGGTTGGCAGTTGTAGGGAAAGAAATGTCTAGTTCTACTATTAGATTAGATTAGATTACTTGATATGGAAGTAGCAGGAATTACTAGCATAAATTAGCTGGGCATACCTGCAGTGCCAACATCTGTGTCCAGTGTGGTGGTCAGTGTAGTGTATGTCAGATCAAAATCTTTGATTTTGTCTGGGGTAGCAAATCCCACAACAATTCGGCGAGAGCCTACATATCTCCACTTCATAGATCCATGCTTGTAGATGGTGACTGCATAAGATGTCTCTCCATCAGTTATGTATAAGATTTGGAATGTGCTGGTTTCACTCTACACAGAAAGGAAATATGTACAACAGTCTTACATCAAGGTTTCTCACACTAAGTGTTCTGCCCTCCCCTTTTTTTTTTCTTTTAATAAAAGTGGCAGGACAACAAGGCAACTGTATGAGAGAGGGCAAAGGTTTCAAATGCATCACTTTTCAGGCAATTATATCTGAGACAAAGACAAATTAGCATTCCATTTTTTTATATGAATTTACATACAAAGGTAAAGTCAGTTTCATTTATTTTTTGTTCTAGTTTTCATCCATATATGCTAGTGATGCCAAAATAAGACACAATTTAAACCGTCGAGTTTGTTTTAGTTTTCCAAAAACATAAAAAACTGCCTAAAAGCATAAAATTTCTTTAAAAATATAGTATATGTATATTTAACACAACAAGCCAAAGAAAAAGAGGTCGACCACCTGAAACTCTAAAGAGGAACATTGTTAAGAGAGGCCAGTTCAGTGGGCATAACATCACTTGATGAGATCGAAAAACTCGCAGAAGACATGAAATCTTTGTGAACTACCATGCGGGCCCTATGTGATGTTTAATGATACAGAAAGGATATAAGATGCAAGATAAAAGAGTGAAGTCAGCCTCTAAATTTCACTGAAATGTTTTTATTTTTTTAAATTATTATTCTACTTTGATTCAAATATTTGATATGTTATGATGATTATTATTGTTATTATTACAACAGCAGTAATTTATAGTATTGGTACTAGTAATAGATGTAGTGGTATTAGAAAAAATAGATGTAGTAGTATTAGTAGTAGATGTTGTAGTATTATTAGAAGATGTAGTAGTATTAGTAATAGATGTAGCAGTACTAGTAGTAGATGTAGTAGTATTAGTAGTAGATGTAGCAGTATTAGTAGTACATGTAG